>JAUJYZ010000122.1:0-47474 GCA_033675265.1 Actinostola sp. cb2023 | reverse complement strand
GGGGGACACGAGTTGTGATGGGGCTACCTGGTTTGTTTCCCACTGGAAATCTTTCCAAAGTCGACGGGCTTCCCTGGGTTTTATTTTCTGCAAATCTTTACCCAGATGGCATTGCGGTCTGTCAAAAATAAACGTTTTTCTGATTTCGACAGGAAACGAAGAAAAGGTCGTAAATTTGTCACTTCCTTTCTCATGAAAACATCGATTATGATACTTAAGCTTAAAAGACTTAAAGGGCATCACGTAACACTATGCCGCTGTTTAGAGCGAGAAAAGCGACAAGGAGGATCGCAAAAGCGATTACAGCGAAGGTCTTGTAGTGGGGTGATATGATAGGAGCAGTATGGCGCATGAACGACGTACTCAGCTGTGTTGAAACTTTGCTTTAATCTTAACGTGTTGACATCTTTGTAAGAGAAGGGCCCGAAGAAATCACCTGAACACGCTCTCCGACTTAATGGTTGTGGAGTCACCTAGGTGTGTAGTAGAAAAAAATGTTGATTTTGTCAGAAACGTCATGATATTTTTATAACTTGTTGTTGTTGTGTTCGTCGCGTTTGCTCTATAAGCTTAAATATTGGATTTCTAACTTATTTTTAACTGTATTGTGATTGCTGTTAGAAATAACGACGTGTGGTTGATGTGTAACTTCTAATGTTTTTCAAAAATGAAGAATTTCGCTCAATCGCCTGCCAAAGTAACATTTCAATTCATTTCATTTTCAATATTTGTGTATTGTATTTTAGATTGTACATAATAATAGCTTAAGTTACAGTATATACAATGTATTCATTCATATGTCCTGTACATGTTTATCTATCGATCACTTGAAGGCATCAATCAAGTGACATAATTGATGAATATGTAGTAGTAGTAAGACTATTTACATAAAGCTTTTCCCTTCCTTCTAATTGCTTTTCTTTTTTTTTTCTTTTTTGCACATGTATGACTTACATAACGATACCATACATACATGTTTCATTATATTGGTTTTATTTGACTTGTTCTGGTATTGTTTAAACACATGAATGTAGTCAGAATTAAAGTACATAAACTACATGTAGAAGTGTCAATCTTATATAATAGATCTGTGCATACCATCCACAGATTAGCGAGTGGAGACTAATTTTAGAACTAGAGTTCAAGCGAGCACTTCGATGATGTGTATGTGGCGTTGGCAACAGCGTGTGCATTACACTGCCCGAAAATGTATTCAAAAAACCAATACATTTTGGCAGTGAAATGCACACACGTGTTTGTATGACAGACTCTATTATATAGATTGGACACTTCTAGTTATGGACTTATTCTATTTTGATTAAATATCTAATTTGTATTGATCTTCTAGGCTTCCTAAGGATGTGTTTCATCTTGGTCGAGTTTTGAGAAAAAGAGGTAACTTTTGATGTTTGCATTTTCAAAAATGTAGCCCATGTTAGCAGCTCCTACCTCTTCCCTCAGCATCCTATTAGACCCTACCTTGGGTTGAGAGATGAACTAGCGAGATAAGTATCAATGTAGGTACGGTTTAAATACCGTATATTGATACATATTCTTTCCTTGATTGTGATTTGTTTTGAAAAATATATAAATAATTAGTAATAATAATTAATGATAATTAAGTCAAAATAAAACAGAGAAACCCATGGCCCCACCCAAACCCACCAATATTGTATAATTCAATCTCAAATTTACATGCACAATTATGATGATGAATGTCATTGTTATGTACAATGTACATTGTAGCCGATATTATGATGTCACTTTTAACTGGCACTACATTCCATGTCTGTTAGATTACACGTCTATGTGATAATGATCTTTCGAGGTATTAAAAGATGGAGGAAGCATGAAAGATATTGCATGACCATTAAGGTGAAGTTTTTAATCATTTAGTGCTAGTTTCATTCCTCTGTTTGAAATATACATGTCATTATAATAACTTTATATGAGTAATACCATGACAAGAGGGAAATCAGTGATTAAATTTCCCGCAAGCCCAAGGGAGAGTTGTGTGAATGGGCATCGGGACTTTTACAAACCTCTCACGAGGCTTGAGGGAAATTGTAATCACTAATTTCCCAAATTGTCATGGTATCAGTTTTGTAATACCATGATCAACGAGGAATCGAAATAAAGGTAAAAATATAGTTCACTTTGCTTAACTTAGAACCGTACGAATTACAATATTTTTGCTCAAAGAGCGTTGAAGTACACCACGTCTTTTTACCCCCCCTGGAGAATTAGAAAAATTGTGACTGCTTTGTTTTTCATTATTTTGTACCAATGAATCGAGTAATTTTAGTCAATTTAGGAAATATTTAATCGTGCATTTGGTTCACAAAATCATGGCGGAAGAGTTTGTTTGCCTTTGTAAAGACGCTGAAGTTGACCAATCAAGGGAAAGTGCCAGAAAATACCAAAAAAAACACCTTGATGGGGGTGCTAAACGTTTTAGGTAAGCAATGGGAAAAGGCAAGAAAATAAAAAAGGAGTTCCAAGATTTTTTGTCCAGAAAAAGAAGGAATTCCGGTCTTTGCATATGCTCTGCTCATGCGCAGAGTTGAGGACATAGCAGATGCTTGAGTAACTTGGAGTAGAGCCAGCTTTCAGTTTAAACGTAATCTTGGACAGTATACTTCTGTCCAAGGTCCCAGTGATTGTTATTATGGAGGGACAAACTGGGGGCGCTCTGAGTCTCCATTCTATAATCTTTCCCGCCGGAAAATTAGTGAGGACAATGCAGGCGGATATCCATGGTCAATTAGACAATGGATTTCTGCATTGTCTTACTAACTTTCTCTGGTCGGAAAATTGGAGACGGCGAGATTTAGTGGTTTGTATCATCCCTGGAGGACCACAAGGAAAAACCGAGGCGATCATGGCATTCAACCATATCAATGACATGTGTAACATGTACATGTACTTGCTGCTACTTACGTGTTGATTATATGGAATGGTTATTAAAATCCCCTCAAAATTAAAAATGAATGTTTTTTAACTTTAAAATAGGTTTCTTGATGTTCGTGACAAACCTCTGACTGGTCTTCCAAATGATGTTGATGGAACTCAAGTCATTAGAGGTTACTTTAGATGTAATCATTGATACATGTCATTAGAGGTACTTTAGATGTATCATTGATACATGGTCATTAGAGGTACGTTAGACTGTATCACATTGATACATGTCATTAGAGGCACTTTAGAGATGTATCATTGATACATGTCATTAGAGTTGTTTTCGTATAAGTGAGAAACTTACAGTAACGAGTTTACAGCCACGGTATCGGAACAAGCACATTTGCCTTTTGTGTCCTTTTGCTTTTCAATTACAGGAGAACCACACTGAGGGCATCTTTCAAGAAGTTCATTTAACTTTTGTTCAAAAACAATATACTTCATATCTTCTTGTGGTTGCATTATAACTTGTTCATCGTGTTCGTCATATGTGCACGAATCAGTATGAGATGTTCCCTCTGACAGAAGAGAACGTAGTCGGTCTTTCTGTGGTGACAAAAACTGTGTATCACTTGGATATGCAGTTTCTTGAGAGGAGCTAATATTTTCATCATCATCCTCTTCTGTTAGTAAGCTTAAATCAGTTTGAATACCTATTTCTCTGTAGGAATTGGGAGTTTGAGTTGACACTGTCTTTCTCAACAGTCTATCTCCTAGTGTATTCACTTGGCAATATTTGTTTTCAAGGTCCACAGTTGCTTGGATGGCTTGACACTTATACTTTTCAGTGGATACTACTATACATGTAGGGATTGAGTCAAACTGCGTGTCACTGGTGGTCGACGTAGTTTCGTCATGTACAGGATCAGACGAAGAAGTTTCACAAGTTGTAGATATACTTGAAATTGGAGTTGGAGTTGGTTCGTTAGACGACCTTGAACATGTTTCACTCTCAGTACTTTTGAAGACAGAAGACAAATACTGAAATAAGAAATCACAAACAAATTATCTACAACGATCATCATGTTATGGTATTTCAAAATGCCTTTTAAAATCGCATTGATTACGAGCAGAGTGTCCTAAACTCGGGTAAAACGAAGGGAGAGCACATGACAACAATCACGATCCGAAGCAAGTGTCATTTTCAACTTATCTTACCTCTTGCTTTTCCTTTGCCAGTTGGCGCTTCTCTGAAGTTACTCGTCGACGCTTTGAAGGAGGAGAACGATGAACAAATATCGAAGATACAGCATCGCTTTTCAGGATTCTTTTTGCCTTTAAACCGAGAAGTTCGGCTTTCAAATCTCGCTCGAAACAACGTGACTCGAAGTGCTCAGAGCACAACACAGTGTCTTTGCTGTTCACATCAGGGACGTTTTCACGAGATATTTTTGCCAGCCAGACATCTCTAAGGTTGGAATCCTTAGGAAAACGATAATAGCTATATTCTTTGTTTTTTCTGGAATCATTTTTACAGCCAAAAGCCACGCAGTATACCATTTTCTCCTTGACATTTGCTGTTTGTCACTGACAGTGGCAGACACGAACGCTTCCCCGGCGGTGACGTCACAAGACACTAAAGAAATCCGCTGGCAGGCATTTCTGAGCCGCCGTACAAAACGCAAAATTATTGATTTCAAGTATTTTTGTATCTCAAAGTATTTAAGAAATGATGAAAAAAACTGCGATAAAGCGTTTCTCAATTGCCCTATACCATTATGACGTAACGGCTTATTTATGATGGGGACAGAATCGTGAAGAACAATAGAAATTTGAACTAAATCTGCTCTGCTGAGGTTCGCTTGATTTCAAATTGGCTAGTTTCCAGATATTATGTTCATCGATACTTTTCCCACAATATTTACTGTGTTTGGTGACTTTTATCGCTTTCAGACGGTCTGTAAAATACATTTATTTGGAAAATCCTTTGTGTTGTTGCTGTTTTGTCCCCCTCTAGCGACCATGATCCTTAGCGTTTAAACAATAGATTGTTTTGATGTGATGTCATAGTGATATAAGGCAATTGTTTAAGATTTCTCTACAAAAGATCATTTTTTACCTTCAGTTCTCCTTTAAGAATTATAGATCGTATTTCATGTGTTTATTGCTAGAAATATAAAGCCCGCTAGACGATGTTTGAAGTAAAGTTTTAGAAGCGAACTGACTTCATTGTTTATAATCATTTTATAATCTTTGAAATATGGAAGAGTTTTGTTTTACGATCTTTGAAATATAGAAGTTTTTCCGGTTTAGTGACGTTCGATTCTGAAAGCGAAACTCAAACGTCAATCTGACGTTTAGCGTTCGCCGTATTAACTGGCCGTCTCTCTAAAAACCTCAGTCGCGTTTTCGCTTCTAAAATAAATATCTCCCAAACTCTAGCTAATGAAAGACTATATCAAGGTTAAAACTAAAACGGGTTTGGTTTGCTTCAAAATATTTTTATTTTATTTTATTTTATTTTTGAAATGATTCCGTCTGAGAGCTGGTCAAGAGGTCAAATTTGCATGAAATTATGCACTTCTTTACGGCGCTGTACAAACTTCGTCTCGCATTATCCAGCGAAACTTTTTATATGATGTTGTAGATAAATGTATCTAGTTTGTCTAGAGGTAAAGCGTTATTAATCGGTTCAGCCGTTTATGAGAAAATTAGTTGATAATTAACCCCACTAAGATCTAACTGAACGGCGGCTCAAAATTACCCAATTTTACTCGATTATTTTGCAAAAGTGGCACCTCGCTGGACTCTCTCATTGACACAGTCGGATTGAACATCATTTCATTTACACAAATCTGTAAAAAACCTGTGTACGTTTTGGATATTTCAAAAGTTACGACAATTTCAGTTGGTGTTAGACGATTTACGAATATTAATTAGGTGCAATATCTTATCCATATGAAGTTGAAAATAGCTTACCTCCTTCCTAAATCGCTGTATTTGGAAATGTTGACCTGGAATGAAGTCTAGCATGGGTAAAATGGGAAACATGAGCGATTTAGGAAGGAGGTAAGCTGTTTTCAACTTCATATGGATAAGATATCTGAGATATTGTACCCAATTAATATTCGTAAATCGTCTAACATGCACCAACTGAAATTGTCGTAACTTTTGAAATATCCAAAACGTACACAGGTTTTTACAGATTTGTGTAAATGAAATGATGTTCAATCCGATTGTGTCAATGAGAGAGTCCAGCGATGTGCCACTTTTTGCAAAATAATCGAGTAAAAAGTTGGGTAATTTTGAGCCGCCGTTCAGTTAGATCTTAGTGGGGTTAATTATCAACTAATTTTCTCATAAACGGCTAAACCGATTAATAACGCTTTATCTCTAGACAAACTAGATACATTTATCTACAACATGATATAAAAAGTTTCGCTGGATAATGCGAGACGAAGTTTGTACAGCGCCGTAAAGAAGTGCATAATTTCATGCAAATTTGACCTCTTGACCAGCTCTCAGACGGAATCATTTCAAAAAATAAAATAAAATAAAATAAAAATATTTTGAAGCAAACCAAACCCGTTTTAGTTTTAACCTTGATATAGTCTTTCATTAGCTAGAGTTTGGGAGATATTTATTTTAGAAGCGAAAACGACTGAGAGGATTTTAAAGAGACGGCCAGTTAAAACATGATGCACGCGATCGATTGATATACAACAAGAAAACAGCCTTTGAAATCTAGCTCGATCCGGCTTTGCAAATTGCGAGAACTTTATTCGCTACAGGGCTAAATAACACTGAAAGTTCGAAAGATCTCTCAACCTTTTACAGTACTAGTACCATAGCGATTCAGTAGTCTTACAGTGTTTGTATGTAAGGTTGTTTCATGCCCTCGTTTCCGTAGACTTGTTTCACGTGCTAACACACCATGTGTCAATCAAGTGTCTCAAACATAACATTCTTACGTGCGCGCTAATGAACCTAGATTTTAGAACTGATAATGCCGTAAAAAGCTGGTGGGAAAGACGTGAATGAATGTTGTTTATAGATACAACTGTAGGATTATGATTTCAAGAGTTCGATTTAAACTTTTTGCGGCGCCTTTATCGTCTTACTACATGTAGCTGTATGACGTGAAGCTTCTTCAAGATTGCATATATTCGTAATAATTTTGCCCTGATTAACATCGTGAAGTGGTCTAATAGCACACGGGACTCTAGCGTAAAATGTTCCGATAATGTATTTTCCAACGGCAAAAGCACAAAACAACAGCATCGCGTCTGAATCCAAGCACACATGCCGGTAAATAAGCTTAATGATCGTATCAGATCGTCATTCACCTCACAGTAAACATTCTTTTAAAATATCGAGAATTGTGAGCACAATTCAATTCATAGATCACAAGGTAAAGCACAGGCAGCCCAAGCTGTGATCTTGTGAATAATTGTAGAGATTGTATGTAGAGAATGTATATAGCAAGCAAATCGCTGTATATTTACCTTTTATTTCAAAATAACGAGACCCACAATGCTGTTCGGTCTTGGAATACACTATTCAGTATACAGTATTCAGTTTTGAACATTTTTTGAAATAGCTGTATACAATGATGCAGTGTACTGCAGTGACACATCTAGCTGTGCGTCCTGCATTGATGCTATAAAATACTTGAGGACATGCTTCACTTAGAAAAGAGCCATGGCTCGGTAAGATCAAATTAAAAATCAAACAATATTGTACAATTAGAACTTGTATTTAGCAATAATTAGTATTCAACCAACCTTTTTTGTTAAAAAATGATCAATTGTAGCATGTGCAGCAAAAGACATGGCTAAAGTTCAGAATACCCCGCAATTCCGAAGCTACCTTGAACTAATGTCACCGCGGCCCACAGTCGACGATCATTTAATTACCTTATAACTGCAAAGGGTAGTACACATAAGTACAGCCCTCCCATTAACTTATATATCCAATGTACAGTTAACCATAAGATATAAAACTAAGTGTCACCGCGGTCTGCAGTCCGAAGTGAAAGAGATAGATAGTTTATTAAACTTAAAAACTTTGCAGCCAAAAGGCTGAATTGCGTAAAAAGATATATACAAGACATACAATACTCACTATACTAATAATAATAATAAGAAAACCCTAAAACGTACAAGTACAAGATAATAATAAAATTTGCACCCCAACAATATAATAATATTCAGTATCAACGTTTTTTGAAATAGCTGTAAAAGGACAGAAAGTCCCTTTACATTATAGTACACCACGTGTCCACGTCCCAACCAATTTATTAGTCCAACCATGACTGTGCACAAACAAAATATTTTTTGAAATGTGAAAAGTTCAGCTGATAAACAGCTTGCATGATTTTATTGTCCATTACCTGTGTATGATTTTTCTTTTTCAGATAAAGTATTTTGCACAATATATTTTACAGGTTAATAACCATTTATTCATATTAACTGATTTTAAAATTTTATTTATTGGACAGTCTTGAAAATCCAGCAATTATTGGTTATAATCAGAAATAAAGCCATTTTATTCTTTAGCCTCCCTCTCCCAGTTTGTCAATATTGTTTTTCTTTTGCTATCATCAAATTAACACAATACTGCCAGATCAAAGGATACATACATATCTACCTTAATTTAGATCAACTTGAAATATGAAAGAAGAAAGCCATTAGTGTGGAAATAAGAAAGCCATTAGTGTGGAAGGCTTCCCATTATTTCTTTGTGCGAGCATAATATAGAGGAACTTTGTACCCTGGTTGTTATAATTTGAAAACATTGTATCATGTGAATATAAAGCAGGCCCTTCTCCTGGGGTGGTTCAAAGGTTCGGACGATCAGCACGCTTCATCAAAAGCATCTTACTGAACTACATAATGGAATACAGTACTGCTTAGAAGTTTGTGGACTATTTTTGTATATAGACTTTCCATGAAAAGCTTAATAAGAATGGAACCTCTGAAGATACACTCAAAAACCTAAATTGGGATGTCATAGAATATCAGACTCTTCTTGAGCAAAACCAACATCTGAGTTCTGAATATGAAGAACTCAATGAGTCATCTGGGGCCCTCTGCAACACCTAATATGCAAGTTGTTGGAGTGTGCCTTTTCAATATTCACCCAGATACCATGAAGTACCTTAGAAATATATTCAAGAAGAAGAGAAGTCCTGCCACACATGTTTTAGTGACTATGATATCGGATGAGAAGAGAAACAGAAAACCTTATGCCTTGCCTGTCCGTTACATTCCATACCGTACCATTAAAGATCAGTTTGTGAGGGATTTAAATAAAGAGTTGAAAGAAAAAATGGTTGAGCGAGGGCTGCATGTAGTTGGTAAGTTGGATATACTTTATTTTGAATAGACTTTATATAATGAGGGTAGCATGTGACAGTTTGTATAAACTGATAACCCTGTGGCCCTCCAATAACTACATGTATAATAATACAAATACAGTCATTTGCAAAAATCCTTGTTTAAGCCCTGAACAAAAGACATGAATATTGCCTTTTTACGGTCGGGCGACTCTTAAACAATAACAAATCTCATATGGCTTCGTTCGTACACATACATCAGGGCGATATAATAGCGCCCTGCATACATATATATTGACTGATATTATTGTCTTAGAAGCTCCTGAACATTAATAATGTGTTCTTTCTATTTTCTATTTTTTAGAAACACCACGATTACTCCCGTGAAAGACACAAAACGCTGTCATAAACCTACAGGAATCACTCCCCACGACAGGAAAAAGAACAAGCCAGCAGCTGAGCGAGAATCGTCTCGGAGATCTCTTGCATTTCAACAGAGAGATCCAGAAGCTATACAAGTGAGTCTTTGATTATCATTTTAATCTTTTATTTTGTCTATTTATTTTTGTTTAATAAATATATTTGCCACATATATAGATATAAGTTGACACGTAAGTTTATATGGTACAATTTAATTATTAAATCATGTACACGTATACGCAGGTGGTTGGCTCTCCATCTTCATCTGACCCAAGTGCAAGTAGGACTTCTTCATTTAGAGCAATTATTCAACGCACATTTCGTATTGGAAGATCTCCTGGCAAACTTTTAAAGGGTCCAAGAAGAAATTGGTCAAAGGCTGAAGATTGTGAACGGTTCTAATTGTGAACACTGGGTACCAGAGGCTATCATTTTATCTCTTTCTAAACTCTACGAGAGCGCCCACGACTCGAGAGAGATAAAATAATAGCATCTGGTAACCAGGGTACACATTAACTGAACAGTGTTCACAATTAGAACCACATACTGTACATACCGGTATATCAAAGTAACTTTTATTTATGGCATACATGTAGGATGAAATATGTACTTACTTTGTAAGTACTGTATATTGGCAGTCTGAACATTCATTGCTTATATTGCAATACCCAAAGCTTATTGGTCAGTAGTGCAAGCTGGGAGACATTTGTTGAGAATGTTTTTTAATTTGTTGGCACAGATATTAATTGTATTATGGATTAATTGTATTTGCCGTCACAGTTGATATATATTTTGTTTCAGAGAGTTTTCTAAACGCCTCAATGCCAACCTACCATTTTATTATTGGACAGCCAATGAGCGCTACAGAGAAGATCCACTTGATAACTTTGATGTCAGACCTACGGTGGCCGAGAGCGGCAATAAAAAGTGAAAATGCAAAAGTCCAAAATCAAAAGTCAAACTCGCTGAAGTCAAAATCAAAAACGATAAAAGGCAAACTCACATTGGCTTTTGACCACTTGTCGTGGGTGAATTTTTCTTTATAAAGTTTGCACTCGGCTACTTTGAATTGAGTGAGTTTCGCTTCACGCTTTTGCCAGTTTGAATTGAGCGACTTTCGCTTCAGCGACTTTGCCATTTCAGCTTAGCGAGTTTGACTTGAGTGAGTTTCGCTTCATTTTGCCAGTTTGAATTGAGCGACTTTCGCTTCAGCGACTTTGCCATTTCAGCTTAGCGAGTTTGACTTGAGTGAGTTTCACTTTACGCTTTTGAACCGACAACTTCTGGGCGTTCCTCGCTGCGAAAGAGGGGAGATTGGTAACCGATGACTTCGCGTCTAGTGGTCAGCGGTTATTATTTCATGGCCATTTTGGTCAGTTTCCCGAACAAAATATGTGGAGAGAACCACAAATAAAAGATGCTGAAGGTAATGTATTACAAAATACTTCTTTCTCTATTGATTTACAAGTAAACATGTTGATTTTTTTATTGTTTACAACACACAGAACATGAACGAGTTAAGTTATTGGTTGAGCATCTTGTACAGCTCAACAAAAGTCCAACGATAATTTTAAAGCACCTGAAGAAAGACTGTAACATTTCTTGGTGGTAAGTAGTGAATTAGAGTTAGTTAAACTAATCATATAGTACTAGTCATTAAAGTTCATTATGGTAGTTGCGGCCCTTTGGACTCCTGCATTTTTCTTACTTTTCTGCATTTGGACTGGTTCTATATTACCGAGTCGTTGCATCCCCCTGTCCTTGGCGGAGTAGTTAGTAGTTTGGGGGGGGGGGGGGGGGGGAGTTTGTGGTGTGGTGGTGGTGGGTTGGGTGACAACATCCTTTATTTTAGGACCCTGTTTCTAAAGGACAATTATTATTTGGCAATTGTAAAATTTGTCTTGGATTGCTAAATTCAGATAAAATCAGATGTACTAGTAACAACAACAATCATGCATTACCATATATACCCTGTTTAGGACAGACTCACATAAAAATATAGTGAGAGGTCAAAAACCATGCATTTTTTTTTTTTCTAGTGGAAATGTCCCCGTATACATGTACATAGCCCTGGGTTGCTCCTCCAATTTGAACTCTAGTTCACCATTATGGAGACTCAAATGCTGAACAGTAATTTATTCCACTTTGTCTTTTGTCATTGTCTTTATTTTAATATGACTACGGACAGCTGCTTATTGTGTTCAACATATAATTATTTCAAAGTGTTATCATTACTTGTCTTGAAGTTTTGTTTCCTACATGTACATGTACATGTATACAGTTGAACCTATCCGGTGGATAGCGCTATTCACCCGAGTTTCATGCAACCGGGGCCTACATACATACATACTTTATTAGGTTTTCCAACAAGGCTTTTCAAAACCCATTACATTAATAATGTACACTACATGAACTGACTGGCATCAAATGTACAAAAAAATGTACATAATTACACTGCTGATGATAATTTATTGTCGGCCATACAACAATTTACTGAGGGCCCATATAATGTTTTATTATCTGTTTATTTATTCTCATCATTATCTTTATTACTAACAGTAATTATTAATATTTTTAGAAACTGACATGGGAAGGCTTTTGGGATCCTGGCAACACTGTCCACCGGTAAGTGAGATACAATATAGTACTAGTTCATGTGTTGGGGTTGCTCAAAACATTGGAAAATGTTAACTAATGGAACATTTTTGAAAACAAACTTGTCTTTATTTTGTATCTTTTTAGACTATGTATGCTGTTCGTGTACATGCCATTGTTGCAGATCGAGTCAGAAGATGTGAAACAAGATTGGAATTCACACAGGATTAGGAAGCAAAAAGGAAGAGATCGGCCCAGTGGGATTCCAGATGAACTATATGAATTCCCTGAAATAGAAGGTGTGTGGGCACAAATTTAAAGTCTTGTAAATGTAACATAACTCCAATGCACCTTTTACACCATTGTATACTGTATTATTCCCTTTGTGTGTTTTGTTCTTTAATGATAATGCTTGAGAAGATCATTGTAGTACATGTACCTAAAATCGACCATATTGGTGGCAATTCTATTAATTATTAAGAAAAGTCATGTACATGTAGTAACATGCCAGCACATTTTAAACTGAATTGTATTACAAATGTGAACTCTCACAATAAAACTGTAACATGATAACTTATAATATTCAATATGTAAACCAGACTACAGGTCTCTTAAATGCACCTTAATGTACATGTACAACTTTCATTAAATGGAATCATGTGAGAGTTTGACTGTTTCCTGGCAACTGTTACCTGGCAACAGCTCTGAGCGGACAACAAAATGTTGTGGACTGGTAATAACAAAACTGGAAATTACTAACACCGGGTGCAAGTTTGCCCTATTTGTATATGAAAGTTGAAAAATTAAAACTTTTATTACATGTATGTCCTCTCTTGTTTTGTGTTCTTTGACACTTGGTATATGATAAAACACTTATTTACTGGGACCTTGAGAAAGCAGTATGTTTTGTGGTCCCGTGTCCTTGAAGTTCTCCTTGGCCTACACCCATGGAAACATCAGTGGTTTTGGGACCACAAAACATATAACACTGTTTCCCCCAGTGCCAGTAAATAAGTGTTAATTGTTTTGTTTTGGTTAACTGTAGGTGGAAAACACATGGGCAAACTTACACAAGATGATGATGTCCACTTCTTGTCAGAGAAATTCAAGTTTCAGCAAAACTTAGAGTATCTTCCTGAATCGTTTATAAATGAAGCAGAATCATATATGAACTCAGCTCAACTTCATATTTGCCAAAATAATGCCTCCAATATATACAAGGAACTAGTTGCTTTTTTTCAGCCAATGTAAGACTCAGCTATAAAAAAAACTATGCCAAAAAGTTGTACGTCTAATGACAACCATTATCGTAGAAGTGTGACCCTGAAAACTACAACGCTTTCAGACAATCTCCAGTCTAGACAGCCATTAATCAAATTAGCTTTGCTATGAATAGTTATGGACATGTTGTTTGATTGACATCCAGCTATTGTCAAACCTGACAAGCTGGACAACCAGCAATCAAATTTAGCTTTGCTATGATTGGCTAAATGCTGGATATGCCATGTTGTTTGATTGGCGGCCGACTATATTCAAACCTGACAAGTTGTTTTGAAGATCGCACTTCAACGATAATGGTTATTAACTGACTTTGAACTGGTCAATGATTTTTCACTTAGATGTCAACTTTCTTAAGATTGATGATATGGATGTTACATGTAGTTGTAAAAATTACCAAATGTCCACCTCACATAATTCTTGTATTTGGGCAGCATTTCTGAAAACGAGGGCCTGTCAGAAGGCTGTTGAAAGCACCTATCAATTAGTGCTGCACATGGCCCTGTGATGTCTGGAAACTGAGGGTACTTTCCGTCCAAAATGGAATTCCTGACCTCAGTAGCACCTTTCCCATCCCATGCTCTTTTTCGTGAGTGGACTTCAGCCATTACAACGGCAAAGGCATATACATCAACTGTATACGTTAGCACTTTGCCTTGCAGCTGCTCAATGTGCTGGTAGGCAAGGGTACCACCATTACACTTATCCGACACTGTAGTTGCCATGGTGGCGTTCTCTCTCAGTTTACTAATGCCAAAATCGCAAATGATTGCCTTCTTAGTCAGGTCTTCCACCTACATGTACATCAATATTTATTAGGACATAATACATCAAATGAGAAAAAGTGTTTTGGCAGATATCCAAACATGAGAAGTGGGAACATGAGAAGTGGGTTTGACTGAATTCAAAGTGTTTGGATATTTGATAAAACATGAGAAACAAAATTCATTAAGAATTCTTGGAGAACTTCAAAGCAAAAGTTTACAAATATTTCGAAATTAAGATCACTTTTCCAAACCTTTGGTCATGGTGGTGATTTTCTTTGTGTTCTCTTCATGAATTATTAATGAAATTGAGAAGATTGATTATAAAAGAAAATTGTCAAACTGAGAACCAAAGGAATGACAATAAAGTATGTAAATTAATAGCAGAAAACAATACAATACACTGTACATACTAGAATATTGCCTGGCTTCAGGTCTTGATGGATGATGTGCTTTGCGTGTAGATACACCATGCCTTGTGCAGTGTTATACATCACAAAGCCATTGTATTTGGCATCTAGGATCTGCAAATGTTGTGATGAAGAAATAAAATCCATAAGAAAAAAACAAATTTTGGTTTGTAAAGGTTAAGTTGGGCTGTAAGGAATGAGTTTATTGTGATATTGCAATTATTCGAAGGTGCTTATTAAACAAATATGTTAGAGTACTACCGGAAATTTAGGATAGGGGTGTGCCCCCGGGATGTCAAAACCCTGACCCTATTTTAGGATGAAAAAATTGGAAAATTCATACCCTTTCCAAGGATTTGTAACTGAAATATAGACCCAATTTAAGGAAAAAGTTAATAGTATTCCTTTGGAAATCGCTAATATCAGAAGTGCATACGCTGGCTGTTACGCTAAGCGGATTTTTTAGTCAAAACAGAAAAAGGTGTACCCAAATTAAAAATCGAATATTTTATTTTATGGTGAAAAAGCAAAATATGGTACCCAATTTACCCTGGTGACACCCTGGTGAAGGTCAACTCTGCTCAGCAACTTAGGTTGGGATATGGGCCCGATTCTTACTAGTGACAATGGATTGTGGGCATGTTTTTCTATTACATGTACTTACCTCAATAGATCTTTTGCTTTTGGTTAGCCCAATTGCATATGCCAAATTGGTTCCTTTAACATAATTCATTACAACCAGGACATCTGTGTCTGTCACCACCCAGCCAATTAACATTATCACGTTAGGGTGTTTTAATCTCCTGATATTAACAAAAGAATGATAAGCATGAGTAGATGAAAGGACAAAATAATATAGTGTACACCTATTCCAAATATCGTTGTCAGGTCCGAAAGCAACAAGCTGACGACCGCAAAGGACTTTGGGAATCTCCTAATTAATTAATGTATCCGTGGTACTTGAGAAGTTATCCCTACGAGCGTTGAATAGCAATCATTCATTGATCATTTGGAACTATTCGGCCATTTGAAAATGCATACAGGTTGTTAAAATGTCTATGGATGAATAAATGAATAAGGAGAAAGTCCCAATGCCCTTTGCGGTCGTCAGCTTCATGCTTGTTGCTTTCGGCGGGGACAAAGATTTTTGGAATAGGTGTACATGCAAACAAGTGAAATCAAAGAACTATAAGAGGATCAGTAATTAAGAAAACAGTCATGAAACTTGCCTGCAAATTTCTATTTCAGATAGATCAGGGTCGCCATACCCTTTGGGAATCTCTTTAATCGCTACTTGCATCCCTTTCCACAGCCCTTTGTAAACCTTTCCAAATGTTCCCTTTCCGATCATATCTTTTAATTCTATTTCATCTTCATCAATGTTAACTGTGGACAAATCTGCACAAAGGAAGAATTTTAGATACAGCGGAAACCTGTACATAGTGAACTCATGTTAATTACCGTATATATATAAGCAGGCACTTTATATTCTAGCTCATGATTTTCTGTTTTTGTTTAATTTATTATTCTATTGAGACTGTTTCATATAATATTTACATACGTGTCCATCAACACAAATCCAGACGATATGTACATGTACCTGTTTTTTTAAAGGCAATATCCTCATCTTTTTGGATGAAGTCCGTGTGCACTTGCAATTTTGCAGGTGCTGTAATTGTAATGTTATCTGGATGGTAACGGGCATGGTCATAAAAACACGCCTTGTCCCATAGACGGTTTTTCGTAACAATCTGCACATCAGGTTTGGCATTGGAAGCATTAGAAGGGATGGAAGCAGAAGGTATTTTCTGGGGTGCTCTTGCGGAATAGCCAGCAAATTCCAGGGATTGTCTTGAATGGTCAGAACTTTCTGATGACTTGTTTATAGATTCCCATGTATCGTTACTATAAGATTGTTCTTTTGCTTTAACCTACATTGAATGTTCATAAGAAAATATATAAAGGTTTGACAAGTACATTCAGCATTAAGCTTTAAATCCTGTACAACATGTACAGTACATTGTGAGGTAGACAATTAAAAATTAAAATTTTAAATTATGAGATGTGATATATATACGTATGCAATTATAATAAATGTGAATTCAAGTTATTTAATAACCAAACCTCACATTTGTGATTTAAGGACTCAGAAAAAAATTGACCTCAGTTTTCTAGTTGGATGCTTTATGCTAACCACACTACTGGTTACTATGGTGGCACTCTATGGCACTCTATGGTGAGCAAGGGCAAGTAGCTCAGTGGTTAATATAGAGCAACCGACTAGAAAACTGCATTGTTATTTACCTGGCAGAGATATCCAATGATATTGACCTTTTGCAACTGCATGTCATTTTGAATTTTAGAAATCATCTTCTTTCTTGTGTTGTCGGTGATTATAATAACAATTCCTTCTGGGATATGGAGTTCTTCTTTCTCATTAAAGGCATTGTAACATGCCAATTGAACATTTGTCAAAGTGGGGGTGCATGATATCTAAAAAGACAAGAATGTGAGGTAACTTTCGTTTGTGTTAATTGCTTGCAAAACATTTCTTTTTTTCAGTCCATGCTGTAGATAAAATAATATTGATTTAATTTCTTTCAAACAAATCATTAACAATTTTTGGATCAATTCATTTTGAAGCAAACGTTCACCAAACTTGATGGAAATTTTAAGATCACCTTTTTGTGTTCTCTTCATGAATTATTAATGATTTGAGAAATATACAAAATGCAGACATTCTGATTATATAAAAATTAAACACAACAAATAATTTATAGTCTGTGTATATATACCTTAAGTGGTATTAGACCTTTTTCGACTTGAATATTTTTTTGTCTTGAAAAGGTCATTTTTGCCACATGAAATTCCTAAGATAATTGGAGACATATATTTCATGTGATTTATTACAGCAACAACAACAACAAAGTCGTATTATAAATAGAGTACTGAAGTCAATGATGTCGCCAATTTTTTTTTTTCGCTTTATCAACTTTCGATCCCCAATTTGAAAGAACATCAAGCTTACATGCTAAAGTTGACAGCAATCGGTTAAATAGCGGCTGAGATATGGCCAGTGAAATTTATACTTTCCCTCCACAAATCACTAATTTTGGATTGGTTCATAACGTTACGATCAGGGATCTAAAGTTGTTAAAGGTGCGGTAATACGAGCAACAAAATCGTGCAACTTGTCGTGCAACATTGTTCAGATTGTTGCGTTGCAAGTTGCAGAGCAATGTTTCTCGTATTACCACCGTTCGCGCAACTTGTCGTGCAACACATTTTCGTGTTGCAGGTCGCAAAACTTTGTTGCACAAAGTAGAAGCTCTTTCTACTTCATGCAACAAAGTTTTGCAACCTGCAACACTGAACATTTAATTTGTTGCGCGAACGATGGTAATACTAGAAATATTTTATTTTTATGACGTCATCACTTCTGTACTCTATAACATTACAAGGTAAAGTCTGTTTACATTCACAGCAAAATATATCCACCTTTAACACCTTTTGCTTTGGCAAAGCAGATTTCTTTGATTTCATTAATAGAGGCTTGTTCTTATGCCATTTCTCAATGTTCATCCAATCTATTAATAAAAAAATACCAAATTCTTCTCTAACGGTGTACGATTGCAGAAACTTTATGAAAATTGATGCAAATTAGATAGATATATTAAAATCATTTATTAAAATTTAGGTGCAAATTGCATAGGCAAATCGTTTCATCGTTCGTGCTTTTTTTTTGCAATCCCAAACAGACCGTGTCCATAGCAGGGCAGACTGAATGGAGAAGCATTAAGGGGTAATACCAGGTATCTCACTTCCCCTACCAAAGGATTCAGTGTTGGAACAAATATAAGGGAAAGTTTACCATTCTCCAGTCCTCCAATGTCTGTACGCTTTCCTTTTTTGAGAAGAAAAACAATGAATGTCAATGTGGGTTGAAAATGATGGTTGCATATATAAGGAAAGGGATCAGATGAGGCCGCTGGGAGATGGCTATGGATACCATCCACAGAAAATATTCTTCCATGGAAAAACTTTGACTCACAGTAGAAAATTGAAAGCATTGAAGTATATATACACAGCTTCCATCATGAGTCAACTGATTCACATAAACTGCATGATGAAATGTACATGTACCTCCACCAGGTCCACTTTGTGCTGCTCCTGATCCCATTACGCTTGCTGCTAGCTTCTGTTGTTTATCTAAGAGTGTGAAAATATATTTAATACGGTATATAATTATCGATGAAATATCTATATTTCTCTTCTTCGAAAAATTGATATAACTTCACACGTGAAGATAACATGTTACATGTATCTTCACGTGTACGTGTGAAGATAGTAAAAATTATTTAAAAACAAAAAAACTGTTTCATCGATAATTATATTATATGCTAAAACAGAATATTACATGCTCGCTTGAAGATACAAAATTTTATCTGCTCGTGTTGAATATGTTGTTTTACTTTATATATAATTATTGCAATTTCTTGCAGTCTACGATTGGATAGTGTAGGGATCGAGTTTAGCCCTAGTAAGGAGATGTTTATATTCTTATCACAGTAAATTGCACTGAGTGCTCTCTCTTGTAAACGTTCAACCTTTCTACTATATGTGAATATTAAACTTCAAGTGTACGTTCATCAAAAGTGACGCCTAATAATTTCATTTGAGTCACCTATTATGTACTTGTCCAGGACTTTAATATTTTTAGTGCTACATGCTAATATTTAAATTTAAATTTAAATTTTAATATTTAAATGTTTTTAGTGCTACATGCTTAGAAGTTCATGGCGCCCCCTGGGGGGTACTAATGATCTGGGTTTTGATAGGGGTGTTGTCTGAATGAATGAAAACCTTTATTTAAAATTCAGGGTACGGTAGTTCTGTCAGCAATAAAAAAAAAAATGTAAAAAAAAAAAAAAAAAAAAAAATTGCTGTTATCTATAGAGGCCCTATGGGGTGTCCCGCTGGGGTGCGTAAATCCCGACCCTATATCTAAAAGATAGTGGCATCTTGAAAATCCATACGCTGTTCAAGACAGATCGATAAAAAGTGGACCCTATCTAAGAATTATATTTTAGAAACCCCCCCTCCCCCCCTCCCCCCGGGATCCCCCCCCCTTCCCCCGGGATGGCGCCGCTATACAAACACACTGGAATGGAAACTTCGTTCATCCATAGCTCTGTAAAGAAATGCTCTTGTGTTCCAAAATTTGCCCCAAAGATGTTATTTCGATAGCTCTACAAGCTCATGTTAAAGCATTTTATTTTATTTGGCAAAGAAAGTATTATTTCGCAATTTAAGAACAGCCAAATACCACGTGGTTGCAAACGAAGAATACAATGTATGTGTATCGATCTCTACCTAACAATCGCCGTTTATCCGAATGATATCTTAGTCCAATCATGTCCAAGTCACGTTGTTCTAGACTCATAAACTGTGATATTCTAGTTATCTGTGTCAAAATAAGGTAGTTTAGTTCATAACGTACTTCATGCAGTAAGCTTAAAATTTTAAACTCCAATACCTTGTTTGCTGCAAAAATGGAAGGGATATCATCTTCTATTAAGGGAATGCTCTCCCAAAATTCGGCATCCAGAGCCATATAGATGAAACGTACGTAACAACACTACACCACACTACACCTGCTACACACTCGAAGTATCACAGAGATGGAATGGCTGGAATTTTAATTAGTTACCAATCTCCCCTCTTTCGCAGCGAGGAACGCCCAGAAGTTGTCGGTTCAAAATCACTCAAGTCAAACTCGCTAAGCTGGAATGGCAAAGTCGCTGAAGCGAAAGTCGCTCAATTCAAACTGGCAAAAAGCGTGAAGCGAAACTCACTCAAGTCAAAATTCGCTAAGGTGAAAAGGCAAAGTCGCTGAAGCGTCAATTCAAAGTAACCGAGTGCAAACTTTATAAAGAAAAAATTCACCCACGACAAGTGGTCAAAAGCCAATGTGAGTTTGCCTTTTTATCGTTTTTGATTTTGACTTCAGCGAGTTTGACTTTTGATTTTTGGACTTTTGTGTATTTTCACTTTTTATTGCCGCTCTCGGCCACCGTACAGACCTGATGATGATGATGATGATGATGACGGCGATGATGGTGATGATGGTGCAGGTGGACAGGCCAATAGAAATACATTGCGCCTTCACAGGGTACGAAGAAACAAGAGAGAGAGTCTGGCCCAATTTGAACTATTAGACAGGAACATCACCGTCCCAGGGCTGGTGTACCACCTCCATCTGGTTTCTTGTTCCCAATTGAGGAAAATAATCAGTAAATGGACTGTCACCAATTATTGAATAAACAATTTATTGAATTAATCATATCAGCTACTTATAGCAAACATAATAAATTAGTTTAATTCATTAATATATTATTGGTTGTCATGTGATGTCAAAAACTGGCATCTTCTACATACATGTACATGTCGGTAAAAAAACAAATAATTTTCAATTTGAATAAAGTTACTTTATTCATGTTCTTAGTGAAATCACTCTACCTTTATGTGTATAATTAGATGGGATCATTGTATTTGTAATTGGGATTAGTTGGTAGCCAGTTGTTATACTTGGTGATTAAATTACTGGACTATACAACCAATCATTCAAATCTGGTATGTACTTATGACGATAAACTTAAATTGTACACTTTGAATTTCAATGCCTAGCATTGCAGTTTTCAATTTCTTTATTTTTTGCCTTGGGAATATAACCCCACGCGTTGCCATTTATTATCAATGAAAGATTCTACAATAATAGCATTTTTATCCCTAGGGTTGGTGGGTTCTGAAGTGACTCTGATTTGAATTTCCTCATTATTAATTTCCTTATTCTTGCATTCTCTCAGTGCCTTCTAGCAATCTTCATGCTAACTACTCCTTCCTTTTAAATGCAAAAGTGTTTACTACATAACTGCCTTGCCCTGTTGTTTCGTATTCAATATTATCATACATCATCATACTCTAAATCTATTAGGGCCTCACAATACATGAATCATACATCTTACATCACTAAGCATCAGATAATTCTTCTCTAGCTGGTTGCTTGCTAAACTTGATTGGTCTGTGTGTTCAGATATTACAGTTCTCAGGGGAATTAGACCCAGTACAGTATGACAATTACATGTTCTCTAAAATCTAGCCTGGAACATGCCTCAGTTCTTCGTCATTCTTCACCTTCGTAATCAAGGATTGGCTTGACATTAGGAGATAGAACACCTTAGGAATGATAATCGAAATCAAATATTATTGCCTTCTGTCTTTGTGCCACCTAATATTCAAAACCAAACCATGGAGGCAAGTTAGTATTATATTATGGCTATGTTCAGAGAATATTTGAGGGTAACATATTAACTAATGGAAACTGAACAGCTATCTTTCACAAGATAAGTAAGGTTATTGAACTGAACCAGAAAGCTAAATATTGTCGAAAATCATACATTAGACAACGTAGCCAACTCGAGATAAAGGGGAGATTTTTTCACACATTTTGACTTCAAAAGTCAGAGAAAGATCGAACGTTTGGACTTCAATTTTACGTACCGTATATAGAATAACTTACCGTTAGTTTCACAAGACTGCTTAGGATTTCCAGAAGACTAACAGCTAGACTTGTTGATCCTTCAAAATATCCAAGAGTGGACTGATCGTAGGGGAAACAACAAAACCTCCTTTTCACGTCGTTTTCTCAGGAAAAACTATATGTGCCAGCACGACATTCGCTTCTACACAGGTACAGCTTTTCGGAAAACTTACGTTGCATTCTTCGAGTCGACTACAATGAAGAAATATATATTTTTTTCCTTGAAAAACACTGGCCTCTCGGAGTCCCGCCTCCCAAGAAAATCCTATGAAACGGAATGAAGTGGTCACGTGACACGAAAAAATTTATAATATAGTTCATTCGCAAGGATTATGGATAGGTAGCGCATCCTCCTGGTGCCTTAATAAACCCATCGATAGATTCGCGCATTCCATTCGGTCGAACGGGTCAGCATGGTACAATTTCACTGGACGGGTGTCAGGTTAATATCCCCCATTTTTAGATATATCTCAAATGAAATTATCTAAATTGTAGATGGCAGGACAAGCACAACGTTTGGCGGAGTGACCTGGAAATAAAGATTTTTGTAGGACAATGCAGTGCAGCCGAATAAACACGAAAAGTCAACAAATAGATTTTGTGTGATGCGCTGAAAGAATGACCATCTTGAATGTAGTCACAAACATGATAAGCATTTGATTAACTCCATTCGCTCATACACCGGCCGAAACCGGCCGTAACATCGATAAGTTTGAAAAATCTAACTTTTGAATTTCGTAAACATCGATCTCATGGGCCAGTTTATAGTGAAACAGAGAACCTTCATGATTTTAAACCTCAAAGTTAAACTGCTTACCAGGTCCGATTTCTGGGCATTATTTAATTCAAATTTGTTTGCCTCAAAAAATCAAAAAATGCGTGTTTTGACGCAATTTTACACCTGAAATGAACCGACATTTGACTGGGATTTTCTTCCAAACAATTACATCCTTGCGAAACAAAACGCCACTTTCTCAGACAATATAACTCCATCCACTCTTCTTGACTATATAGTCGTGATATTTGCCTTCTTTCCTTAACTCGCCGAACAATAGCCATCTAGACCACTTCCGGCTCACCCCCCCCCCACGGTTTCTCTTCGCACGCCGAAAGGATGCCGTGGAACCATCGGGACATCTGCAATAGATCTCCGAATCTTGTTTTTTAAGAATATATAGAGTGTTGAGCCCTGCGTCTACAGGCCAAACTATTTGACCGGACTGCATCTTTCCATCGCCCCACACCGTGTCCAAAATGTGCGTTCTTCTGGCCTGGATCCAACCCGCGACATACGCTAGCCGATTCACGAATGAGCCGCCATTTGAATTTTTACCACAGACGAAAACGTCGAATGTGACGCGAATTCGTATCTAAACTCCCTGATGTTTCTTCCAGGAGTAAACGGGCTCTAACCACACCCAGTCAAGCTTAATGCTGCCACGTCTGGTGCGCCGGACTTGGCGAACTGAAGCGTATAAAACAAATAATAACCAATGCCACAACAATTTGACCGTGACTAGTAGCTACAGAGCATGCTGGGTTCCACCTCGGAGATTCACAGCCAAGAGTACAAGACTAGACGTAAACTATGCGCCCGGTGGGCTTCAGAACTATCCCAGATTTACAATGGAAACCCTTATCTGTCATACGAACCTTCCCTACGGACTCACCTAGCAGCACAACGCTAACAAAAACGGCAAAATAGCGCAGGACGCGAATGGTTAACAATCTTACATTTTATCAAAAGGTCACAGTGAACAGAGGGGATCTACTGTATATTAATAACACACCAGGGGCGAGTCGTGCATTCTATCGCCTGCAACTGTACATGATGAAAGGGAGGTCACCGCCACAGAAAACACATATCCAGAAAAACGACGTCTACCTTGAGCTGCCAGAAGTCCTGTACTGTCAATGTGTTTATACCACACACAGCTCCCAGTGTTCAAAAAATCTTCAGTTACATTCCCCCCACCCCGTGATGACCCTCCCTACATTTGAATAAATCTCGTCATCTCCACAAAATTCAACATATCGGGGGCGCTAGTGTGTGTATTTAACTAATCTCTAGCAAAGCTTTAGAAATCTAGTCAATGTGTTCTAGGTCTATTGCGTTTGTTTATGTTTCGCTTCATATTTTGGGGAAACTCAAAAATAGAATACATACACATATTATGACTTGTTAGTATATATTCAGATTTTTACAAAGGGCTTGACTCTGTGAGTTGTATATTGAAGGAGAAAAGAAGGATTTTTTCTATTATACATTAACTTTATAATTACATCATTGTGTTACTTTTTTACATTAAATTTTTAAAATATTTTTAATAATAGAATAAACTCTAAAATTATCGTGAAAAAAAGTACTAAACTAAATAGTAGAGTGATTGCAATAAACCTTGGTGAAATAAAAAATAAATGGTAGTGTGAATATAGTCAAATACAAACAAAAGAAAACATGGTAGAAATAAGTCTACTAGGTGGTCATATTAGTCTACTAACTGTATTTCACAGGTTTATTTTAACAAGTACTTACTTTAAGGTTATAGGGGGTTAGGTTTTTACAGTTTTAAATATTTAGAATATACAATCTGTATATTCATAGTAGACAGGAGATCCACTCAGCGAAAGCTGCCTATACTCTGACTTACAAATTAAAAGTATGTGATTATAGACTATTTCACGCTTTTAGTGTTTGTACTCTGAAATATTTTGTTTTCAAACCTAATGTAATTATTTTGCATTTATAAAAAATAGGTCAATGCTGATGGTAATGCACCAAGTAGGCGTAGAACCGAATGACGATAGTACAAACAGAGGTGATCCTTCAGCTGCCATGTTCTGCCGCACAAGACACAACCTATCACTGAGGATGCAATGAGAAATAAGAAGTAGCATGGTACCTTCCTGGCTATAAAACCGTGATCCATTCGTCGCAAACAAACCAGGAATCAGTGCTTGAATGCTAGGTCCATTGCGGCAACATGTGTATTCAAAGTCAACAGTCAAATTACTGGCAAGAAAAGGGGTGGTTGACTTTTAGTCATGTATGTGTATGTCCAAGAGGTAGATCCTGTCACAGGACAGGCAGGAATGGACCAGGGAGATCACATTCAATTCTTCAGGAGAGCAGGTTTCAGCATCAACAAGGGAAAACAACTTTCTCTGATTTTGCTGCTTTTTGATGCTTCCCCATGGATCCACATTGGACTTATCCCATGGCTGCTGACAGGGGAAAGGCGAAATCAGCCCCCCCCCCCCCCGTCACTTGTGGCTTGTGGAACGACTGATGTCTACATTACGAGTGGCAAGAGTCTGTATTAGATCATGGTTTCCAGAGAAGCGGAATTTGTCCAGATCTAGGCACTGAATTATGGCATGTAGGGAATGTAGATGGAGAGAGCTGGACAACTTGCACGTGTCAGAAGAATATATCGAATGCTAAAATTACATATGATGAATGATGCCCTGGCATATCAAAAACTATGACTTCTCTACGAAGATGTACTCTATGGTATTGTATTTGATTGTTCTATAACAAATACTAAGAATAAAAACCTCAAAACTACATTAAAAACTAAAGTTTACATATTTGGTACTGAGTCTTAGGGCGCCTAGTCTGCACAATCACAGCTCTCTTGTAGCTACCTCGCTCAGTCTCGTTTAGTTAGTTGCAGGCTGAGAGGAGAGATTCAAGCAGAGGCCTAAAACCTAGTGTACCAAAATTTAGAACTTGATACTAATTATTTATTTATTCTGATTTATTTTATTTATGAAACAAATAAAACAATACCTGTTAACATCTATGTAAGTAGAGAAGTCTAGTTGATTTGTAGTGCCAGGGACATCCATTCATCGAGCATGTAATTTAGCATCGAACTTCTTATGACAACGTGCAAGTTGTCCAAGCGCTGCTGCATCTCCCCCACCCCCCCCCCCCCAATGACCGCATGCCAATCAGCTAGAATCTGGACATAATTCAGCGCTCTCTGGGAAGAAACCATGATCTAATAAAGACTTTGACACTAATGTAGGACATTCAGTCGCTTCAGCATCCACAACGGATTGCTTCGCGTACCTGTCAAGGCAGCATGGGTAGTCATGTGTATCCATGAGGGCACAAGCATCATAAAGCATCAAAATCAAGAGAAGAGTGTTCCCTTTTTGAGCTGAAACCTGCTGCTACCCTGAAGATGTGATGTGTGATACCTCATGGTCATGCCTGACTGTACCTGTGACAGGAATCTAACCTCTGGGAGATACATACACCCTACACTGCTAAATCAACACCCTTCTTGCCAGTATTTGACTGTTGACTGAATACAATGTTTGCGCAATGGACCAGCATGTCAAGCACTGATTCTAGGTGTGTTGCGACGGAATGGGTATCTGGGTGCTATAGCCAAAGAGGTACCATGAACTTCTTAGATTTCTCAGGCATCCTTCAAGGGATAGGTGGTGTCTTGTGCGCAGAACATGGAGCGTGAAGGATCACCTCTGTTTTGTATATGTCATGCGGTCCTAGCTACTTGTGCATCCCACCAGCGACCAGTTTCAAGTAAAGCAAAGAATAATAGCATTAAGGTTGAAAACCAATCAAATATTTCCTAGAGTACAAACAACTAAAAAGCGTGAAACTAGTACCTAACTCTACATACTTTAGTGTAACGGTCCGAAGTCTGAGCAGCACTATTTCACGTGATGTGGATCTTCGCCTGGTTCTGTACTATCGTAAAATCGACAGATTGTATTATTACATTAAAATGATTTAAAACCTGTAAAAACCTAATTCCCTATAAACCTTAAAGTAGTACTTGTTCAAAATAAACCTGTGAAAATAAGTTAGTAGGACTAATAGACCACTAGTAGATTTATTTCCATTGTTTTCTTTGTGTGTATTGACTATATACACCATAACATTAATTTTTTATATTACACAGGTTTTATGTGCCATCCCACGTCTCCTATTTAGTTAGTACTTTGCACGCGCCGCAGTACCACGTTTTAGAGTTTGTATGCCCTATATTAAAAATATTTAACATTTATGTGACCACAAACAAAAAAAAGTAACACAAATAGGAATTATTTAAAATTTGTAATCATAGTTTCTTTCTCCTTCACAGATACACACTATACATGTACAGCCCACTTTGTAAGAAAACTCTGAATCTGTATCACAGGTATCCTATTGAATTATTCTATTTCTCAGAGCTTCCCAATTCATACAATCATGGAATCAAAAACAACAAACGACACAAACGTGACCATATGTACTAAAACCAAACATATTACTAAATATTTTTCTACCAGCTTTGTTAGCGCATTATTTAATTATTACCCATAATGCACCCGATATGTTGATATATGTTTGGAGATGCAAATAATTTTGCAAAAGGGCGTAAAACTAAAAGATTTGCACATCTAGACCATGTGTTAACATACATCCCAGGACTTCTAGCATTCACAGTACGAACTCGTGTTTTCTATTTCTGGACGGAACTACCTTTCAATCATTGAGTAGCGATTGACACAAAATGAAGTGCACGACTCTCCCCCGGTGTTCTTCTAAAGAGATATCAGAACTCCCCATCTGTGCACTGATAACCTATGAAGAAAAACGTACCTAATTTAACCCATTCGCAATCTGAGCTTTTTGCGTTTTTTTTGAGACACGATGTTTCTGAGACCGAATCACGTCTGAAGGAAATTTCGAATTAGACATATAAGGGGTTTCCAGCGGAAAGTCTTGGCAGTCTGATAAGGCCCACGGGTCTCAGTTCTGACGTAATCCTTTTCTTGTCGGAATTCTCCGCGAGGAACAGCCTCGTCGTAGCTACTAGGAGCGCGGTCAATTTTGCATCTTTTAGAGTGTTTATAGCCATTATTACCACAGGAAGGCCCCCGTGACAGCATCATTCATTTAGCGTGGATACTGGTGATGGTAGAGACCGTTCTTCTCTGGAAGAAATCAGGAGTTTTAGATAAGGAATTCCACGATCACATTCCGGACGCGTTTGCCGTTATCCAAGCGATAATTCAAAATGGCCTGGTTCTTCAATTGTGAAATCCGTTCTCTCTGGTCTTTCTGTGTTGGATTCAAGGGACATAACAAAGGCATTTTTGGGCGACTTTGGGATGATAAAGAATGCACCCGGTGCACTATTTGCCTGTAGCGACCCGACTGGCTCCAACACTATATTATCTTCTTAAAAACAGAGACTTCGGGGAGATCTATGCCGAAATTACCGGATGTTTCCCGGCATCCTTTTCGGGGTGCAGAAGGAAAAACACGTAGAGTGTTAGCGAAAGTGGTCCTAAAGGAAAATGGCTATGTTCCGGCGAGGTAAGGAAAAGACGAGGGCAAAATCACGACATATCAAGAAGAGAGATGGAAGTTTGTGAGAAAGTGGCGTTTTGTTTCGCAAGATTGTACTTTTGAAGAAAATCCAAGTCAAATGTCGGTCATTTCGAGGTGTAAAATTGCGTCAAAAACACGCATTTTGATTGTTTATGCGCAAACAAATTGAACAATGCCCAGAAATGGACCTGTAAGTCGAGTTTACTTAGAGAGCGTTAGAAATATGAACGATTATCTAGTTGTTCACGAATAACTGGGCCATAGGATCGATGTACGAAAAATTCAGGAATAGTAGAATTCTTTCAAAAGCAATTATCCCGAGGTACGGCCGGTTTCGGACGGCCGTGTAGGAGGCGGAAGGGTAAGTCACAAAATGTAGCCTTATCATGTTTGTGGACTAAATTCACAATGATGGTCCTACTTTAAGGCATCAACACCAAAATCTATTTGTGACTTTTTCGTGTTTATTGGACTGCGTTGTTACCAATTAATCTTTATTTCCAGGTCACTCGCCAAAACGGGGGATGGTGATTTCTTGCCATTACAATTTAGGAAATTTCATTTGACGATATACCACTCAAAACTGGGCGGATATTACCGGACACCCTACGTCCAGTGAAATTGTTACCAGTGTGACCCATTTCGACCAATGGGCAGCGCGATAACGTCTATCGATGGGTATAATGAACCAAGGAGGATGCGCTACCCTATCCATAATCCTTGCGAAGAACTATATTATAAGAATTTTCGTGTACGTGGACCACTTCATTGGCGCTCATAGGATTTCTGGAAGGTAGGACTCGAGCGGCTACACAGTGTGTTTCAAGGACAAAAATATATATTCTTCATTGTATCGACGAAGGGAATGCACCGTAAAAGTTTTTCCTGGAAAAGCTTTGTCCGCGTTAGAAGCGAACTATGTCGTGCTCGGCACATATAAGTTTTCTGAGAAAATGACAGAAAGGAGGATTTTTTTGTTCCCCTACGATCAGTCCAATCTTGGATATTTGAAGATCAAAAGTCTCTGTTCTTCTTGGAAATCCTAAGCAGCTGGTGAACTATAACGGGTAAGTTAATATTTATATACGGTACGTAAACATTGAAGTCCGCTTAACGTCGATCTTTTCTTGTTTTCGAAGTCCAAAATGTTGAAAAAATCTCCCCTTATCTCGAGTTGGCTAGCGCCACATTATGATTTTCGGACAATATTTAGCTTTCTGTTCCGCTTCAATAACTTAATATCTGTGAAGAATAGGCGTTCCAGTTTCCATTATATAATATGTTACCCCAAATGTATTCTCTGGAAAAAATAGCCATTTTAATAAATACTAACTTGCTCCACTGGTTTTGTATATAGGTGGGAACAAAAGACAGAAGGCAATAATTATTTGATACTCAGTGATAGTCATCCTAAGGGTTCTGATCTCTAAATGTCAAGCCAAACTCCTTGATTACCGAAGGTGAAGATGGACGAAGGAACTGAGGCATTGTTCCATTGGCTTAGCCATTATATGCCCTGCAGTATACGCCAGTACTATATAGTGCAACTGTGTACTGGGTCTAATGCCTCCTGGAACTGTAATTACTGAACACACAGACCACTCAAAGTACAGCAACCAGCTAGAGAAGAATTATTCTGATGCTAGGTGATGTAGATGATGATGATTCATTGTACGTGAGGCCCCCCGTTAAAAACTGATTTAAGTATTGATGATGATGGGATGATAAATTGAAGATACGAACAACAGGCAAGGCAGTGATTTAGTGAAGTCTTTTGCATTAAAAAGGCAGTAGTTAATCATGAAGAGTTGCTAGAAGGCAATTGAGGAGAAGGGCAAGAATAAGGAAATTTAAATGAGGAAAAAATTGCAAATCAGAGTCAACTTCAGAACCCCACCAAACCCTAGGGATAAAAATGCTATTATCTGTAGAATCTTTCATTGATAGATAAATGAGACAAACGCGGGGTTATATTCCAAGGCCAAAAAATAAAAGAAATTGAAAACTGCAATGCTAGCATTGAAATCCAAAGTGTACAATTTAAGTAAGTTATCAGTCATAAGTATCATTATACCAGATTTGAAATGATTGGTTGTATAGGTCCAGTAATTTTAATCACCAAGTATAACAACTGGCCTACCAACAATCCCAATTACAAAATACAATGACCCCATCTAATTATACACATAAGGTTTAGAGTGATTTCACTACTAAGAACATGAATAAAAGTAACTTTGTCAAAATTGAAAATTTATTATGTGTTCTTTGATCAACAGGATACAATTGTATGTAGAAAGATCCGCAGTTTTTGACATTCAGCATGACAACCAATAAATCTATAAATAATATAATTAATCTACACTAATTTAATTCTGTTTGCTATAAGTAGGCTGATATGATTAATTCAATAAATTGTATCAACATGGTGACAAATGTCCCTTTTACTGATTATTTCCTCAATGGGAACAAGACTACCAGATGGAGGTGGGGTACACCAGTCCCTGGACTATGGTGATGTTCCTGTTCTAATAGTTCAAATTGGGACAGACTATATACTATTTGTTTCTATCGTACCCTCGTGAGGCGGATATGTGTATCTAGTGGCCTGTCACTGACCATCCTCACCATCATTCGCCGTCATTCATCATATCACTCATCATCAGGTGCTGTACGGTGGCCGGAGAGCGGCAATAAAAAGGAAAATACAAAAGTCCAAAATCCAAACAGTCAAACTCGCTGAAGTCAAAATCAAAAAACGATAAAAGGCAAACTCACATGGCTTCGACCACTTGTCGTGCGTGAATGTTTCTTCTATAAAGTTTGCACTCGCGTTACTGTGAATTGACTGCTCACAGGACTTGCCTGTTGTTTACACCTTAGGAACTTTGTATGAGTGAGTTTCGCTTCACGCTTTTGCCAGTTTGCATTGAGCGACTTTCGCTTCAGGACTTTAGACAATTCAGCTTAGCGGTTGAATTGAGTGATTTTGAAGACCAGAAACTTCTGAGGCTTCCTCGCTGACGAAAAGAGGGGAGATTGGGATAACTAATTTAAAAATTCCAGCCATTCATCTCTGGCTACTCGAGTGGTGTAGCAGGTGTGTAGTGTGGTGTAGTGTTGTTACTGTACGTTTCATATATATGGGCTCTGGATGCCGAATTTTGGCGAGAGCATTCCCTTATAAGAAGATGATATCCCTTCCATTTTGCAGCAAACAAAGGGTATTGGAGTTTAAAGATTTTTTAAGCTTACTGCATGAAGTAGGTAGAACTAAAAAACTACCTTATTTTGACACAGATAACTAGAATATCACAGTTTATGAGTCTAGAACAACCGTGACTTGGACATGATTGGAATAAGATAATTCATTCGGATAAGACGGCGATTGTAGCGTTAAGAGATCGCTACACATTACCATTGATATTTTCTGTTGCAACACGTGGCATTGGTGTTCTAAATTGCGACATACTACTTCTGCCAAATAAAAATAAAAGCTTAAACATGAGCTTGTAGAGCGATCGAAATAAAATCTTGGGCAAATCATTGTGGAACACAGGAGCATTTTCTTACAGAGCTATGGATGAACGCAAGTTTCCATTCCAGTGTGTGTTGCTATATCGGCGCCATTCCTCGAGGGGAAGGGGGGGGGGACCCCGGGGGGAGGGGGGAGGGGGGTTTTGTTTCTAAAATATAATCTAGATCGGGACACTTTATCGATCTGTCTGAAACAGGATGGGATTTCAAGATGCACATCTTTTCGACATAGGGTCGGATTTAACGCACCCCAGCGGGACAACCCCATAGGGCCTCTATAGATTAAACAGCCATTTTTTTTTTTTTTTTTTTTTACATTTTTTTTGTATTGCTGACATGAACTACCGCCCCCTGAATTATTTAAATAAAAGGTTGTTCACTCATTAAGACACCCCTATCAAAAACCCAGTCATACGTCACACCCCCAGGGGGCGACCATGAACTTCCTAAGCACGTAGCACATAAAAACATTTAATATCTCAATTTAAATTAAATGTAAATATTAGCATGTATAGCACTAAAAATATATAAATGTTCCTGGACAATTACATTAGATAGGTGACTCAAAATGAAATATTAGCGTCATTTTGATGAACGTAACTTAGAAGTTTAATATTACATTAGTAGAAAGGTTGAACGTTTACAAGAGAGAGCACTCAGTTTGCAATTTACTGTGACTAAGAATATAAACATCTCCTTACTAGGGCTAAACTCGATCCCATACACTACCAAGTATATGAGACTGCAAGAAATTGCAAAATTATATATACAAGTAAAACAACATATCAAACGAGCAGATAAAATTTGATCTCAAGCGAGCATTGTAATATTTGTTTAGCATATAATAAATTATCGATGAAACATTTTTTTGTTTTTAAATAATTTTTACTATCTCACACGTACACGTGAAGATACATGTAAAACATGTTAATCTTTCACGTGGACGTATATCACAATTGCGAAGAAGAGAAACCCTAAGATATTTTCATCGATAATTAATTACACGGATGATAACATATATTTTCCACACTCTTAGATAAACAAGAATGATGTTTTTTTTTAGCAGCAAGCGTGTATATGGGATCAGGAAGCAGCACTAAAGGGACCGGTGGAGGTACATGTGACATCTGTCAATCATGCAGTTTATGTGAATCAGTTGACTCATGAATGGAAGCTGTGTACTATACTTCAATGCTTTCAATTTTCTACTGTGAGTCAAAGTTTTTCCATGAAGAATAATTTCGGGATGTATGACCATAGCCAGCTCCCAGGGCTCTAAGCTCGATCCCTTTCCTGATATAGCAACCATCATTCAACCCACATCGACATTCATTGTTTTCTTCTCAAAAAAGGAAGCGTACAGAATGGAGATGAGAGGAATGGTACAACTTACCCGTATATTTACGTTCCAAACACTGAAATCCTTTGGTAGGAAGTGAGATACCATGGTATTACCCCTGAATGCCTTCTTCCATCAGTCTCGCCCTGCTATGGACACGGTCTGTTTGGGATTTGCAAAAAAAAAAGATACGAACGATGAACCCCCCGATTTGCCTGATGCAATTGCAACCTAAATTTAATAAAAATGATTCTAATATATCTATCATAATTTGCATTTTCAATTTTGCAGTAAAGTGGTCTCGACAATCGGTAAACAGTAGAGTAAGAATTTGGTATTTGATTAATAGATTGGTGACAGATGAACATTGAGAAAAGGGCATAAGAAGCCAAGCCTTATTATGAACTCAAGAAAGTGCTTGCCAAAGCAAAAGGTGTTAAAGGTGGATATGTTTTGTGTGAATGTAACAGCTATTACCTTGTAATGTTATAGCAGTCTGTTCTTAGAACCCCAAAGAAGTGATGGACGTTCATAAAAATAAAATATTTCTAGTATTACCACGTTCACGCGCAACAAATGGTTAAACGTTCAGTGTTGCAGGTTGCGAAACTTTGTTGCATGAAAGTAGGAAAGAGGGCTTTACTTGTGCAACAAATTTGCACCTGCACACATAAAAATGTGTTGCACGGACAAGTGCGCGCAGACGGGTAATACGAGGAAACATGCCTGCCAACTTGCAACGCAACCAATCTGAACAAGTTGCACCCCCTGTACAATTCTTGCACGATTTGTGCTCGTATTACCGCACCTTAACACTTTTAGATCCCTGATCGTAACGATGAACCAATCCAAAATTAGTGATTGTGGAGGGAAAGTAAAATTTTCCTGGCCATTATCTCAGCGCTATTTACCGATTGCTGTCAACTTTAGCATGTACGCTTGATGTTCTTTCCAAATTGGGGATGTATCGAAAGTTGATAAAGCTGACAACAACAAAAAACTTGGCGACACATCATACTTCGAGTATACTCTATTATAATCCGACTTGTGTGTTGTTGCTGTAATAAATCACATTGAAATATATGTCTCCCACTTATCTAGAATTTCATGTGGCAAAAATGACCTTTTCAAGACAAAAAAATAATTCAAGTCGAAACAAGGTCTAATCCCCCTAAGGTATATATACCACAGCATAACATATACTGTATATACACCGTGGTGTATGTTGGTTTTTAATTTTTACATAACAGTCATGTCTTCATTTGCCTTTCCTATACACCTACTTCTCATTTAATTGACACCGACTTGATATTTTAGAGAGTGAACTACACTGAGCCCTATAGCAACCACAGTTGGAGTTAAACATTTAACATGTATCACAGATCTTGGTAGTAACATTTGAGAGTGAATCGATCCCATAGGAGAAACGGTCTTATGTAATGATTTGTTTGAAAGAAATTAAATCAATATTATTTTATCTACGCATGGACTGAAAAAAGAATGTTTGCAAGCAATTAACCACAAACGAAACTGTTACCTCACATTCTTGGTCTTTTTTTTTAGATATCATTGCACCCCCACTTTGACAAATGTTCAATTGCCATGTTACAATGCCGTTAATGAGAAAGAAGAACTTCCACTTATCCCAGAGGAAATGTATTATAATCACCGTACAAACACAAGAAAGAAGAGATTTCTAAAATTCAAAATGAAATGCAGTTGAAAAAGAGTCAATATCATTGGAGATCGTCTGCCAGGTAAATAAAAACAATGCAGTTTTCTAGTCGGTTGCCTATCATTAAACCACTGAGCTACTGCCTTGCTAACCATAGAGTGCCATAGAGTGCACAATAGTAACCAGTAGTGTTGGTTAGATAAGAGCATCAACTAGAAAACTGATGGGTCAATTTTTTTCTGAGTCCTAATCACAAATGTGAGGTTTTTTGGTTATTAACTAACTTGAATTCACATTTATTATCAATTTGCATACGTATATATATCACATCTCATAATTTAAAATTTTAATTTAATTTGTTTCTACCTCACAAGGTACTGTACATGTTGTACAGGATTAAAGCTTAATGACTGAAGTACTTGTCAAACATTTTATATTTTTATGACATTCAAGGAGCGTTAAAGCAAATAGAACAATCTTATAGTAACGTACAGGGAATCTATAAAACAATTCATCAGAAAGTTCTGCATACTCAAGACAAATCACTGGAATTTTGCTGGCTATTCCGCAAGAGCACCCCAGAAAATACCTTCTGCTTCCATCCTGCCTAAGCTTCCAATGCAAAACCGATGTGCAGATTGTTACGACAAAACCGCTATGGGACCAAGGCGTGTTTATGACCATGCCCGTACCATCCAGATACCGATACCCCAATACAAGCACCTGCAAATTGCAAAGTGCACACGGGACTTCATCCAAAAGATGAGGATATTGCTTAAAAAAACAGGTACATGTACATATCGTCATGGATGGTGGTGAATAACGCCGACACGTATGTAAATATTATATGAGAACAGTCTCATAGAATAATAAATAAACACAAAAGAAAATCATGAGCTAGCCATAACGTGCCTGCTTATCTATACGTAATTAACATGATTTCATATGTACAGGGTTTCCGCTGCATACTTACAATATTGCCGAACTTGCTGACAGATTTGTCACACAGTAACATGAGATAGATGATAATACAGTAAAAAAGATATCGACGTCGGAAAGCGGAACCATTTGGAACGGTTTACAAAGGGCTGTTGAAAGGGATGCAGTAGCGATTAAAGAGACTCCCAAAGGGTATGGCGACACCCTGATCTATCGAAATAGAAATTTGTCAGGCAAGTTTCATGACTGTTTTCGTAATTACTGATCCTTTATAGGTTCTTTGATTTCACCATTGTTTGCATGTACACCTATTCCACAAAATCGTTTGTTCCCGCCGAAGCAAAACAAGCATTGAAGGCTGACGACCGCAAAGGGATTGGACTTCTGCCTATTCATTAGTCCAATCATAGACAATTTTTTAACAACCTGTTATGCATTTTCACATGGCCGCGCCCCCAGAGTTTCCAAATGATCAGATGATATGATTGCTATTCAAACGCCTCGTAGGTGATAACTTCCTGTCCAAGTCACCTACGGATACATTAATTTGTAGGAGATTCTCCAAAGTACCCTGATGCGGTCGTCAGCTGTTGCTTCGTGACCTGACAAAACGATATTGGCATAGGTTGTACACTAATATTATTTTGTCCTTTCCATCTACTCATGCTTATCGGTGACCATTTTGGTTAATATCAGGAGATAAAACCACCCTAACGGGATAATGTTAATTGGCTGGGTGGTGACAGACACAGATGTCCTGGTTGTAATGACTTACTGTTAAAGGAACAAATTTGGCATATGCAAATGGTGCTAACCAAAGCAAAAAAGAATTCTATTGACGGTTAAGTGCCATGAAAGCAAGGAAGAAAACACATGCACCAACCTATGTTGTCACTAGTAAGAATGGCCCATATCCCAACCTTAAGTTGTGAGCAGAGTTGACCTCACCAGGGTGATCACCAGGGTAAATTCAGGTACCAATATTTTGCTTTCTCACCATAAAATAAAATATTCGATTTTTAATTGGGTAACCAACTTTTTCTGTTTGACTAAAAAATCCGCTTAGTTAACAGCCAGGTATGCACTTCCTGATATTAAGCGATTTCCAAGAGGTAATACATTAACCTTCTTTCCTTAAATGTGTGGTCTATATTTTCAGTTACAAATCCTTGGAAAGGGTATGAATTTCAATTTTTCATCCCTAAATAGGGTCAGCGGTTTGGACAATACACCCCCGGGGGTCCCACCCATATCCTAAATGTCCGGTTAGTATTCTAACTATATTTGCTAATAAGCACTGACTAATTGCCATACACAATAAACTCATTTCCTTAACAGCCCAACTTAAACCTTTAAAAACCAATAATTTGTTTTTTCTTATGGATTTATTTCTTCATGCACAACATTGCAGATCCTAGAGCCAAATACACTGGTTGGTGATGTATAACAATGCCAAGGCCATAGGTGTATCATCCACGCCAAAGCACCTCATCCATCAGACTGAAGTCCATGCCATTATTCTAGTATGTAGTGTATTGTATTGTTTCTGCTATTACTTTACATACTTATTGTCATTCCTTTGGTTTCTCAGTCTTGACAATTTTATTTTATAATCAACTCGTCTCACATTTCATTAATATTCATGAAGAGAACACAAGGAAAATCACACCAGACCAAAAAAAAGGGGGTTTTGGAAAAGTGACTGTAATTCGAAATATTTGTAAACTTTTGCTTTGAAGTTCTCCAAGAATTCTTAGAGAATTTTGTATTCTCATGGTTGAGCAAAATATCCAAACAGTTTGAAATTCAGTCAAACCCACTTCTAATGTTCCAGTCTCATGTTTGATATCTGCCAAAACACTGTTTATCATTTGATGTATTATGTCCTAATAAAGATGATGATTAATGTAGATGGAGGACCATGGATTAAGAAGGCAATCATTTGCGATTTTGGCATTAGTAAACTGAGATGAGAACGCCAAACATGGCAACTACAGTGGTCGGATAAGTGTAATGGTGGTACCCTTGGTGTCCTACCAGCACTTGAGCAGCGGCAAGGCAAAGTGCTACACGGTTATACAGTTGATGTAATGCCTTTGCCGTTCTAATGGCATGAAGTACATCACCCCCCTAAAAAGAGCATGGGATGGGAAAGGTTGATACTGAGGTCAGGAAATTCCATTTGGACGGAAGAAAGTACCCTCAGTTTTCAGTAAATAACACGGGCCATGTCATGCCACTAATTGCCTAGGTGCTTCAAACAGCCTTCTGACAGGCCCTCGTTTCAGAAATGCTGGCCCAAATACAAGAATTAGTGTGAGGGGACATCTGGTAATCTTTTTACAACTACATGTAACATCCATATCATCAATCTTAAGGAAATGTGACATCTAAGTGAAAAATCATTGACCAGTTCATAAGTCAGTTAATAACCATTATCGTTGAACGTGCGATCTTCAAAACACAACAGTAAGGTTTGAATATAGTCGGCCGCCAATCAAATCAACATGGCATATCCAGCCATTTAGGCCAATCATAGCCAAGCTAAATTGATGGCTGTTGTCCAGCTTTGTCAGGTTTTGACGATAAGCTCGGATGTCAAATCAAACAAAACATGGTCCAGAACTATTCATAGCAAAGCTACTTTGATTTAATGGCTGTCTAGACTGGGAGATTGTCTGAAAGAGTTGTAGTTATTCAGGGTCACACTTCTACGATAATGTTGGTCATTAGACGTACAACTTTTGGCCCATAGTTTGTTTTTATAGCCTGAGTCTTACATGGGCTGAAAAAAAGCTTAGACTCGTTCCTTGTATATACTTGGAGGCATTATTTTGGCAAATATGAAGCTTGAGCTGAGGTCATATATGATTCTGCCTTCATTATAAACGGATTCAGAAAGATACTCTAAGTTTTGCTGAAAACTTGAATTTCTCTGACGTAAGGAAGTGGACCTCATCATCCTTGTGTAAGTTTTCACCATGTGTTTTCCACTTAACAGTTAACCCAAAAACAAAACATTAACACTTATTTACATGGCACTGGGGTAAACGTGTCATATGTTTTGTGTGGTCCAAACACCACTGATGTTTCCATGGGTGTAGGCCAAGGAGAACTCAAGGAACACGGGCCACAAAACATACTGCTTTCTCAAGGTCCCAGTAAAAATAAGTGTGTTGCTCATATACCAAGTGTCAAAGAACACAAAACCCAGAGAGGACCTACATGTAATAAAAGATGTTTTAATTTTTAACTTTCATAATACAAAGAGAGGCAAAACTTGCACACTGGTTGTAGTAATTTCAAGTTTTTGTTATTACATCAGTCCACAACATTTTGTTGTCCGCTCAGAGCTGTTGGCAGCCGGGTAAACACACGCTTGCCAACGAGGAAACAGTCAAAACTCCCAATGATTGCCATTTAATGTATAAGATTCGTACATTGTAACAGTTAAGGAGTGCGATTTAAGAGAACTGTAGTGTGAGGTTACCATATTGAAATCTTATAAGTTATCATGTTACTAAGTTTTATCTGTGAGAGTCAACATTTGTAATACAATTCAGGTTTAAAATGTGCTGGATGCTACTACATGTACATGACGTTTCTAAACATTAATAGAATTGCCACCAATATGGTCGATTTTATGTTACATGTAACTACAATGGATCTTCTCAAGCATTACATCCATGTAAAGAAGCAAAACACAAAGGGAATAATAACAGTATACAATGGTGTAAAAGGTGCAATTGGAGCTATGTATACATTTTACAACAAGACTTTAAATTTGTGCCCACACACCTTCTATTGCAGGGAATTCACTATAGTTCATCTGGAATCCCACTGGGCCGTATCTCTTCCTTTTGCTTCCTAATCCTGGTGAATTCCAATCTTGTTTCACATCTTCTGTACTCGATCGTGCAACAATGGCATGTACACGAACAGCATACATAGTCTAAAAAAAGATTACAAAATAAAGACAAGTTTGTTTCAAAAATGTTCCATGTGTATGTGTTAACCATTTTCCCAATGTTTTGAGCAACCCCAAACACATGAATAGTAGTACTATATTCGCATCTCACTTATACCGTGTGGACAGTGTTGCCAGGGATCCCAAAGCCTTCCCATGTCAGTTCTAAAAATATTAAATAATTACTGTTAGTTAATAAAAGATAAATGGATGAAGAATTAAAATAAAACAGATAAATGAAAACATTATATATGGCGCCTCAGGAAATTGTATGCTATGGCCGGACAATATAATTATCATCAGCAGTGTAATTATGTACATTTTTTGTACCTTTAATGCCACGTCAGTTCATGTAGTCTGACTAGTAGATTAATGAACGGGTTTCGAAAAAGCCTTTGTGTGTGTGAAAACCTAATACAAAAGTATGTATGATGTAGGGCCCCGGTTGTCATGAAACTGGTGAATAGCGCATCCACCGGATAGGTTCAACTGTATTACATGGTACATGTTACATGTAGGAAACAAAAAAACTTCAAGACACAGTATATGATAAACACTTGAAAATAATTATATGTTGAACACAATAAGCAGCCAGTCCGTAGTCATATTAAAAATAAAGGGACAATGACAAAAGACAAAGTGGAATAAATTACCTTGTTCAGCATTTGAGTCTCCATAATGGTTGAAACTAGAGTTTCAAAAATGGAGGAGCAACCCAGGGCTATGTAACATGTATACGGGCGACATTTCCACTAGAAAAAAAAATGCATGGTTTTTTTGACCTCTCACTATAATTTTATGTGAGTATGTCTTTTAAACTAGGGTATATAAAGGTAATGCATGATTGGTTGTTGTCACTAGTACATCTGCATTTATCTGAATTTAGCAATCCAAGACAAATTTTACCCCAATTGCCAAATAATAATTGTCCTTTAGAAACCCTGTTCCTAAAATAAAGGATGTTGTCACCCAACCCACCACCACCACACGCACACACAAATCCCCCCCACCCCCCCCCCCCCCCAAAACTACTAACTACTCCGCCAAGGACAGGGGGATGCAAACGACATCGGTACTATAGAACCAGTCCAAATGCAGAAAGAAAAAGTAAGAAAAATGGCAGGAGTCCAAAGGGCCGCAATACCATAACGAACTTTAATGACTAGTTACTATATGATTAGTTTAACTGAAACTCTAAATTTCCTTACTTACCACCAAGAAATTTGTGGAAGTTGCTTTCTTCACGGTGCTTTAAAATTATCGTTGGACTTTTGGTGAGACTGTACAAGTATTGCCAAACAATAACTAAACTCTGTTCATGTTCTGTGTGTGTAAACACTAAAAAAAATCAACATGTTACTTGTAAATCCATAGAGAGAAGAAGTATTTTGTTAATTACATACCTTCAGGGGGGGGGGGCCAACACTTATATTGTGGTTCTCTCCACATACTTTTTGTCGGGAAAAACGGACCAAAAATGGCCATGAAAAAAACCAATTTTTTTAAAATAACCGCTGACCACTAGACCGTCGAAGTCATCGGGTACCAATCTACCCTCTTTCGCAGCGAAGAACGCCCAGAAAGTTGTAGTTCCAAAAGCGTCAAGTGAAAATCACTCAAAGTCAAAATCGCCTAAGCTTGAAATGGCAAAGTCGCTGAAGCGAAAGTCGCGCTCCCTAATGTCAAACTGCAAAAAATGAAAGCGAAACTTCACGCAAGTCAAACTCGCTAAAGCCTGAAATGGCAAAGTCGTGAAGCGAAAAGTCGCTCAAATTCAAACGGTGCAAAAGCGTGAAGCCCCCCCGAAACTCACTCAATTCAAAGTAGCCGGGGGGAGCTGCAAAAACCTTTATTAAAGAAAAAACATTCAACCACGACAAGTGGTCAAAAGCCAATGGGAGTTTAGCCATTTATCGTGTTTTGATTTGGATTCATCGAGTTCTGCACTTTTGATTTTGAACTTTTGCATTTCCCACTTTATTGGCCGCTCTCGGCCACCGTGGTCTGACATCAAAGTTATCAAGTGGATGCTCTCTGTAGCACAGCTCATCGCTGTCCAGAATTAAAAAATGGTAGGTTGGCATGGAGGGCGTTTAGAAAACTCTCTGAAACAAAATATATATCAACTGTGACGGCAAATTACAATGTAATCCATAATACAATTAATTATTGTGCCAAACAAAATTAAAAAACTATTCTCAAACAAATGTCTCCCAGCTTGCGACTACTGACCACTAACGCTTTAGGGTATTGAATATAAGCAATTGAAGGTCAGGACTGCCCAATATTACCAGTACTTACAAAGTAAGTTACCATATTTCATCCTACATGTATGCCATAAATAAAAAGTTTACTTTGATTATACCGGTATGTACAGTATGTGGTTCTAATTGTGAACCACTGATTTCAGTAATGGTACCCTGGTTACTCACGCATGCTATTTATTTTATCTCTCTCGAGTCGTGGGCGCCTCTCGTAGGAGTTTAGAAAAGAGATATAAATGCTAGCCTCTGGTACCCAGTGGTTCACAACATTAGAAACGTTCACAATCATCTTCAGCCTTTGATAGATAAATTTCTTCTTGGACCCTTCTAAAAGGTTTGCCAGGAGATCTTCCAATACGAAATGTGCCGTGTGAATATTGCTCTAAATGAAGAAGTCCTACTTGCACTTGGGTCAGATGGAAGATGGATGAGCCAACCCACATGAGTATACGTGTACATGATTTAATAATAAATTTTGTACCAGATAAAACTTACGTGTCAACTAGCTATCTAATTATATATGTGGCAAAAAAAAAAAAAAATATATATATGTACAAAACAAAAAATTAAATAGACAAAATAAAAAGACATTAAAATGATAATCCAAAGACTCACTTGTATAGCTTCTGGATCTATCTGTTGAAATATCAAGAGATCTCCGAGACGATTCTCGCTTCCAGCTGCTGGCTTGTTCTTTTTCCTGTCGTTGGGGAGAAGTGATTCTGTAGGTTTATGACAGCGTTTTGTGTCTTTCAGGGAGTAATCGTGGACATGTTTTAAAGAAATAGAAAATAGGAAAGTAACACATGATTAATGTTCAGGAGCTTCTAAAGACAATAAATATCAGTCAAGTATATATGTATGCAGGGCGCTATTATATCGGCCTGATGTAGGTTTACGAACGAAGCCATATGAGATTTTGTTATTGTTTAAGAGTCAGCCCGACCGTAAAAAGAGCATATTTCATTGTCTTTTGTTCAGGGCTTAAAACAGAGGCATATGTATATTTGCAAATGACACTCTGATATTTGTTATTCTTATTAACATGTAGTTATACGGAGGGCCACAGGGTTATCAGTTTATTACAAACTGTGACCACATGCACCCTTAATTATTATAAAAGTCTATTCAAAATAAAGTATATCCCATCTACTCAAACTACATGCAGCCCTCGCTTCAACCAAATTTTTCTTTCAACTCTTTATTTAAATCCCTCACAAACTTGATCTGTAATGGTACGGTATGAATGTAACGGACAGGCAAAGGGCATAAGGTTTTCTGTTTCTCTTATCATCCGATATCAATAGTCACTAAACATGTGTGGAGGATCTTATCTTCTTCTTGAATATATTTTAAGGTACTTCATGGTATCTGGGGGAATATTTGAAAAGGCCAACACTCCAACAACTGCAATATTAGGTGTTGCCATGGAGGCCCCCAGATGGACTCATTGAGTATCTTCATATCAGAACTCAGAGGTCGGTTTGAGCTCAAGAAGAGTCTGATCTTCTTGATGACTATTCCCAATTTAGTTTTGAGTGTATCATTCAGAGGTGCCATCTATTAAGCTTTTCACGGAAAGATTCTATATACAAAAATAGTCCACAAACTTTAAAGCAGTACTGTATTCATTATGTAGTTCCAGTAAGATGCATTTTGATGAAGCGGCTGGATCGTCCGAACCTTGTGAAACACCCAGGAGAGGCTTGTCTTTATATCAAATGATACAATGTTTTCAAATTATAACAACCAGGGTACAAAAGTTCCTTATATTTTCTCGCACAAGAAAAATAATTTGGAAGCCTTCCACACTAATGGCTTTCTTATTTCCACAATATGGCTTTCTTCTTTCATATTCAAGTGATCTAAATAGGTAGATAGTAGGTATCCTTTGATATGGCGAGGATTGGTTAATGATATAGCAAAAGAAAAACATAATTGACAAAACTAGGGAGAGGGAGGCTAAAAGAACTAAAATGGCTTTTATTCTGATTATACCAAGAATTGCTGGATTTGTCAAGGAATGTCCAATAAATAAAATTTATTAAAAATCAGTTAATATGAATAAAATGGTTATAACCTGTAAAAATATGTGCCAAAATACTTTATCTGCAAAAAGAAAAATCATACACAGGTAATGGACAATAAAATCATGCAAGTCGGTTTATTCAAGCTTAAACTTTTCACATTTCACAAAAAAAATATTTGTTTTGTGCCCACCTAGTGATGGTTTGACTAATAAATTGGTTGGGGGACGTGGGACACGTGGTCAGACTGAGACTAATGTAAAGGGACTTTATGTCCTTTACAGCTAGTCAAAAAACGCTTGTATACGATAAATTATATGCTTGGGGTCTAGCCAGTTGCGAACATATTTATATATCTTGCTACTGTAAGCGTTTAGGGAACATTTGTCATTATTATTATTATAGTATAGGAGTATTGATGTTCTTGTATATATCTTTTTACGCAATTCAGCCTTTTGTGCTGCAAAGTTTTAAGTGTTAAAAACTATCTAGTCTCTTTCACTTCGGGACTGCAGACCGCGGTGACACTTAGTTTATATCTATGGTAATGTTACATATGGATATACTAAGTTAAATGGAGGGCTGTACTTATGTGTACTCCCTTTGCAGTTATATGGTAATAAAATGACGTCGACTGTTGGGCCGCGGGTGACATTAGTTCCACAGGTAGCTCGGAATTGCGGATGTATTCTGAACTTTAGCCATGTATTCTTTTGCTGCACATGCTACAATGATCATTTTTTAACAAAAAAAAGGTGGTGGGTGGGCTTGGTTGAATACTAATTATGACAAATACAAGTTCTATGTACAAATTGTTTTGATTTTTAATTGATCTACCGAGCATGGCTCTTTCTAAGTGAATGCAGTCCTCAAGTATTTGTATAGCACAATGCAGGACGCAAAGCTAGATGTGTCACGCAGTATACACTGCATCATTGTATACAGTATTTTTTCAAAAAATGCTTCAAAACTGAATACTGTTATACTGAATAGTGTATTCCAAGACCGACAGCATTGTGGGTCGTCGATATTTTGAAATAAAAGGTAATATTACAGCGATTTGCTTGCTAGTATAATTCTCTACAGACAATCTCTACAATATTAACAGATCACAGCTTGGGCTGACCGTGTCTTTTACCTTGTGATCTATTGAATCGAACATTTTGCTCACAATTCTCGATATGTTATAAAGAATCGTTTACTTGTGAGATGCAATGGGACGATTGAACGATCATTACAGCTTATTTACGGCAGGTGGCTTGGATTCAAGACGCGCGGCCTCCCCCATGCTGTGCTGTTTGTGATGTTTTTTGTCCGTGGGAAAAAATACATTATCGGAACAGTTTACTGCTAGAGTCCCGTGTGCTATTAGGACCACTTCACGATTGTTAATCAGGGCAAAACTTTATTACGACATCTATGCAATCTTGAAGAACAGAAGCTTCACCGTCATAAAGCTACATGTAGTTAAGGACGATAATACAGGGCGCCAAAAAGTTTTAAAATCGAAACTCTATGAACATTCATTACATCTACAAGTTGTATCTATAAAACAACATTCACCCTTCACGTCTTTCCACAACCCCGCTTTTACCGGCATGCATTGATCGAGTTCTAAAAATCTAGGTGTCATTAGCGCGCAACGTGATAAGAATGTTAGGTTTGAGCACAACTGTTATTGGGACACATGGTGTGTTTTTTTTAAGCACGTGAAACAACGTCTACGGAAAAAACGAGGGCATGAAACAACCTTAATACAAACATCTGTAGCACCCCCCACTACACCGAATCGCCTATGGTACTTTCTAGTACTGTAAACAAGGTTGGAGAGCATCTTTCGAAACACTTTCAGATGTTATCTAGGCCCTGTAGCGAATAACAGTGTCTCGCAATTTGCAAAGCCGGATCGACCCGCTTAGATTTCCCAAAGGCATTTGTTTTGTGTTGTATATCAATCGATCTCGCGTGCATCAGGTTTTAACTGGCCGTCTCTTTAAAATCCTACTCACAGTTCGTTTTCCGCTTCTATTAAACTACCAAATCTCCCAAGACTCTAGCTATAATGTTTAAGACTATACAAGGTTAAAACTAAAAACGTGGTTTTGGGTCTTCTGCTTCAAAAATTTGTTATTATTTTATTTTCTATTTTTTTTGAATATGATTCCGTGGGCTGAGAGCTGGTCTCAAGAGGTCAAATTTGCATTGAAATTAGCACTTCTTTACGGCGCTGTACAAAACCCATTCGTCTCCGCATTATCCAGACGAAACATTTGTATGATCATGTTGTAGATGAAATGTATCTTAGTTTGTCTAGAGATAATAGCGTATATTTAATCGGTTTTTAGCACGTTTATGAGCATAAATTAGTGAGGATTAACCCCACACGAAGATTTTCTCCCCTTTTTCTCCTCCCCCATACCCCTCGAATCAGTGCGGCTCAACAAACCCTACCCAACTCTTTTATCTCGATTATTTTGCAAAAGTGCGCACATCGCTGGACTCTCTCATTGACACAATCGCCGATTGAACATCATTTAGTCTATTTACAACAAATATGTAAACCCAACCTGCTGGCTACGATTTTGGATATTTTCAAACCAGTACCGTTACAATTTCAGTTGGTGCCATGCTTAGACGATTTTTTAGAACATAATTGGCCCTACACCAATGAATTCTCAGATATCATATACCATATGCTAGTTGAAATTACAAGCGTACCTCCTTTATAAGATCGCTCAGTGTTTTCCATTTTACCCATGCTAGACGACTTCATTCCACGCTGGTACAACCATTGTCCACTAAAACCCCCCTACAGCGACTTTCACTGGAAGGACCTGGTACTAGCATGTTTTCAACTTCATCATGGATAAGATATTGCAACTTTAAAAAATTACTATTCGTTTAAATAGCTACCTAACACCAACTGAAATTGTCGTAACTTGAAATATCCAAAACTACACAGGTTTTACAGATTTTGTGTAAAATGAAAGGATGTCAATCGACTGCTGGTCAATGCGAGGTCCGAGCGAGGTGACCACTTTGACAAAATATCGAGTAAAGTTGGAGGTA
>JAUJYZ010001182.1:0-385347 GCA_033675265.1 Actinostola sp. cb2023 | reverse complement strand
TGCCATTGGTCAGACCGAGACACGTCTATGCTGGGAAGCTGGTCTTGACAGATGGGATGCGTTTTAGTGGTAAATATAGGTAATTTAGTAGCTTATCCTTTGGTTCTAAACTCTTTCACTATGAACATAACAAACCCTATATTACTATCATGAATTTAATACCTATATTTAATGCTCTTCACTTCTCAAAAACTAAACACAACTTCTCTTCTCATTCCCACTTATCCATCTATTTTAAATGCATATTCACCCTGTTTTGGAGAGCCTAACCAGAGAATCATTCTTAGATTTCTGAAGGCTTTTCACCTCTCTGAATTGAAAGATGGTATTTGATAACAATCATCCAGTCCCAGAGAATAAATCTGAGGCAGTTCTAAAAAGAAGGTACAGTTTGCAGATAGTACAAAGTATGTGAATTCTGGGTTCACTATCATTCACGATTTATTTGTATGTGATTAAAGGGGCTCAAGAATTACTCCTGAGGCCCGGCAGATAACCTTTGTGTTTGTAGTATTTCCAAGTATAGTGACGCATATTAACCCAATTTTAGGACCCTTAGCTCGACGTCATAGAGTGAGTGGCTCAGTGGTTAAGAGGCCTCTGACTAGCAAACGCGGAGGGTCATGGGTTCAAATCCATCTGGGGCTCCGATTTTTTCCTGAGTGCCCTTAATCAACGATATGTGGAAGTTTGGTTAACCTTTCAATTCACATAAAGGTAACAGTTACCTTTCAATTTTTTCTTCATATTCCTTAATTCTTGTTCTTCAAGGTGTTGTATCGTTTCGCCCAATAAAAGATACATGCCTTTGCTCTCTTCAAGTTGTTTCAGCATGTCAGTATTCTCCAGCTTCTGCTATAGCCAGATCTGTTTTCTGACTCTCTTTGCTTTCTTTCGGCCATTTCTGCTAATGATCCTTCAGCTTTTTTAGTCCTTGAGGCTTACGGAAACCAGTGACCTGAGAAGAATACATTTGTAAAAAAGACTTGTATAATATTTATATCAATGATATTCTGCCACTGGGAAAGTTATATTTTTATGAAGGATACAATGTACAGTACATGTACAATGTACATGTATGCAAACATTTGTAAATTATAAAGTTTATTATAATGTTATAATTGAAGGGCTCCCTGCAAGAACAACGTAAGTGATCTCTGATCAAAACCTAAATTCTCCTTGAGATTCTTTGAATTTCAAAGGAGAATTTGGGTTTTGATCACAAGTCGCTTTAATACTCCGTTCTTGCAGGGACCCCTTCAATTATAGATAAACACTTCATTAAGTACTGCAAATGTGACAAGGTATGTACCACAAGTACTCTTTGTTTTATAAAATATGAAAATGTTGTAATACAGTCATTTTCATATGAGTGAGAAACCTATGGCACAGAGTTACGGTTACGGTACAGACTCAAAGACATCTATTCAACCAATCCCAGCACATAAATTCATTGCTCAACCAATCAGAATACTTGGACACTGCATGGTTACTGTACAGCATGGTCGCTACACAGCACGTACTGTACTGTAACTACTTCCCACTCGTATGAAAATGACTCTTAAAGCACATTAAATGTGTCACACTTACATTGCTTGATTTCATTGCTTCTAATTTTGATTCCATTTGTTTAAGTTTTGCTTCTGTTCTATCTGCTCTCATCTCAGTCTGTAATGTAATAAAAACAACCATCAATGATAATATATCACTAACAATGTCACACAGATTATCTATACTTTTATGTTTATTTGATAAACCTTGAGATCAGTGACAAAGGATCAACTATCAAGTAGAATTAGGAGTCTTTAGTAGGGATATTGTTGTGTAATGGGTCTTAGTACATGTATAAGTGCACAGAGGAAATGGCTCTAGATCATCCTATAAAGAAGTTATATTTAACGCCGCTGTACATATAGATACTATCTCATGGTAGTAGGCTAAATTACCATTAGCTAGTAACCAGATCAACCATAATAAGCTTCTTTTATCTTTTGTTTCAATGGGGATGGAATATTGTTGCCATAGCAACCAGAACCAATATTGTACATTTCCAGCGGTCATTTTTGTTACCTTGGCAAGTTTAACCTTAAGATCTTCAATTTCTTTGCTTGCTTGGACATGGCTGGCTACAACTTTTGAGGTAGCATAGTGTTTTCCCTTCTCGCGTCCCATGAGAAACCTTAAATGTTTATTAATAATATTATTTAGCATCATATAATGTACATGTGTGTGTACATGTAACTTAGTACAGTACAAATGTAGTACATATGCATAGAAAATATTGTGTACTGAAAGACCAAGTCTTGGTAGATTTGAAGTGGGTTTTGGGCTACCTGTGGATTGTTAATACAGGGTACCCAAGACTGATATGAGACCAAACACTAGTCTATTTTGACTGATATCACTTGTGAGCTGTGTCACTACTATCATTGCCCTGATGACAGTGTAAACAAGTCTGTCGTCAGTAGCTTTTATATTTGGCTGTTATGTTGGAAATCACTGGCTATTGTTCTATCCTCACATATACAGTATATGAACAAAAAATATGCACCTAAGTTTTTATCAGCTAATCAGCTTAAAGAAGTTACTGCTACTTGAAATCTATATGACAGCCCTATCGTAAAATCCTTCCATACAACTATTGATGACAGCATACATTGTTATCAATCAAACAGGTGCATCACAACAGGGAATATTCTAGATGTTATGGACCAATCACACGTTTATAAATCTCATCTACACTAATACAATTTAATTAGTTCCTCACAGTCACACAAATATGACTCTATCAATTAATACTCTGAATTACAACGTCAGTATTTAATAGTTAGTACCTGACAGTACCACTGGTGTTTTTCAGTGTTTGAGCAGCAAAGATTTGCGTTACACCCACTAAAGATACTCCATCGACCTCAATAATTTGATCATTGACTTGGATTCTTAAATTGTAAATAAATCAAATAAATCACTGTTAGATGATGTTGTTGTTATATATTGTGTATAGCGCATTTCACAGTTTCAATATATTTTACGTACATAAATTATAGATCAAAGAAAACTTGAATCCTAAGTGAATTATATAAACTGACCCACCCACATAACTACACAGTTGTCTAATGACAAGAACAACACCCTATTGAAACACCCCATCCATTCAAATAGTAATGGATAATTACATGACTTGCTAAGGGTGTAAACTTAAATTTTCTAAGTGTTTGTACCTCCCATCTTTCTCTGAAGCTCCTCCTTCAGTCAGAGACTTGATAAATATTCCAAGCTTTTCTACACCAGTATCTGTGCCAACTCCAAGTCCTATAATACTCAATCCAAGTCCTCGTTCATCTAATACAAGAAATATATGAAACAAGCAATTAGGAATACCCATTTTTGGCAATAACACAAGACAACTGAATCTACGTGTACAGCTAGCTATATTATCAGCACTATTACTGAAATGTATTTTTATGACATTCAGCTTTCTTGTACATACATATACAAGAGGAATTTTCATTACAGTGAAAAAAACATGTTACCAAAAAAAACTGCAAATATGTACATATTTTAAAGGCAATATTTTTTAAATTAACATTTGTAAATTACAACAACAGAACACTACACACTATATACATTTACAGTCCTTAAAGAAAAGACTTTAGCAGTAAAACTATCACTTTGAATTTGACTCTTTTGAAATGGATTGATCAATAATATTATGCTGGTAACTAAGCTACAGTAACTCTCAAAAAAATATTTTATTAGGAAGTTATATCATTTATCTTAGTAAAGGGAAGTCAAACTTACATCATTGTCTTACAAAATGAAACTGTAGAATTATGTACAAATGTACTTCAACAGATTATATTATGCACTGTCACCTACACCTTATTGTACACGTATACATACTTGACATCACATATAATACACAGTTCATTACTGCAGACTTGAATGATTGTTATGTGCTAGTTGTTCTTGTGACAAATGTATCATTTAGTGTGTCAGTACTTTACAACACACTCTACAATGTATTTTATTCAATAACACAAAATTTTGAGTAAAGAAAAATGAAAACTAGCGACAAAGTGAAAGTGAAATCACATGAATGAATGATTGAAATGCTTTAAACATAAATCTGTTCAGTGGATTTATTAGTCAGGCTTCAAAATATTTCGCCCCCTAATCAAGAATGAAAACCATTCTTGTATTATTGTTGTACACACAGGGCTCTACTCCATGTACATTGTTGCAATATACAAGAACCTACTGTTCACAGAGGTGGTCAATAAACTCCATATTTCAATAACAAAATATCTTGTAGTTTCAAGTAATATCTGAGATATAAAAAGCTCTTTACATGGACACTGTCCAGCAGTAATGATATCTAAGTTACTTGTCAAGCACCAATATATGCTGATAGGGACTAGTGGTTAAACTAGTAGAGACTGCATCAGTGTACAGCCACCAAGCAAGTATGTTGACTTTACACTGTGTAAAAACTAACGTAACTAACATTAGTCCTTCATTGGACTCCAACAACCATCCAACAGTTAGTAAATTTAGTTATTTTTACATGGTGTTAACAGTTTTATTCTACACACTTGTTCAATATATACAATGTACGTTGACATCACTTAACTACAATAAATCATTGAAACAATTATGCTGAAGATTACATAAAGAAGGTTGTTGTGCTTTGTAAGAAAACTGTACATCACATTATCAATTTGTACAATCAAAGGTCAGATTGTACATGATTTGAATAATAGTGCAGAGTCAACACTTGGTTGATGCTCAACTGACTCCATTTAACAGCAGAGATTATTGATGAGCTTTTCTGCATCAAAGGATTTTCTGAGAACAACCGTGATAACAAACTTTGTCAACCATAACATGCCAAAGTTATCGGTAACACACAAACTGAAACATCTACACATGTATACATGTACATGTATGTTGTAAAAGCGTTGATTAATACCATTGACAATTCAGATAAAAGGAGGATCAATAGAATTGTTGATACATTAGTCAAGGTTACATACATGGCATATTATACTACCCCTTCAATACTTGAATTCCTAGTACAATACATCACCACAATGTAAATCACATGTAATGATGCCATAATAAAATTAAAGTGTACTTGTCAACTGATATCAAAAACAAGACACTTTGCTAAGAGTGTGTAGATTAAACTAGAAGTTAAGAAAATCCCTGCAAACATGTAGTTATATGTACAGACTGACAGGGATGATCAACACAGACTTTCTAACACCATGAGCTTCTTACCTTTATCTAGGTCAACAGAGAATACATCCATTTTCTCTACTCTTTTTTCCAATTCCCACTCAGCAGAAGATGTTACTGGATCCACTTCTTCATTCCCTCTTACATACTCCTCTGCACTATAAGTATACCATTTCTTAGGTGCATCTTGAGCAAAAAAAATCACATTTCTTTGAATTTTTTTCTTTTCCCTTTTTAGCAAATGCAGAAACTAGGGGTACATTAAAGAATAAAAAGGGCTCTTTTGGAATGTGAGAATCAGCTTCAGGAGAACTGTGTTGGATGACACTGTCAGTGCTCTCGTCATCAGATGACCCTGCAACATCATTTGGAACATCATCCTTCTTTTGTACATCATCAGCAAGATCACGGTCAACTTCTGTATCACTTTTTTCTTTTTTCATTTCTGGGGCAACGTAGATAGGAGTTGGATCATCTGGTGTGTCTGGTGGGACCTCTTCATCTTTCCAAGTTGCTTCCCGGACTTCACCAGCTCGTCCGTATATAATAGATTCATCTGTCACTCTTTTCTCATCTGGATGTTTGTTTATGTGATCATGATGATTTTTTCCTTTGTACTTATGAACACTGGAGATTTTTCTGTAGAGTTCAGTTCTTCTTCTTCTACTTTAGACAGTTCTTCGCAATTTTCAACACTACTTTCAACTGATGAAATCCCAGAGTCAATTCTCTCTTTCCAAGAGAAATCCCCAGAACTGTCTTCAGTTGTTCCCAAATTGGCATTTAATTTATCTATTGTTGAAGGTGGTGCACATTCTAATGAATTCGAAACCTGGTTTTCTATTTGTTGTGGCTCTTCCTTGATCATTTCCTTGGGTTCTGAAGGCAGAGCAACATCACTTATATCTAATACATCAACACTGTTAGACTTGGAAAGCCTTTTAAAAGACCTTGGTTTGCCAATAGCCGAATCATCATAAGAGCGCCTCTTTATTACATCATGCATTGGTCCAGAATCAGAGAAGCTTCTCTGTTTGTATGACTTACTGTAATATGGATTTAGCCCTGGATCAGATCGTGTTCTTGATCGTAAACCATCATGTAGAAGCTCTGGCACAAGATCTGACAACCTAGGACTAGATCCTTTCCTTAGTGAAACACTGACGGGGAGATTTTCACTGGAACTATCCTCAAACTTGGCTCTCTTAGCGGCGATTCCTTCCGTCACATAGATCTTATAATTCTGCGATGACGCGTTGTTGACATAGGTTGGGACAGACCATCGGTTTATTGTTGGTCCGGACTCGAATTCCTCTCTAGGAATCCTCACTGCAGACTTTGGTCTTGGCTTAATCGGTATCTTAGACGTTGAATGAACTTCACTGTTAGCTTCGAATGGTGCAAGTGAATCAAAGATATTTTTAAGCTTACTCACACTCAATCGTTTCGATTCTTGGTCCGGATTGTTTTTGCTAACTTCAAGCTTTTGGGGTTTTATAGGACTCCTCTCTGTTTCCCCTTCTTGCGATGATATAGTTGGAGTGATTTTCCTTGCATTGACGTAGTTCATATCAGAGTGTAAATGTTTTTTTGGTGGCATGGCGATCTTCGAGTATCCCCTGATTACATGTTCGTCCTTGTGTACGTTGGCATTTGGACGTTTGACATCGTGTTTCGTATGGGTTCTAGGGTTGATATTTTCATCTTTAGAGTATCCATAATCCCTTCTTGCCGTTACTCGATTCTCCTTGCGAACTTCAGCTCTTGTTGTGGCCATTATAGAAATTTGTGTCAATATTTCCGCACAGGAAAAACTTCTCTATCTGTAAGTGATGGAATAGATATTCATGATCTTCCCAAATATCTATGGCGAAAGATGTCTAATGATGCTGAAGATGTGATAAAAGTCGTGTTCTCAAATTTCTTACTTTACAGTCCAGACACTGGATAATTGACAACGAATCGCTAAATTTACCAAGACACGGAAATGCCGCTTCCGATAACTATTTCATGACGATTTACAAAATAGTTTGGAGAAGAGGAAATGTTATAGTGCTGCATGAAATCGTACAGTGCTACTGAGTACCGAGTTTCCTTCAACACACTGACACCCAGGCACTTGAATCCAAGATTTTACAGTTTAGGTAGCCGTGGAAAGAGATTCTCCACGGGAATCCGTGATTTGGTGCAAGAAGTTGCTTGCTTTTGACACTGAGTGTGCAGTATCGTAGTGTTCAAGTGCCAAAGAAATTTTACCCAGAGGGCTTTGATCACGTGACTAAGATTCAAGATGGCGTCGATAATTTATTTGAATGACTTTGCGGAGTCAAGGAAACAAGTCGGCGCAGTATAGATAAATATTTTTTTGTATACCCGTACTGTTCACTTTTTTAAACTGCGAAGGGAACTTACGGTATTTAAATCTCCCAATAACCAAGGAAGGCGTGTGACACAGGAAGCCCAATATTTTTTTATTTACATATTCAGTGTTAAAAAAAACAGGACGTAGATCCTGATTCCAATCATCTTGAAAACGTGTCGGTTAGCACTATGTTCCCCTTGTATGATTAATTGTTTATCGTATGAGAGTCAAAAACATTAATATAGTTATAATGGGAGTACTCGACAAAATTCTGCGTCAATTCGCTGTATTTTCCATTCTTTGAAATCTTAGTTTTGTTTTTATCTTAAATGAGGCAGAAATTTGTTATTATCAACATCAGGAAAAAAATTGTGAACGAATTGAAATCACAAAAGTAGATTTTGCCGGTTTTGCATGCGGTAGTTTCGGCTTCTCGAACACTCAATCCCACAATCTTTGTCGATAAACTGACCACAAAACTCGACCACAAGTTCATAAAATAAAACAATAAAGGAACACAGCCAATATTATGACCATCGTTCTTGTGCAACTATGTGCCAGTACGTAACGGTGTGACCCTATTCTCATCACGGCAACCGTGTTTTTGATACACTGCCCGGCAGAGTGTCGGCTCGTAACATAGAACATGATTTCGAAACTCAGAATCACGAAATGTTTAGAAAGTATATGCGAAAACAAGAGATTAGTGATAAATAAACAAATCTGTTCCATTAGAATCAAGCCTATCGTTGCTTTCGCTGAAGATCAAGTGAGCAGAATAGGCCCAGGCAGTACCATAGTGTGGCTATGACATCAGTTATAAGTGAAAGCTGATACCGACTCCACTTATAAAACGCGCAGACTAATTCAGTGCATCGCGCACTAGTGGTAAAACCAACGTCCGGCAGTCTTAACTTCGAAGTCTTTGAAGAGCGAACTAATTAATTAATCGCTTGTAAAACGGCTAGACTGAGCAGTCGACTGTGACCTACATCACCTATAACCATGTACCAAGAACCATGTACCAAGAACCATGTACCAAGAACCATGTACCAAGAACCATGTACCAAGAACCATGTACCAAGAACCATGTACCAAGAACCATGTACCAAGAACCATGTACCAAGAACCATGTACCAAGAACCATGTACCAAGAACCATGTACCAAGAACCATGTACCAACCATGTACCAAGAAGAACCATGTACCAAGAACCATGTACCAAGAACCATGTACCAAGAACCATGTACCAAGAACCATGTACCAAGAACCATGTACCAAGAACCATGTACCAAGAACCATGTACCAAGAACCATGTACCAAGAACCATGTACCAAGAACCATGTACCAAACCATGTACCAAGAACCATGTACCAAGAACCATGTACCAAGAACCATGTACCAAGAACCATGTACCAAGAACCATGTACCAAGAACCATGTACCAAGAACCATGTACCAAAAACCATGTACCAAGAACCATGTACCAAGAACCACCAAGAACCATGTACCACATCATGTGATCAACCATGATGAAACTCCTAGGAACCATGTCATGATCAGTTTTAGTGAGGCGGAGCACATCGGTGACGCCTGGGATGCCTGGGTGTGGCCATTTTCGGTCGACCGCTCGTTCCGATGCAAGAGTCCTAAACTGATATTGTTACCAGGCTTACATTTGCACCGATACACAGGTGCAACTATGGAATAAAGCACATCGCAGCCTGGGGCTCTTGCTTGTCAGTGATTGTTTTATAATATCTGAACACAGGAGCAACTTGACTATCCGTTGATTGTTTTTTATAATATCCAAGCAGGGGGGTTCTCGACTGTCAGTGATTATTTTAGAACTGATTTGCTCTAAAGATTTCCGATCCGATCTAAATCGAAGGGCAACTTGAGTTGCTGCACAGAAACTTTCTGAGCTTTTTTTCTGATGTCAGTCATGTAACCGACAAAAAAATATATCATCAGGGTGGGGGTGGAAAGGGGTGTGTTCGACAGGAGGGGGCGTTTAGTATGTATTTATCGATGGGTGGAGAGGATACAATCTTGTCATCAGCTGTCGGTGAGAGCTATTTCGCGAGAATCAGAACCGTTCCGATAATCAATAGTAAACTGATAATATTATGGCACCGAGCTAAGACGGTAAAATCGCGCGATCTGATTGGTTGCTTAGCGGGCAACATTCTTCGGTAATGCCCATGGCAGGAGCCTGCCATGGGCGATTACGGATTTTATTTCACGAAAAAAATAACCTCACCTCAACTTAAAAATAACCTCCCTTGCTCGATCAGTACAGGAAAATATAATCAGACTTTGGTCTTTTTTGGTACCGACCTCGCCTACGGCTCTGTACTTAGTCAAGACCTCGGTCTGATAATTTCCTGTACTGACCTCGCATTCGGTTATTAAGTAGTAACTGAATAAATCCCAAACCCTAAAAAGAATAATAAAATATAAAATTAAAAAAATCGAAATAACCTTTCCCTCGTCAGTCGCGTACCAGTTGACTCAACATTATATATTGCAACAACACTCCTGATCAGTGCTGATTTATTTCGTGTTTCCCGGGGAAGGGGGCATTTTTGGGGTAGGGGTGTGCCGCCATGATCCCAAAAACCTTACCCTATCCCAGACCTAAAAACGGAAATTTGCCGTACCCTATCCAGGAAAATTGAAAGTTCGTGACCAATTTGAAGCTAGGAATTTTTATTTTGCCGCTACGATCATTTATAAACATTAGAGATCTTCAAATGCTCGTAAAAATGCAAATAAATGATAAATACTTGGTTCGCACAGGTGGTTCGCATTAAGAAAACGAAAAAACATACCCTATCCCCGACCTAAGCTTGAAAATCTATAACCTATCCCTATCGGGCGGCACATACCCGTACCTATAGCTTATATAGGGGAGTACCCCCCCCCCCCCGGGTTTCGTTTCCTGGTAGATAATCCCCCCCCCCCCCCCCCTACATAATGAAATTTATACACTTAAGTATTACAGTTTCACTCATATAATTATTATGAACTTTTGTAAAATATTATTGGAGTATACTCATGTACACTATATTTGTACCAAAGTACCAATAAATAAACATTATTTAGTATTGTTGGCTAGGCCCCTCTCCTCTTCCTTTCTCTTGGCCCTATTTAATTGAGACCGCGTAGCCTGATTATCAGACGGCACGGGTGCGCGATAATTGGTACATGGTGCGAGGACAGTTCCGGTATAAAGATCAGTCTCGAACGAATCGAACGGTAAAAAAACTGACCAAGCAACCACCCACTCAAAGATCAATACAGCTGATATGTGACCAGAGATTACGTGACGCGTTATGCAATCAATTCATCATCGACAACATTAGTTTGTGGTTTGCAGAATTGATATTTTTATTTGCTTTCCACGGCCATTTGGTATTTGAAAATAAAAGTTTAAATATTCGATTTGAAATTCTATAGATTCTTCTGTTTTAGACTGAGACAGAGTTTCAATTATATTAGATAATTATTGATCAGAGCGTTTCCCTATATTTAGACCTCTTTAGTGAGATTTTAGAACAGTCGATCATCGGCGTGGCTTCACGTATAAGCATAAATTAGTTCTCCAAATGAAGCTGAATAGATCCGAGAACGAAATTTCCGTCTGTTTCTTTCGCCCAAACGCCGCCAATGATTACATTACTTCCTCCAAACCCACATTGATGGCAATACCATTAAGTTCAGTAAATGTCTCGTAGTAATGCCGTCTTACTACACTCGGGTCGTACTGTCTTCTACCGCATACATTTTTACAACCGGCCTTTACACAGGAACACGGGTATTTACCATAGTCAACTTGGCAGCCTATGCCATTCAATGAACATTCACAAGTCAGTGGATCACAAACATCCCCACATGTACAGCCGCATAGAATACGAGAAAGCCGAATCTCCATACAGTCTTTTTCTTCCTTCTTGAATATTCTCAACACTCCCGCTTTCTTTAGTAAACATTTCCTCTTCTTCTGTGGAATAGATACGACTTGTTTCGCGGCATCACTCATGAAGCCTTCCTCTTTAGAACAGAGTTTGATTGTCTCTACGAAACTGTGTTGATACGCCATGCCAAGAGTAAACCCTCCCGAAGAAGGCACGGAAATAAATCCTTGTTTACGAGGGAAGTAAAAGATTGTAACTTCTCCGAAGCTGACGTTTTTTGTTTTCAGTCTCTTGGTCAGGAATATTTCATGTGTTGGTTCCTCGGAACTAAGCTTTCGTTTCGACATGATTCGAAGTTCCATCTATACAGTATGGTAATGTTGTGACATGCTACCTTTTATACATTTAAAAATAAACCACATCATATCCGCTGACGCGTTTCGGGAATGTGTGATTGGATATACGGTATTTCTACCATCACGATCATTCCACAAAAACTCAAATGACATCAATTACTTCACATATCATCCCTGTAGTAATTAAAATTGTGTAAAATTGTACGTAAAGTACAGTGCTGCGACGAGTCTGTTGACTTCTAATTTTGATCACAAAACTTTTATTTCCGGTTAGAAACCGGAAATAGGTCTAGCAACCGGAAGTAGGTGTTTTCAAAGCAAACACTGTGCGAGTGTCTGGAAATAAGAACTTCTGCATCTCTCCCCACTCAAACGTTTCCAAACCAGGAGTCCCAAGACCTAATTCCTCTTTAAGTAGTCCTAAATCATTTGGAATATCAACCACACTAGGGGTCGTCTGTACAAATAGATCGAGAAGAAATACGAACTGACCTAAATTTAAAAGCACTAGATAAATCGAATTTACGATTTATTCAGGACTGTATTTTACTCGATCGATGTACACTTGTGAGGCCATCTGGTACAAAATGTGGAATGGCGGTTAGAGGAAGTGTAGCCGAGAATGTGGAGGATGAAAGGAGAATTTTAAAAGGTAATGCCATCGTACGCATCACTTCTGCGCATGTAACTTTTTGGGGTGGGCTACCTGTGCAAGGTTGCTACCTGTGCTAAAGATTCGGAAATACGGCCAACAAAATCGTATGAGTTGAAGAGAAAATGTTGCTCGTATTACCACTCCTCGCGCAACAAATTTTCTTTGTTGCGAAGAGTAGAGGGCTTCTACTTCGTGCAACAAAGATAGCAGGATTGCTGCGATTCGCTGAACATGCATGGTTTTGGGCGATCGCAGCGAGCATCAGGCTTTTATACTCACACGTATACATTTTCGTCATTGGAAACGAATCGAGTTTTCCATAAACTCGAGTAGTTTTGAATCGTTTTGACTCCATCCGGGAATGAATATCTTCCTTTTTAAATAAAGTTTTTAAAAATGGCCTTAAATCTAAATTCCTTTATGACATGCGTAAAAAGAAGCATCCCAAGCATTAAATTTAAAATGAGTCGTGACGTCAGGGATCGTAACCATCTTTTTCAAATAACTGGCTTATACGTGTGAACGTAACGTAGTATCGCGTCGGTCAAGTGTTTAACAATGGTCAGTATATGCTACTTACGACCTTATTTAAAATCCGTACATGACGAATACACAAATTTCTTCATCCCACTCACCGTCGAGGAATGGTAGTAGTACTTATACATGTATACGGTATCGTCAGTTTACATGACTTGTACAGTCCGTGCATTGTTAATATTACGGTCAGACACGTTTAATGATAATAATGTTTATTATTAAAATCCTTTTTTAGAAAAATCTGTATTACGGGAGCATTAGACTAAATATATAGATAGTATGACTATTAATATAATTATTTTAAATTTTGAATAACTAACTGAACAATTATCACAAATGGCTGGGAAATGGCTGATATTATTTGTATTCATTATTTACCAACTAATTATCTATCCTTTTAAAAATGTATGAGTTTTAAACTCGATTACTTGAAAACTATAAATAGTTATAAATGGTGGGTAGGTATTCTAATGGTGTGTGGGTGATGCATTCCATCTTCAAGCATGTGTACACATTGACGTAGGTTTATTTTTAAACCGCTTTCGGTTTCGCATATGTACGCATGTACATTCGGCATGCCATTTTTGAATACACGATTTTCTTTCAGTTTGATTTCCAAGTCGAATTTTCGACGCCTTCGACAACGAAAATCAATTGGAAGAAAAATAATATTTACTCATTTACAAAATTGTTTAAAAACACTCACGTCTGTTTCTGAAATACGTGGCCTACAGGCAGTGATTTATCTTTCTTTGCATTTGTATTCTTCTGCCAAAATAGCAGTATAGTACATTACATATGGCCTGCTGAGAAAATTGATTTGTGATTGAGGGCCAAATGCCACAACCTTAAAAAATACTTGAATGTCCTTTTGATAGAAAACTCTAACCTAATTGTAAGAGTTTGTAAGTGTATTTCACTTTTATGTGTTACCCTTAGTTGAAATAAAGTCTTCATCATCATCACCTATATCTATCTCACTATGACAGCCTCTTGGAGACTTTTAGCAGACATGTCAGTCCATCAGGGTTTTTTCTTCTTCTTGTTTGGGCTGTGTTTACAACATGGATAGCATACACGGCTATCTTGTCCAAGAGTTCTTTTTGAGTTTCGGGTCATCATTCCATGTCTGATACTTTCTGATATGCAACATTTACAGTTGCATGAGCTTTGAGTAGGTTGTTTCTGAGAGCTTGTACACCTTGCAGTACTTGTATCAGCAAAATCGTTTCTGCAATTGCTGTCTTTGAGTCTTGCTTTTTGTAATAGTTCATCTGCAATAGTAGATACTATTTGTGGTGACGTAATGCAATCAATGATGTCATTATTAGTTATGTCAAAGTTTGTTGTTGTTCCTTGAGCACCACTTTGTCCCTCATGAGCAATGACCACATTAACTGCATTCTGTAAATACTCTAGATGCTGCTTGTGTGAGCCAGTTTTCTATCAGAATAAAGGTAAATATACAATGAGCCATAAAATAAAGGTAAGGATAACTTTATAAACTTTAAATATAATGAGCCATAGACTTGTGGGCTAAACTTTAGAATCCCGGCCCAGTCACAGTATACAGCTGCCCTCAGCTATTTCAAAAAAAGGTTGGTGAAGATTTTGTTGCATCTTGCATCATGCATGCCTAGCCCGAAATACAGAATGGACAATATGGACTCTGGGAATTTTCCCACACTTTGTCTTCACAATATGGAGCCGGCATATTTTCTTCTGTATGTTCATGCTGACATTATTTACATATGATCCACAATACATTTCGGGCTTGGTGTGAAATATGCAACAAAACCTTCACTAACCTTTTTTAAAATAGCTGTATGCATAACAATAGAACCTATTGTATTTTGCATCATTTAGAGTGCTACAGCTTCATATAGTGACAAGATATTCTATTTAAAGTTGCTCTGACTCATTTGTGAAAGAATACAGTAGTTCATAATACATACCTCTGCAGAGGTAAGCCAATTCTGTGGATTGTTTCCTTCAGAGGTTTTCATGGAACACACCTAGATAAAACATATTTAATATTAACTATGGATAAATATAATCAATAATCAAACTCATTTTAAAATACTTCATCATTGGATTTGATAAATGAGTTAAAATACTTTATGAGCATGAAAAGGGCTCGGCTGTGGCTCGCCCTTTTAAATGTCTGTAAAGGTCTCCCGGGCATATTTTAACTATCACATACAAAATGGCGACTCATTTTGTAAGCAGTACTTATCAACAAAGAAAGCAGTTTAAACCTATTTTACTACAACACCCTGACTTCTTAACCTACCAGTGTTCTTGTGATAGCTTCACGTACTCTGTCAATATGATCACTTTCCTGTAATTGAATACAGAGGAAATGATGATGGTTGAGATAGAACAAGAAACTAATCCCCAGTCACTTTTAAGGGGGGGTCTTACCTATTTACCAAACCTACTCTGACATGTTACTTTGTGAATCAAAATAACTACAGTGGAACCCAGCCTTACGGACACCCGGTTAATACGGACATGTTGTTCTGTCCCGGCCGAAATTCGTACAAATTCCTATAAAATATATACCTGTTTAATACGGACACCAGATAATATGGACAACGGACACTTTTTTCTGTCAATATACCCATTTTCATACAAAGCCTGCCCGGTTAATACGGACACTTTATTTTCTCAAGACAGCGACAATGTGTAAATTAATCGCTTTTTAATTAAAACAAGAGCCCGCGCGCCATAGACTAATGCATCAAACACGTAGGCAAGGTAATTCATTAACGCACTATGGTTTAGAATGATCATAAAGTATTTTGTATATGTACAATAATCAAATCTCCCAGCACAAGAATAGCTTTTTCTAGAATATCACAATCATCAAGAGTATTTACCATGTCTTCTACTGAATACATGAAATTCCATACACAGGACGTGACGAGATAACGATCGCTTCTACAATACTAATCTTAATGAAATGTAACCTATTTGAACTAAATATAGATATCTTATAGTGCGATTAAAACGAGCTCGATAGAACTTGCTTTCCTTGCAATTTCAGTACTGCGATTTCACAAACTCAGCGAATCATGAATGACAATGACATAGTTTATTTGTTACCATAAATATATCCATACAAATACAAATACCGTATACATAAACTATTATCGATCGGCTGAAAACCTTACAACTGTTCTCTTCTCTTCACCGCCGGCTGCGTGTATCAACTCACTTCGTTCTAAGTTCTGAAGATCTCTAAACCCTTTGCAGTACTAGTACTGGATTGATAAATCCATATCTCTATGAATTATTGTGTGGTTATTTTGAAAACAAGACGACATAAATTGTGAATTCAGACTCGACCAGTCTCGTATTGATAAATCATGTTGTTTGAGCCTTCGGTGATTATCTTAGCGGCCGGCACAGGGCGCATGCACTGTAGAACCCAGTATGCTTTCTGGGGTCGACGACGACCATGACGAACGCTTCTCATTTCTAGAGTCAGGTCTTCCACAGGAAGCCCGACTAATTATGTGTTTTCCGTGCTTTCTCAGGTTGAACTTGTAAACTGATTGCTAATTCCATGCATTCAGAGTTTCCCCACTAAAAATAAACAGATCACCAGTGACATGCATTCAGTGTTTCTGCTAAAAATGACGTGACATAAATTGAACAACCTGGTTTATATGGACACCCAGTTAATGCAGACACTGCATCTCATCCTGATGGTGTCCGTATTAACCGGGTTCCACTGTAAATATATAAATAAATAAAAATATTGATAACTAAGAAACAGATATACATGTACATACAATATGTACATGTAACTGACTTTCTACGACATCACTTAAATGGCGTCATCGCTAAAAAAATGTTTATTTGCACCCATGTTGTATACATTTTGTATTTGGTCCATGATATCATACATGTCCAATAATGCTACCGGGTTCTGGTGGCCAAAACGTTTTTCCAGTCGATCTGTTGGATCTGTTGGATCTGTGGGATACAGGCAACCCATCTTTTATAGCATGCTTAGCAGCCCTCCCCTCTCCCCACAGGCTACCACAGAAAACCCATGTTAAATATTCAGTGGCATCTTTTATAGCCTGAGTAGCCACCCAATAGCAGACAGACTGGGCAACTTATTCTTGATTTCATTGCTGAAGAAATGATTGAAATCACATAAGCACAGTGGCCATGTTGGTTGATAAAGTCTACTAAATGATGTATCTGGTGTTGCACTATCATCACTCATTAGTGTGTTAAATAGTTTTATTGTAGCTGTTAATAGTTAAAGTGCTACTATGACGAAATTCGTACCTTTGCTAAAGGAATTATTTATTCGTAAAATAGTCTTTTAAGCTCCAAGATAACAGTTTTAGTTGTTTTTAAGTCGAAATAAGAATAAAGGAGTGAAATATTGGACTCTCAAAACAGGCAAAAATACGTCCGCCATTACTTAATTGTTCCTGCGAACAATAGACTGTGATGTCAGTTTCTCAATCTAACGCGTCGCTGCACGGCTCGCTGCACTGTATTTTTTAGCTTAATTATGATTAAAACATTTGAACAAGAAACAGTCTCTTGAATCGCCAAAAAATCGCAGTGTAGATGCATGTAAATTAGCCATGCGACAAACTTGCGACGAACGATTTTGAGAAACTGACGTCACTTCTATTGTAATTAGTCAATGGCCAGGAACCAGTTTGAATAATGGCGGGCTCGAAATTTGTACAAAAGAAGCTCATTTTGCGGAAGTTATTTTTATCATAACGAAAAATGGTTTGGACATGTTAATAAACATACTATCAGGATACTAAAAATGCAAAAACATCAACTTCGCAAAATTTCATCGTAGTAGCACTTTAATAATAAATGTCTTTAGCATACAGCATTCTATTTACCAAGGTAATCCATGTGTTGATACTGATTGAAGGTTCCAAAGATTCAACAAAATGCCACCAATGTCTAGGAACAAGAAGAACATCTCCTGGTTCAAGAATCACCTAAAAATATAAAACATAACACATTTAATGTTTACCATAATCATTGTTTATTGCTGCTTGTATCTTGCTATCTAAAGACAGTTTATAAGCACCTGATGTAAACATACCTCATATCTTGTGGCAGTATAGTAACGGGGTGTCATATTGAAGTCTGGATACTTTATATTGACTTGACTGAATATACTTGATTCTTCATATGGTATTCGAGTTGGATAGAGTTTGCTTGTCTCACTTGGTGGAAAGAGGCACCACCTCTTTTTACCAAAGATCTGAGCAACAAGGTTACAACCATAGGTATCTAAATGACAGGGGGTTGAGCAACCATCACTACCAATCCATATTGTTGATTGATCACCTGTGATTTCAGGGAATCCTAACTTTCCCCAGTTTGGGGCTCTTCTCAATGCTGTAACATCTTTAAAAATCTCTGCCATGTGCTTGTAATCAGCATAACACCAGAAGTGAGCCCTAAACAAAACTGTTAAGCATTATTTAGGGCATTGTTTAAGGAATTCTTGTTTAGACATGGATACAGATATGTGTATACACATGGTACTACATAGCATGCAATATATACATGTATAGGTCTATGTACTATTGCAGCATGTGTCCAACCCTGCATCCTGTTGCATGCAACATTGTGAGCAACAAATGGAGTCATTGGACTGCATGCTAGTCAATAGGCAACTTGCACTAAGAGGTCACGTTTTTGACACTGCTGTTCGATTTAAGGGGGTTGGGGTAACGTGACCTCTTAGTGCGAGTTGTGAGCAATTTTGCAGGAAGTTTCAGCGCATAATGTTTGACACAGGAGGAGAAATGACTAAAAAAATGGAAATGCTGCAACAAACTTTAATATCTGCACTATTGGCACATTTTTGTTTTTTATTTGCCCTGAAACTTCGTCTTTTGCACTTTTTCAACTGGAACTTGCCGTATGTCCATCAGGATTTTGCAAGTTAATCATGTAGATGTAGTATACTATGTCATACAGTAGTATTTTTTTCCAAACTGCACGTTTTGTCCATCAGGATTTTGCCATTTTTACCTTGGTGTATTTTTACCTTGGCTAATTCACCAGCATTTGCAAAATCACTACCTAACCAAGCACAGTAATTTATTAGAGTAGCATTAACGTACAAACAATCTGTCTCCATGATGACTTTGCTCCTTGTAAACTTATAAAATGGTGAATCCATTTTTGCGCAGATTCGAAATGAAGTTTGTAAACTGCCAAGTTGATTCGCCAAATATACTGGTGTCCATCGCGAACACGGCCAATCAGCCGATGCCTTTGGAAGTTTCAAGGGTTCGTTACTGTCCAATATAACAGAACGTATCTGTTTTGTAGAATAACGTCCCAAAATGTCTAAAGTTTCGACATTTCTTGGAGTCTGAAATGACAAATTATCCGCCATGTTGAGATTTCCGTGACACACAAAGTCCTGGGGATGAGTTTTAGCGTATTACCGCTGATCATTACACTTTATATTTGCGGCAGCATGCAGATTCCACAGGAAGCCCAAGCTGTGATTTTGTGGAGAATATCGTAAAAATTTTGTTTTGTAAATACTGTAATAAAAGACTTGAAACTGTGGTAGTATCTTGTGGTCTTTATTTACTATACCTGTACAGGGAAGACATTAAAAACATTCTGAAATTCGCTGGAAATTTGTACAGGTATAGCGAATAAAGACCACAAGACACTGGCACAGTTTCAAGACTTTTATTACAGTATTTACAGAAATGTTTTTTACGATATTCTCCACAAAATCACAGCTTGGGCTTCCTGTGCAGATTCCTGCCATTTGCATAACTATTTTTGTCATCAAACCGATTCCACAAGTACGATGTTGGTCTAATAAATGGAAAGGACATAAATTTATTTCAACACATGGACTAACAACAATCTGAACGACGATGGCATAATTTGAAAGTTCTTAACGCTTTTGACTATTGGGTTCCCTGTGCAATGCAGGTTCTGATGTCAGTCCGTTCATGATCAAGCGAAAAAAGAAGCTTATTTATTGATGTCGTCTCGCTGCGTCCTTCATCTTTTTTCCTGGCTGATGCTGCTCTAAATAGAATCTGTTCAGTTCAGTTCTAACAATAAACAGTACACCGTAAAATTCCAATTATCCGAAGTTCCTCCTGAAATATAAGCCCTCCCAAAAATAAGCCCCTCTTTTTATAAGACGCAAAAGTCCTTTGAATGATAAGCCCCTACAAATATAATCAATCCCATGGCCATCTAAAAGGACCGTATAGTACTGCTAGACATGACATCAGCAAAGAACTTAATTGTACAAAGCTAGCAATAGCCTTATATGATCTACTGTGATTAGTTGACTTTTAGGCAACAAAGCCACTTTATAGTTCTGTGTTCTATGTGTGACTGACTCAGGCCACGTCCACACTAATCCGTTTTTGAAAACCTCCGTTTTCTTTTGACCGAAAACGGATAAAAAGCTCTGCGTCCACACTAGCGTTTTCGAACCGTTTCAGTTCACCCGTCCACATTAATGCGTTTTCCGGCAGACATTTCGATGCGTTTTGGCCTTGCGTCCACACTAAAACGACTTTGTTGTTTACACCGAGAACTCTAGGATCCCGTCCACACGTATCCGGATATCTTTGAATCCGCAACTTTTTCGATGCGGATTGGCCTCTCGTCCACACGTAACCGGTGAATACGGTCGATGAATCCGCATCTTTTTGAATACGTTCTCCAGAGTGGATTTTTTTGAATACGCTGTGAATACGGCCTCACGATCGTGTGACGTCACGGTTTCGGATCCAGTCTTTACCGCACGGATTCATCGACCGTATTCACCGGATACGTGTGGACGGGAGGCAATCCGCATCGAAAAAGTTGCGGATTCAAAAATAACCGGGTACGTGTGGACGGACTAATACGATTCGAATACGCTAAATGTGGACGCGAATCTGTTTTAATCTGCATCGAAAAAGCTGCGGATTCAAAAATATCCGGATACGTGTGGACGGGGCCCAAAACGCTCATCTTTTCCAATTGTTTCTGATAATGAGCTGATTGTTTTCGATTCCCTTGAGGATATAGAACAATATAAAAACGATGCGTTTTCAAACGAAAACGTAGTAGTGTGGACGGGGCCTAGGTGTGACGTCAGCGTTTTCGAAGGCCTTCGTTTTCGCCGTCCACACTAAAAAGGATAGACCTGCATCTTCAAAAGTCTCCGCTTAGGAAAGCGTTTTCGAAAACCTCCGTTTTCATACTGATAAACATCTCCGTTTTCGATCGTTTTAGTGTGGACGCTCGGGAAAAACGCATAAAAAAGTACGCGTTTTTAAACGAAAACGGATTAGTGTGGACGGGGTCCTACAGGCCCTAGAGTTCTCGGTGTAAACAAACAGTCGTTTTAGTGCGGTCGCAAGGCCAAAACGCATCGAAATGTATGCGTTTTCAAACAAAAACGCATTAATGTGGACGGGTGAAAACGATTAAAAACCGCTAGTGTGGACGCAGAGCTTTATGTCAACGGAAAACGGAAGTTTTCAAAAACGGATTAGTGTGGAGGGGGCCTCACTCATGCTCACTGTTTCTAAGCATTTTCTTTGTAATGTAATTTGCCAACCATCGCTATAATAGCTAATTTGCTTCATTTCATACAATGGTTATGTCACATTCAGCATAGGGAGTTTTTTAATCTTAAAATATTTGCCAAAATCTGCGACGGCGATGTCAACCGGAAGTGCAAATAACGTATTGTGGATGAAGTAACCAAAGGCTTGAACTAAATCTCTAACGTACAAAACCCTGAACAGAAAGTATTTTATACACTTCCGGTTGATTATGACGTCGCCGTCATTGTTGAGTGGGGAGTTTTAAAAGTTGCAAAATCTACGACGGCGACGTCAACCGGAAGTGTAAATAACTTCTGTTCGGAGTTTCATACCTTCATAGTTGGTATTCCGGCTGTGGATGAAGTAACCTCACAGTAATCTAATGTACGAAATTCCGAACAGAAGTTATATACACTTCCGGTTGACATCGCCGTCGTAGATTTTGTAAAGCTTTTAAACTCCCTATTGTGATGCTAAACCATTCAGTTTACAATGGGGTTTGTTACCCTGCTTTGTCAAATTGGCCAATACTTTTAACACATCACAATAGTTTACGTTGTTTACGTACGTCAGAGAGTCTCTCCACAGGCAGTCCACGACGTGGTCACGGTTACGTCACAGAACATTCGAGTGCGACACGTCACGACATCTCTTTAGAACTGACGTCACGGGATACTGATCGACTTGTCATCATGGACAAACTTTATAGCTTTATGGAAACAAAAAGGTTTTGCAAAGTTGATCGCACAGTTCAATATCAAAACGGTAATGGTTGCTTTCGCCATCAATACTTATGAAGCTACGTTCGACCCTGTCATCAAAGCATTATTTTAAGGACTTGTTACGAACTTTTTCGTGAAACTTTTTCGTGAAACAGTGCAAGACAGTTTCACCGTGTAACATGTTTGCTGAAAGAAGTTTCACGAGGTGTGCTACACGGTGCAATGGCTGGTTTTATGAAACGTTTTTGCTTCGAGTTTCACGAAAAAGTAGAAAGAAGTTCTACTTTTCATGATACTGTCTCGCAACACAAATTCTAAAAAGTTTCCTGAAAACGACCATGTTTATACACGGTGAAACTCTTGGTGAAACCTGTCTCGCACCGTTTCACGAAACAGCTTCACGAAAAAGTTTCACCGTGTATTAAACAAGGCCTTTAGTGGAACGTGGTTGTTGTCACAGGTTTTAATTTCGTCATTGTATGTTCTCTTGTCAAGTTAGACAAAGAGTCACTTGAACGTGTTGCACTCATGTCCACCTTTCATCGCGCATCGCTGCTTCAGGGAAATGCGATTATCTTGACCTAGCAAAGCTGCTTCAGACCTTTCATTTCAACAATGTTTGCCTACTATTCATGGCATCTGTAACTTTAATATATCGCACGATTAATTCCATCAACTCGTAGCAATGCAAATCAGCGGAAAAAAGGCAGGTCACCCGCAGAGCCAGAGCGCACCAGTGTCGTCTAGCATTTACCTTTTTTTTTAAATTGATGGCCGATTCGTTTTCCCGAGCTTTTTAAATAAAATCCCAGTCTCTCTCTCTCTTTCTCCGATGGTAAAAACAGATGTAATATCGCAACGGAAACCTGTGTAGGCAGAGTTTCCGCTTTAAGCTCAAAACATCCGGGTAATGGGTTCATAAAAACCTGGCTAAATTTATACGGTCTACCTGCTTGGCCTCCTATCTCTCTCCCCGAACCCCGGGGGTGGCCGCTCTGCCAAGCAGGGTATAATGTTTATAGTACTCACATGACTGAGCACTTAGGCCTACGGCAAACGTCGAACCGAACCATGAACTTAATTCAGTCGAACCTATTAATTTTGTGGATACACTGCATTAAACCTTTATTATTTTTATTTTTATTATTAAATAGGCTGATGGATAGTAATAATATGATGGTCCCGTGATTATAATTTGCTGAGAAGGCTTATTTTTAATAGGATCGGCGCGACTTAAGTTCGACGTTTACATTAGGCCTTAGTTATGTAACCACGAGTTTAATGAAAGTCCGCATTACTTCCAAAATACTCTACAGGCTTGTGACGTCACTATGCAACATTGGGTGTGTCGATGATTATCCGGTCCCCACACGGGTCAGTAATTCCCTGTAGCACGTACTGTTTGATATACGGCTTATTTCACTATGACGTCACGGGTTTATTCATCGGCATGACGTCACTTATATATGCTCGATTACACTGACTCGGCTTCGGTGTGCGTTATGAGTGAGTTGATACTGACTGTCGATAATAATTCAACTAAAGTAAGTCAGTATAAATTAAGAAATTGAAGCCCTACATCGAAGGTGCCGCTTATTATTATATATATTTATATCTGTATTATAGCCAATGTATTTTAGTCTTATTGACTATGATGAAGGTTAATTAATAAAGTCAGTTATAACGAATCGGCAGTGCAACTACAGACCGCTGACTAGACTGGCACTTGGTCAGTGGTCCATGTCAGGATGCCACTGACTGCCGGACTAGCTGACTGACTGATCAACAGCTAGCTGTGACAGACCAACTAGCTGTATGACTGATAGTGACCGCGGCTAGCTGATTGACTCACAGTGATGAATGTCTGACTGACTGATTGATTAACTGATTGACTGACAGTGCCTACGAATATAGTAACTATACTGATGACAGTGACTGATACTGATGACAGTGACTGATACTGATGACAGTGACTGATACTGATGACAGTGACTGATACTGATGACAGTGACTGATACTGATGACAGTGACTGATACTGATGACAGTGACTGATACTGATGACAGTGACTGATACTGATGACGTGACAGTGACTGATGACAGTGACTGATACTGATGACAGTGACTGATGACAGTGACTGATACTGATGACAGTGACTGATACTGATGACAGTGACTGATACTGATGACAGTGACTGATACTGATGACAGTGACTGATACTGATGACAGTGACTGATACTGATGACAGTGACTGATACTGATGACAGTGACTGATACTGATGACAGTGACTGATACTGATGACGACAGTGACTGATGACAGTGACTGATACTGATGACAGTGACTGATACTGATGACAGTGACTGATACTGATGACGACAGTGACTGATGACAGTGACTGATACTGATGACAGTGACTGATACTGATGACAGTGACTGATACTTATGACAGTGACTGATACTGATGACAGTGACTGATACTGATGACAGTGACTGATACTGATGACAGTGACTGATACTGATGACAGTGACTGATACTGATGACAGTGACTGATACTGATGACAGTGACTGACTGCTGATACTAGCTGCATGCAGTGAGCTAGACAGCTAGTCAGACAGGACTTCTCACGGATACTTAGTGTCTTACTGCTCCCCGTAAACATGCGTGGATTTGTTCCGATACACTAAGATGTTATAGCTATTATCTTTTACGTACTGATGAAACAAAACTGTACAATCAACTTTTTTTTAATTCCCTACATGGCTGACCTCAGGGCCGTAGCCGCCAGTGTTTGAGTGGTCCGGTCAGCTTTTGAGTGGTCCGGTTTTCAAACTTTGTTTTTCATAAAAAAAATATCAAAATAATTAAAAATGTGAATAAATTGAAACTGTTTGATTCGAAAAGTGGTCCGGTTGAACCGGACCAACTGTACTGGCAGCTACGGCCCTGCACCTATTCTAGTGACCAAGCATCCCGGTAGAGCTGTAAGGAGAGTCGAACTGATTCTGTAGTATGTACATGCATGCCTCGCAATACTGTACTATTCGCCGATAGATTTTCGCACATCCATAAATGACGATGGGATCATTTCAGTATTTAGAAAACAACCATGCTGTTTTAATTTCCCTCAGGTTGTTCTATTGTTGATGCTACTGATGGCTTTAAAAATTATTCTCGGACGAAGCAACAACAAGCTTTTATTTTCAAACTCTCTTTCTCTATCGTCTGAATACCTGGTCGCATACACGTGAGTTCGGTGGTGGGAAAGTGACATTATTTAAACTACAAGGTACAGGCTCTTGCATCCCACGGTTATCAGAGCAGCCACACCCACTGCAGTGTACAATACAGCAACCCGTAAAGATAACAGAGAACTGACATACACGTGTGCCTGATCGTATGTCCGTGGTATACCACGTAAATGCAAGAACTGGTCGTCCATCTAACCGCTCATGTCAATAGATAACCAGCAAAAGGCTTATTCCATTCACTATACAAATGAAACACTTGCTCTATTCATGGCAAAAATTCACTCATTAAGAAAAATTTACATTAATTTGATAGCCATGAATTGAATTATTTGAACGTTGTCATCTGTAAACCTGTGTTTTGAGTTATCAACAAGGTTCGTCACAAATACTGAAGCATTCTGATAAGCGTTTTTAGACTTATCATTTGGGAAAAAAATCCATTCAGTGTTCTGCTTCAGAATGTAGACTTGCAAAACAATTACTGAAGATCATCTAGAAGTGTTGTTAACTCTGGTGCTACTGATGGAGTCTCGTCAGTAAAGTGAATCTATAGTTTTCACAACAAGGTAAAGTGAATAATGGTTCGTGCGATTTTGAAACCTGACGTGTACTTTAATTATCACTCCAGTTCGAATCCATTAGACTCAAGGAACTCGTCAAGTGCCAAGGGTCAAGGTGGACACTATGATAAAACCTTCTTAGGACTTTTGTTTTCCGCGCTTCACCGCAACGAGCGGTGATTGGCTCTTCTCTCAGACACTAATCAGTTGTTTAGAAAATACGTGTTAGGATGCGAAGAATCTATTGATGAATCCTCGATTCAACTAAAGAACCTGCTTGATTCCATGTCTGCAACGCCGAAAATAGAGCTACTTCATCTACTATCGAGGAGAATGATTCACGGCCATCGATCTCTAAGGGAGTAGATCACAAGGAAAAAAAACTTCCCGTATCAGCTGTTCAAATAACGTAAAGTGAATTAAGCAAGGGCTGCCGGTGGTTGCATTGGGAGGGGATCCCTTGGGAAACTGGTTTCACTGGAGGTACATATTACTGTCGTATAGAATGACATCACGAAATTGTATTAATTATTGATAGAACGTGCGGGTTTGCCGGGCTCTCCCGGCTGACTCACTATACAAACATCTATACCGTATACTTATCTGTAATATTTAAACTAAATCGTTGAAAATGAATTCTAAGTTGTCGGAGTTTTGATGGCAAGAGAAAATAACTTTATGATACTAATCGGCTAATATCGAAGTTTCCTTTACTTTTCTAGTCTTGTCATTGACTCAGTTCATGGCTCGTAATCGCCATGAAACTGTCATTCATAATCTCTTGCAGAGCCGAGGTTTGACAAGTCATCTCTGCTGGCAGTGTTTGCCGTTTTAATAATTCATGCTTTTGTCCAACCAGCTGAACACGAAAATCAATACGTTTGTCATTACTATTAATTTTTTCGATCATTTATCGTGCTATTATTGAGCTGACAAAAGTATCCAATGAGCAGCTGGTCCTTCAGTAGGGGCTATCACGTGATCTAATTCGGCAAGTTTTGCGGTTTCCGTGGTTTCAATACTGAGGGCTTTGCCCTGACAAATTACACATCTATAGCGGACTTAGCGGCCAGAGTAAGTTTTCAGCCGTGTTTCTGCTAATAGAACTTGCAGGAAGCAATTAACATTTCACTTTCTCTTATTATACGAACAAAGCCGTGGACCACAATGGACAGCACGATGGCCTCCCATTGGACTGTTCTCACACGAAACTTCTTACGTTTGAGCTCTTTAATTTCTGGACGATTTTCAGTATTTATTTAGGAACAACTGAAGACTTGTGACCATGGCACTGCGTTTCTCTTGTCGAGAATTCAAAACAGATTGGCCTGCCAGGAGAAACGTCCATACTTCTGGGCATTCTACAGTTAATCGACATTAGTCATTTGTAAAGTATTTTCATATATTGCTAAGGCTTTTATGCGGTTTGGTAATGGATTTTACGTATTTCAATTACCTAGCAATATATCTATACTTTTGGACGCTCATTTTCCTGTAGTCAGTCTTTTATTATTACAGGATCTTAATTGTTTTTCTTACCATATTTTACTTTCGCTTGACTGAATTTATACAGAGACGACCACTTACTCAGAACGTTCCGCTCTTTCGGCCTTTTTGTTCGGCTGAGACTTTGACTATAGTCGTCGTTGTTTTGCAAAACGAAAGTACATTCAGTATGCTTTTCGGCTTGTACGGTTGTAACCCGTCAGGAAGTTGAGTCATCTGGGAACACAAAGGTTACAAAAAGAAAAGCAAGAGGTTGAGTAGGCGAGCTAATACGGCATTTCATAAATATTGGTGAACCCGTACACGTTTCTTTGGCCCTTGAAATGGTTTTACGTACAAAGACCCAGCAGGGCACACATTGGAAGTCATCCGAAACGGTCGAATCTCATCACTTTGAAAGGTGACTCAACGTAATCCAAGCTGAGTCCTTTAGTAGTCTGTCTTGCTTTCTTGGCTTTGAAGAAAATATATTGGTGAAATTAAATAAATCATAAAAGCGGATTACGTTTCGAACCGAGGTTCTTGACACATTGCGTTTGCGGGCTGTTTTGTCTCCCTTTTTCTTGAGGCAGATCTGATAAATCACTATGGCGATTGGCTCAAGAGTTGGTGAGCAGCGTTCAGCCTCGTTAAAGTTGATAGCTTTGTTGGATTTAAGGTTCTAGATCCTTTGTCGAGTGATTTGTGTTCCGTGTAAGAGAAGTGGTAATTATGTTTTATTAGCACAACCCGCTCATCATACAAAGAATTCTAAACACGCGCCGCCAACGCTGATTGGTCCAAATCATGTCATCTGCAGGTAACGCATGCGCAGTGTTACGGGAAATGCACGTGTCAAAAGAATATAAAAACAACAAAGCTCAATTCTTGGCCTTAGAGATATTGAGTCATTAGCAAAGGTGGAATTGAGTTATCGTTTGCTATTTATCTAAAGCTTTTAGTCCCAAAGGAGCAAATTCATTTGAGGCTGAACTACAAAGAATATGCTGGACTCGACATTAGGGCCACCAAGGGCGAAAAAATTTGTCACCGAATGTTCAAATCGCCGAATTCATTCACCGTTCTCTTGTCTTCCTCCACATAGACTACATGTACCTACAAACACAAGAATATTTCAACCGGACGAGATGGCGTCTCGAGTTATTCAACCTCCATCTTTACTCACTCATCTAAGTGAAGAAGTATTAGTTCTCATTTTGGAATATTTAGACTTTAGGAGCCTTATAACGATAAGTAAAACATGTCGTCTCTTCCACCGACTTGGTCTGTCCGATCTAATATGGCGTCATCGATGCAAGGTACGTAGTTGGTATTCTTAGTTCATTCCGAAGCGAATGATCCCGTATTTCCTTCAGGTTGGAAAGAGAAAAGATCTTTCTTTCATCTAACCTCAAGCTGACTTCATTGCGCTTTGAATATCGAGCACAAAGCGCTCAAACATTGCGTTTCCGATTTGAGATGCCATGTGGCTCGTTTCCCCACCAGCAAATTATCGTCATATTTTATGGATACCTCAGTAAACCCTTTGTATATTGAGATGTGTGAGACATAGTAGAATGTAGATGTAGTTGTCAAAGACAATATAAAACCAGTTCCTCGCAAATGTAGTGCTCCAGCGCCAGAGCAGAAGATAATCGGTCCCTCCCATCGACCAATTCATACACAGGAAGCTAGGTCTAATTTATTATTCAAAATATCAAGGCTGCCAAGAAACTGGAGCTTTGTTTCTTTTTAGGCTTTTCTGTTTTGTTCCCTGTGTAAATACTACTAAAGGACTTAAGCTTTGGAGCGCTGAATATGGCCAAACACTTCTGTCGTTTAGAAGCGATTCGTGCTGATGATGGGAACCGTTGTCGTTGCGAAACTTCTTTCTGATTGGGCTGCAATTTCTATGTTTGGGTTATTTCACGATACATTGATATTTCAGTTCTCTTCCCTTTCGTGTTGTTAAGATAGTAAAGTCTTTCTAACCAAAGAAGATCTTTTATTTGAGACACTCGACTCGAATGTGCAATGTTTTGTTTTCGTTCGATTTTTAGTCACACAACACCACTACCCCACGACCGTCGGGTATCTCGGGACTACAATGCGCAATGCTTACACTGAGTTCGCCAGCAAAACCCTTTGAAAGACCATGAATAAATAAATCGATGCCATTTTAAGGGGAGATATAGGCGATATTATCACAGAGATGAGTCGGGTTTTTGTTTCAATTTCACCCGGCCTTCCCAGCTGTTCTTATTAACCATTGAAAACATCCCTCGTCACTTCCTCCAATAACCCTCCCTTCATCAAAACTACTTTTATTACACCAAGGAAATCAGCTCTTTTTATGTATTGACAAGTTTCAGCCAATGCCTTGGGCTTTGCAAATTCGTTTGCTGATAGAGATTGATTAAGGTTTTGTCAGATGCAAATGCTATATGTTAAAAATTCATCCTGATCGTCACAGACACCATTTAAAACCATATTTATTCGTTGTTATGAACGCGCACCGCACCGTGAGGCATGCCTGTTTGATCTGTATGAAAAGTTCGTTTTTAGCAACGTTTTAGTTTGTCTTATTAAAGAGGGTAAACTAGATGGTTGTACTGCAGCTGTTTTACAATAGACTGTTCCCTTTGTAAAGATGTGCTACTAAATTATGGACAGTGGGAAAAGTTTAAGGTTGTGGCTTGTTATCATAACTATTTGGTTAGCAAAGTGAAATTCTAGAATGTATTCATATAATTGTTGTATCACATGGCAGCATATAGAATCCTACTGGTCTCCTGTATCATGGGTCTTGTGGGAGATAGAAAAACATTGTCTAAAAAAATCACTGAACCATAGAGAAAGTTTCCTTTTGTTTTCATATTTTCGTGAATTCAAAGGATTTCGTTAGGGTTATTGGAAGCAATATGTATCCCAATATAAAGATGGGTGGAAGAAAGTAGATTTACAATGTTAAGCAGATTCATGTATATACATGTATGAAGACAATGGGAAACAGGCATAGCCATAAAAATACTGCATATAATTAGATTAAAAGATGGATGATGCTCTCATGAGACTCAAAGTTGTTGACGGAAATGCAAAACATTTGAGAAATGAATGATACAAACCTTGGGAATCTTTGTCCAAGAAGTATAATGGATGCTAAAGATACTGCTCCTACAAGGTTGCTTAGATATAAATAGATTGATATATATAAACTCCGTCTTTCTCAGCAAGTCATTGTCTTGTCTTTGTATCATAACGGTTCTTCTCTCTGTCTTTTTCAGGTTGATTTTGAATTGTATGTTAAATGGCCAGAATACTCTTATTTATATCTATATGAAATGTTTTATAAAGCTGAAATCCTCAAGAATGATCACAACTTTTTCCGTCCTGTCAGTCAACTAAAGACTTCTGTTATAGTATGGTACCTCCTCAATTCAGAACCACCATCACATAGTGTTAGCCATCTCACTCCTAGTCAAGCAAAGTCTATTTGGGGATTGACAGATAAATGTTTGGAAACACATTATGAAGAATCACAACAAGGTATGATACTCCATGTTGTCAGAGCCCAGGGGCAAATTTTAAAATGTGAAATATAAGTTGTCAGAGGAAGCTCAGTAGTGAGGTACATGTTTGATTAATGAACTTTATAGCAGGTGTAAGACATCAACAAGTGTTTGCTAATGGAACAGTTTGCCATCTTTGGGGGGGTATTAAAATACTATTATTTGTAGAAGACTAATACAGTCTCATTTATCTGATCTTTGATGGAAGACTATTTACTCTATTCCCTTCAAACTAGTAGAATTATTCTTGGACCTTGTAGTAGTACCTCTTATACAAGTGTTGTTGTCATTCACTTCTCAAATTCTCACTTAGCATTCTTTAACTTATCATTTGTAGATCACAATGAACACCAGGAAGCAGATTATCCCTCAAGTTATTATGAATGGAGAACTTTATACAAAATATTTGTCAAAAAGCATGGTGGTATTATATCCATGCAGAACTATGTACTTAAAAGATGCCTGAGAAACAGGCAAGCTCTAGAAGAACACTACCAACTTTCACTTCACTCGTCGCGGCAGCAAAAATGGTATCAGTATTTGGAAGACCGAGAAATGGGCAATCACAAAGCACTAAAGGCACTAACCGAACACATGCGACCTACAACTCATAACTACATGTTGCACCAGGTATGTAGACGTTGTTAATGGTATACTTCGCTCAAGTGCAGGTATATAGGTACTTCTAGTCTTATTAATTCAAGTTATTGAAGTAAAAGCTTGTCTTGTTCATTGTGACTGAGTATTTATTTTACCATCCTTGATGTTGTTGGATATCAGATAATTCCTAATGTAAACCTCTCACAATAATATTGCAAACCAAGAAAGCATAAGCATATTTATGTTCTCTTGTGCAAATTGATCAATATTGTTTTGAGTTCTTCGGTTGTGTGAGTGAACATTGAAAGCTGCTATGATAAGAACAACCTATTCCACAAGGTGACCAAAAGCATTTTGCTGTGCTTGACTGTTGAGAGGCATGTACAGATAGATGATAATACCATAGATTAGAAATGTGGCTAGCTTAAGTATTCTAAGAACTCAGCGATAAAGAATGAGGCGCTACAGGAAGACACAGTTTCAAGGGAGTGTTTATTATTCTATGGACTCTTTTTCATGTGAATAATAGTATTATTATATTATCTTGTTCAGATAACAACAAAATACATCGATGGCAGACTAAAAGGAGGCTTTAAAACTGTAAAAGCCTATGCTGAATTCTGTGGCTATTTCAAAAACTGGTTGGATGCCAAGAGCATTAAATTATGGCCTCCAAGACAAGGAGAAATGGTTGCACAAGACTATCGACACTGTCTGAAGTATGTCAACAGAGAGGTAAGATTACAGTCTCTTTTATTGGTATGTACTTTCAAAGAGTGCATAGTGCTATCCATTGGATAACCACTGGATAAGAACTTATCTAACAGATAGCACTATCCACACTTTGCGCAACTGGGGCCATAACATTTCACTTTCATAAGGCCTAAGGGCTTGTGAAAGTTTAACACTCCAAGATACTAAAGTTTCTTTTGGGGGTATATTTTGATGACATTTATTGTATCATCATTTAGTTGGCACCAATCGCTGAGGAGGTTGAGCTGACACTAACACACTTCTTAAGCAAAGCAAAGCCTTACATTGAACGACTACATGAGGTGTGGCTATGGCAAAACAGGAAAGACACAGCATACAGGAAAGAACACAGGCCATCAGCTGTTGTCAGAGAGCATCGATATTGCAAGTAAGTTTCAATGCTGAAGGCATAATTATTTACTGTCTAGTACTCACATAGTGTACTTTCTGAAAGTTTCATTCATTCACTCATTCATTCATCATTCACTCACCCAATTTTCTCAGTTATTTAACAACACGAAAATAAGTTTTCTTGAGCTTGTCTTCACTAAAATGAAGCGAGATGCTCTTTATCAACAACCCAAGAAGCATCACCTTCATTGTTGCTCAAAGGTGAAAGAGACCGTGACATCAGCAACGAATATAACTCTTGTATGTGACGTTACATTACCACGTAGCGTTGTACTCGAATGATGAATAACGTGTACAACTGTGACTACAATTAGTATTCATTAGATTGGAAAGGGACGTCACGACATCACGTAATGGTGTTCGTTGTTGACAACACCACTCGTGGTTCTGTGCCGTTGTTTGGCTGATTATTTGTTTGACGTACAATTAGCTGTGATATGACAAAAGAATAATGTCCATTCGTTATATTGGTTTAATATACATGGCCCTTGAGACGATATCGACGCAGGATATTGTCACTACACTTCGCTTAACTGCTTTTGTCTCCGCAAAGAGCTCTTTACCATGTATATTGGCTGTAACAAGGTGTAACCGTCAGTAAGTCTCGTTAGTTTGAAAAATCATGAATTGATGGACTCGTGCATTATTATGCGCGAGAGAATCACAAAATCTAGAAACGAAGGATTTTATAAATTAGACGAAGCTATCTTGTGATATTTCCAACTTTGAAAGCGCAGGTGAAATCTGGAAGATGAAAGAGATGAGCTTTTGCCTGAGGGCTCTTCATTATGTAGGCTTTTTTTTTGTATTGTAAATCAGAGTCGCAGGATTGGCATCAAAACAAATCAGCAAAACTGAATTGTTTTGACTCAGTTTCTCCCGTGGATTGTTACAGAACGTTTTATTCATTTCATCACTGACGCGCTAATATGTCGTACGTTAGCTGTAGCATGGAATGAATAAGGGCGGACTTTTTAGTCTTCGTAGGATTTTTTTCTTTTCATTGGCACTCGAAGAATCAACGTTACTTGCTTTTTTTGTTTTACACAAGAAAGAAAAATTGGAATGGATCGCGTGAAAGTGAACAATGGGAATACAACATAATCAAAAAGTTTCGTGTTCAAAACGGTTACCATGACAGTCTATGATATAGTAAATTCTATATATTATAACTTAGGTGGCCTATAGTAGGGAATCTCGAAATCTGTTTAGGTCCACCTCAGATTCATTAGATTCACTGTGAATGAATGTAATGCATTTGGAATTTGATTAAATTAAAAATTAAATATCAGAGACTTTTGTTCAAGTTGTACAGCACGCTAAACTCGCTTTAACAATGGACTTTCTCGTTTTGCAGAGAATTCCTTGAAAAGGGAAACTTGGAGTACTTCACAAAGCTCAAACTGTATTTCGAACGGAAGGAAATCGTCGTGGCGTGGTTCAAAGAGAACAGTTGGATGCATCCTCTACTTGGAGACTATGTTGTAAGGCCATTACGGCCTGCTTGTATATCGTCCACAGAACTACCCAATCCTCATTATTCAGCCGACTGTATTCAAAGTCTAGTCGAAAGGTGAGTACATGCAGTCGTTAATAAACCCATATATTTGTACACGCTATTGGGTGCCGATATAACTGAGTGCAGTATAGAGTATCTCGCTATGAAATTGCCGTTTGTCTTCACGTCGTCATCTGCCATCATCCACAGAATAATGACTTCAAATTAACACTTGATGTTATCTAGGCGTATAGATAAAGCGATATTTGACTGCTGCTGGACTAAGGGAAGGTTGTCAAGAAGCGTGATAAGCCTGCCATCTATAGTCGCCTTCTTTCAATAGGCCCATCCATTTTGATATCGGAGTTGCCATGCGTGATCGAAATCCATCGACACAAAGGCCCCTATTCACTGCCCTGTCATTCGGTTGTCGTTTATTTTCTTTACGAGTATGTTGAACATCTTTTGTGATGCGGTCTCCTGCAATGATTGATGGTTAGGACAGCGAGCCAAGCTTGAGACTGCTGTTAACTTGTTCAATCTAATGCTCGTTTAGCGGGATTTCGGCGTTCATAAAATACATTTTCTCAGCTCCACAACTTTGAAAGTGAACTCCAGGGGAAAAAAACGAATGTTTTTAGACGAGTTTCTTTGTTCAATGATGTGTATTGGATAGTTGTCTGTATTTCATTCTAAAGCATTACCGCTTTATCAGGAAGTCAAAGGCACTATTATCTCATATCATAAATTAGCTTTGCTCATAATCTTGATATTAACAGAGGGAAAGAAATAGCACCGCCAACCAGAAGTGACTTTGCGCCTTTTTGCTTGGAGTGTGGTGATTATGCTGTTGAAAGAGGACGGAAAGGAGTGGCTTTTTGACAAAAACTCACGGAACCGCTGTTTTTGCTTAATCTTAGCATGTGATTGTTATTTCCTGGATTACGTTTGAGGAAAATCGTGAGATAATCCCATTAAACTACCATTCGTTGATCTTTGTAAACTAACACTGAAAGTAGTATGATGTTTATACAATATCATTCTTGCTTATTTTTAAAATAATGTCTTTGTAACTTTATAGGTTCTTGGAAACAGGACTACGCTCTGATTTCAATAGAATTCGACGAAAGCTCGCCGACATGGCAGGAATTCAACTACAAAATCTTGTTCGAAAATCTCGACAACTACAGGAATCAATACAACAGGATGTTATGAAAGAGGACTGTGTGTATGTCAGTGACTTCGAGGACAGAGGTTACATGAACAGTTTCTTCAGTAGCTCACTCGATAGCTATAGTGACTTTGTACCTCGACGAGAAGTAGTAATATTAGACTGAATGCCCGTCCACAGAGTAAAAATGGTATATATTTTTGCAACGTTAGTGTAACGATCTAGGTTGTGTACCCTCAAGAGTCTGTTCTCTTGAATAAAGTACCAGACTGAATAGGATATATGTGATTGGATACTCACCTACCAAAAGCATTTTGTATTCCCATCTCATTTGTAACGTTTCTTTACATTCATTACAGCATGATTAGTTAGAATTTTTGCAAAATATTAGTTTTCGCAATTGTAAAGGTCACTTTTCATTATTTATTTTATGTATATTTATTGCAGATATTATGTTGGTTTTTGACCAACGTTGAACCTTTTCCCACGGTTTATGCTTTTTATACTTTCTTCGTTAGATTATCATTTCCCACATGACGTTCATAATCGTTCCTTTTTCACCTGTTACATGTTTTGACAATCATTCCAAAAGAAGGTTTGGTTATAATGTCGATATTTATACTTTGTTAAAATTGCGCGCATATCTGAAAAGGCGCTCATTTTGGACTTAGTTGAGGCTGGTCTGAAACTGCGCACAAATTAAGCGCGTTTGAAGAAGGTCATCCTCGGGAACCCAGGGGTATATTCTGTCGCTCGTTACTCGCTCCCAATTTTGACTTCCAGAACAAGTTCCAACAGACTTCGTTCCCAGGGGTATTTCTCTGGGAGCGAGTAACGAGCGACAGAATATATACCACTGGGTTCTCGAGGATGGAAGTAGGTGAGAATGCAGAGGATCAAATAGAACACACTAAAGGTTTTCTATGGATTATTTTTGAATTCAAACCAGTATTTTGAAAAACAGTTATATTTAACGTGGTCGATCAATGATCTTGAAGTCCACGAAATGTGTAAAAAATGCTAATTTATTGTAAAAAAAGTAAACTCACAAATTGAGGATATAATTGCTTGTCTTTGTTGGGTAAGAAAGCTTCTGCGTACAATCAACTCTCGTCTTGCCGACAACCGCTATTATGGACAATCTCATTACGGATAAGAAACGATTGCCAGTCGACTAAATGAACGAGAGTTGAATTTATTTGAAGAGGAGAGGAAAGTCGCGCGGACGTACAAATACCAGGGCTTTTTATTGTCGCATTCCACCGTCATCATAACTTCTCTTCCAGAACTTCCATGATCAATTGATACTGGAGCGAAAATGAACAGCCTTACCCAGGGGAGCGTTCTCTGTGAAAATTGCAAAGTGGTAAGTCGGAGAGGATTATATATTTTGTTGACAGCGAGGTGAGCTTCCAACTCTGGTATCAGCGACGAGTTCTGAGTGGAAAATGACCTTTCGCCTCTGAGTTGCTCTATCTGCAAGCTGAGAGTCCCTCCCCTATGGTTATCCTCTTACCGAGACAAGTTTTCTTTATCTCTCGGTTTCTTATCTGATTGTGAAAAAATAGCTCGCATGACTTGAGAGTGAAAAGTTATCGTTCCTGCGCGCCCCATGTAATTTGTTACTATATTTTTCGACTTTTGTGAGAATTAGAATATTCTTCTCGTAGGAAGGACTTTGAGGGCTTTCTAGACTTAACTGATTAAATTTTTCAGTAAACTAATCTGGTCGGCCATATTTAATCCTGGTTTCAGAAGATCGATCGATACTTTATTTAGTCTCCCCATGAAAAGCAAGTTTTGGGATTCCTGTGGTAACCTTATCTCGGCCCAAGTCCCTGCCGTGCACGTGTGATTCTCAGTTCCATCGCCACATCCATCATGGCGCCATCTTTTAATTTTGTGGTATCATTTCCAGTCAAAACCAAACTGGATGGACCTCTGAAAGATTGATGCTTACCTTTAGCTGTACACAGAATCGTAAAGTTATGTGCGATCGCCTTCTGTGTGATCAGTATTCATCAAAGAAAGCTTTTCACTATTTTAAAAATGGCGGCGGTAAACAAAAACGCGTTCTCGAAGGACGTCATTTTAGAAGCTGCTACAACTCAGCTGAGTACAAGACGACAGACACATCAAGATTATGCTAAATATATAGAAAAGCTCGTGAAAAAGTTTGTGGAAGAAAGAGAATTCGATAAAGGGGATGCCAAGGTGGCTGTTGAAGACGACCCCTTTGTGACATTTCCAATTGAAATCATATTTCGAGTTTTGTCATATTTGGGGTTAAATGAACTCTGTATTACTCGAAGAGTTTCGAAGACATACCAAATAATTATAAATAGCTATTTACAACACATCCGAAAGTTAGATTGTGTTCCTTATGAGCCAGTTTTGACAGCAAATGGCTTGAAAAGTGTTGTTAGTCAAGTTCGAAATCTCAGAGAACTGAACTTAGATTTCTGTTGGGTTAGTGTTACAGAAGGAAATCTTTTCGTTATAGCAAATAACTGTCCCAATCTACGTACTCTAAACACAAGTAGATGCAGAGGAGTATCAAATGCTTTTCTTCAGCATCTTGCAATGATGTGCAAAGACCTTGAAGATCTCAATCTTAGTAGTTGTTTTCAGGTAATAGCCATTTGAACCTATCAGATAAATAGGTTTAGATTTTCGAATTTATCTTCATGTTGCCTCGCTTTTCACAATACATTATTGAAGCATAACGTCTCTTTTTTGGCTATTGTGATGTTGATGGAGGCTTTGTGGCAGGTGAATTGCATTGTACTGTGCATATAGAGTGTATGTACAAGTGTTACCTGCCTATCACACAAAGAACTACCATTTCATACATATATACATTATAGAAGACAATACTGGGAACAGCCAATCTTCCTTCTTGTAGCTAATAAGTTCTTTAAATTCTGCTTCCTTTCACTTATTAACTGATAACACCTGCAGCATTTATGCTCTCTCGGCTCCAACCACATTAATGACAATTAATTATGTACTCAGTAGTCCAATAAGCCAATATTGCATTTGTCTGTCAATATAAATAACTAAAATGTCAAAAGGCATACCATGTACAAATGAATATGCTTTTATAATTATTGTGGGACTGCAACCAGCTGTTGCAGAGTTTGTCTTTCTTCCCCTTGTGTTAATTGTGCTGTCTGATAGGATACACGAAAGGGAAAGGACCTGGTGGCTGTTATAAATGTGATAGTATTGGTAACTCGGAGAAAAATAATGATAAAATGTATCTTCCTGTACAGATATCAGATGAAGGTTTAGTTGCTATTGCTGAGAAATGCCAAAAACTCAAAGATGTTTGTGTCAGTAGCAGTTATGGCATAACTGATGTTTCTGTGGAATCATTGGCTAGGAACTGCAACCTTTTAGAAGAACTAGATGTTAGCTGGTGTTACAAAGTCTCAGACCAAAGTTTGGAGAATTTTTTGTCTTTAGGAAGACATCTTAGGTTACTAAGACTTAAAGGCACACAGGTACTAAGTTATTAATGGACATACTCATCACTGCTTCAGTAAACTATGTTGTTTAACTTATTTGTACCAATTGATGGAAACACTAAGTTAATTATCCCATTGCACCTGTACACTATAGCTGCCAGGCGCATAGGTAGACATTTTTTCCTATTAAGCCCGGTATGTAAAAATGTAAGAAAATCATCCCAGTTTTACTGTTTTTGTACTATTGACAATACAATTATGGAAATTCCTGTTAAGTCCTGGCTTGTAATGAGGGTTTATCATGTAATTTCAAAACTCATAGGACAAAAAAATGATTATCATAGCTGGAAAGAGCTTGTTGAAATGAGTAAGAATGTGAAGTTTGGAAAAGATCGCTTCACAAATTGCGAAGATATGAATTTTCAAAAATCGAAATTTTATATGAAAACCTTTGGAAATTTACACTGGTAGGCAAGAGTTGCCTACCAACAAAGGTTTTCATACAAAATTTCGGTTTTTGAAAATTCATATCTTCGCTATTTGTGAAGCGATCTTTTCCAAACTTCACATTCTTACTCATTTCATCAAGCTCTTTCCAGCTATGATAATCATTTTTTTGTCCTATGTCTCCTATAAGTTTTGAAATTATGTGATAAACCCTCATTGCTTATAGGCTAGCTACGCGCCTGACTGCAACACTTACCCTTTGGAATCAAGATCCTAAAGTTTCTAATTCTCTTTTCAATTTCAATTGATTGATTGTATTGTATTCAGTACATGAATGCTTCATGGTGCCAGACTTGATGTTTATATATTTTATTTCAGGTTTCCATGGAGATGATATCAAAACTTATAAATAAAGGGATTACTGTGAATTCATCATTTTAAATAGACCCAATGCAAAAATGGGAGCTGCTAATTAGCATAATAGTTGAACATTTATGTTTTAAGTAGCAAAAAGGTTCAAAATGATAGCAAATGCTTCAAGAAAGTTAGTGTATGAGTTTGAAGGTAGCCTGCAGAACAGGTGTTCTTCGTTCGGGGAGAAATGGAGGAGGAGGAATGGAGGCCTCCCCTTCCTTTTTGCTTGGTCCCATTCCTCACTCGTCCAAAAATTTCAAAATCCCCAAAACAAAAACGCCTGCTGTGCAGGCTAGTTTGAAGGTGAAATATTAAATTCCTGTGAAGTTATGAGTACTTTATAGTGTGAAAAAAACATGAAAATGAGGCTCTAAAGGCCTTGGTTGATAAACACATACAAAACTCTATTTTTGATCCGTAATAACTTCTTGAATATTAGGTCTATGGACCTTTTTGTAGTTTCCCAGAATGCTTCATGATTCTGCGCACGCAAGCGAGGTCAGGGGGAAAAAATATTTAGAATTGATCGTGTATTGAGGAAAATATGACTACTGTAAGGCAGAGCAGAAAAACGTTTTATAGTATCTTCTAATAAGGACACCTATAGGTTGTTAAGCTCAATATTTTGTATACAAGCCCTTTTATGCTCAAATAACAAAATATCAAATGCCACCAAAATTCGGTGAAAGGTTCTCAGAGATATAAGGCCTTGTACTTTGGGAGAGGTGACATTTTGATCAGCAGAAAAACCATCGTTTTCCTAAATATCTCCGAGAAGGTTTACTGTAACTTAATGAGATTTTGCCACAAGTTTTGAGTAATGGTAGCACAAATGTATCAATTACAGTTTTTGATGTATCATTGCCAGTTAATGAAAACTGTATGAAAACAGCAGCTTTGCAGTTTTTCCGCTGTCCTACTGTAACTAATCAAGAACAGGAAAAAACTGTTTTCTTTGCTTGAGAATTTGCACCTATCTTTGTAATTCTTCTTACGCACTTTTAATTTAAAAGTCTAAGTTTTCTACTGAATTTCTTCATTCTCTCTTAATATTTTTTATCTATTTTGTAATCTGACCTCGCTTGCGCACGCAGAATCATGAAGCATTCTGGGAAACTACGAAAAGGTCCATAGCAACCCAATTTTGTGTATGTTGAAGTACTCTTTCCGATAGCTGAAGCTTTTCACTTTTTACTATTTTTTAATGTTTTTTATTAGGGAATTTTGAAAATAAAATTTTGCAATTTTTATTGACAAGTGTACTTTCTCATCCATATATTTTTGCAATAATGTTTTCGTAAATATTTAAAAATTTATCAAGAAAAAGTGGAAAAAGGAGCCGACTGAACTGAAAAATGAACAGAGTAAAAGAAAAAAAAAAGTAGCTCGAGGTCCCACCGAGACTTGAACTCGGATCGCTGGATTCAAAGTCCAGAGTGCTAACCATTACACCATGGGACCGTTGGCTGAGAAGAGTGTGTAAATATAACTATTTAAATGGAAATAGCGACGAACTGTGTTACATTGTCACTTCATCTGCTTTTTTCCTTTTGCTCAGTAAAGCATATCTATCCCAGCAGATACTGAATTGTTTATAAACCATAAAACGTAAAGCAAATGGTCTGAATGTTGACATTTTCGAGAGTTGCGCACGCGTGGTACAGATACGGGAGACTGAGTACTAGCCTCGATATCATGCATCAAGATTTTCAAGATGGCGGATGATTTGAAAGAAGTGGACCAAGTCAAAAACACAGAAGAAAACCCTTTTGCTTCTCTGAAAATTTCTTCTTTTGATGTTTTACGGTTAGTTAACATGAATGTGGATAATCCACTTCCAATATTTAGAAACGATTCGAATTCTTAAATATAGATTATCATTCATTTAGCGATGTTGAAAGAGGCAGATGCAACAAATGCAAGGCTTCCAGAAAGCATTATTGTTACAAATGCTTTGTTGTGATTGGCATCGAACGATCCATGATTCCATATGTTAGGCTTCCACTGCAAGTAGATATGTAAGTACAGTAAGATCGTGATTGCATCAAGACGTGAAGATGCATGCATCAATCATCATCATTCATAATTATTCACCTTTGATACTTTGGAAGGGTGGGAGAGAGAGAGAGAGAAGGGGGGGGGGGAGGAGGTTGATAATACTACCCAGTATAAACTATATTCAGGCAGGGTTTAACTTTGAGCCCCTACATGTACTGTGTTGAGAGCTAGTATTAGACTGCTCAGCTGGGCACAGTCAGCGTCGGGTTTTGATCATGATTGAGACAGTGCAGAATTTTAAACAGTCGGGAATCTTTTTACAGTCATACAAGGTGATCATTTCCCAAACCGTATTGCAATGAAGAAATGGTTAACACTCGATCAGTGTGCGTCCATTGAGTTATGGATGCATGCGTGAGGATGCTAAGCACGAGTACAGTGTACATGTATACACTCATTTTGATAAAGTTAGTCACCCGAAAAGCTTCGAAGGTGAGACCAAGAAGGACCATCGGTACATACATTTTAACCAACCCAGGATCCTCGTCGGTCTCACCTTCGAAGCTTTACGGGTGACTAACTTTATCGAAATGAGTGTATACAGTCATTCTCAAAAAGGTTGTCCAGATGAAAAGACTACAATAAAGTCACATGATTCATATTCAATTTCCTCGCATGGAATTTCAAATTGAGATGCAAAAGTACACGGCATTGTGAGAAATGAATGTAATGAAATTGAAAACATAATGAATCACGTGACTTTATTGTAGTATTGTAGTCTTTTCATCTGGACAACGTTTTTGAGAATGACTGTATATACACCTTGTGCTACTCTAGCTTCTCTAGTGCTTAACTGACCAAGTACATCCATAACTCAATGCCGATACATGCTGAGTGTTGACCATTTCTTTTATGGCATAGCTGTGCAACTAAACAAGTTCATTAATTGATTGTTAAAGGAATTTAAGTTTAACTCTGTTTCTATCAATATTCTCAACACATCGTGCATGTTGAACATTTGCAAAGTGTTTTCATTCAGTCGACATTGCTACCAACATTTTGATTTCATTTTGATTTCTTGTTTTTATACTTGAATAAATGTTTTTCAATAAATTATTGTAATTTTCAAATTATTAAAAAACCAATCAGAGCGAGCATTATTATTTATGTAGAGCTTTTACCATTTGATTAATTTATACTTGAATAAATGTTTTTCAATAAATTATTGTAATATTAAAGGTCATTGAAAGAAAACTGTTTTCCCTTTGATCCTGATCATGTCAGCGTGCTAATTAACCAATCAGAGCGAGCATTATTATTTAGCTATGTTATAATTTTGAATGGTTGATGTTGTAACAAACTTCCATGAGGAACTTCAAACTTTCAAATTTCAACTTAAAATCTTGAAATTGCAACTTGAGATTTTGAAAAGTGAAACCTTATTGAGGTTATGCTAGAATATAAATCTCTTATCAGAGTAAGAAGTACGCACAATTTTGAGCTTGCTCAATCTGACATTCAAATAAACTTATATATTTATACTTCTTAAGGTATCAGGGTACCCCAAAAAAACTTTCAAACCACCGGTTTTGATTTTTTTTGACAATCAAATCAAATTGAATATTATCTACCATCTCCAAAAAACAGAATCTAACAATATTTTTTTCAATCAAATCAAATTGAATATTATCTACCATCTCCAAAAAACAGAAGTTAGAATCAAAAAACGAATTTTGGATTTCATCTGATGCAAAAAGATGTTGACAAGCAACTAGCTGTCAACAGTACTCATGCAACAGACTTTCCACAAAGATTCAGATGCGAAGAAAGTATCCAAAAATCGTAACTGCTCACTCAAAACATCCTTGAATAACGATGCTAAACCACTCACGGTCAAAGTGCTCGTATTTTCCGCCAGCAGTAACTTTGTTTTCCTGCCACGTTGTGTTACGTCGTTACGAACTGTAAGGCAATCTTCTTATGAATGCCATTCATATGTCATCAGGTATTGGATCACATATTTGTGGTGGATTATCAACGCTTGTGTAAACAGAGGCGCCACTTGAATTGAAAACTCTTTTGCCTTTTATTTCGGAAACAAAATAGCCATGAATCAAGCGCACATTTTAAGTTCCTGGTCAAAGGGATTTTATCCGATTTAGCTGAAATTTGGTAGACACTTTGTCAGATAAATATTCTTCAAAAAGTATCTCCGAATTTTAATATTCAATTTCCTTTGAAAATTATAACTTGTTTTGTAAAGTGTTTTCCAGTTTTTGCAGAGCGTATAAAAAAAAAGGGCCGTATAAAAACGCAACGGGTTAATTTATCAATAAACGGAGACAACTTTTTTGTAAGCTACATGTATATCTCATGAGCTTATAAAGGTATTGGTCGAGGATTTCCGATAAATTGCGGCTGTATTGGACCTCGGCGATTATAGTGATGTGAAAATCTGAACTTTTTTACCTATTTCAAATATACTGTTTTTGTTCTTAAACCTAATTGTTTTATATTGAATTCTGCATTTATTCAGCTTTCAGAAAATGTATACTTTATAGAGGTTTTAACGTAACGAGTACGCACCAGAGCATGTTGCGTGCATGATGGTCATTTGGGGTACCCTGATACCTTAATTGGGAACTTTTCAAGGATTTTTTTTCAAGGAAGTTTGAGGTTTCAAAATACCAAGTTGCCATTTCAAAATTTCAAGTTGGAATGTGAAAGTTTCAAGTTTTAGAGTCTCTGACGCACACACTACCCAAGGTTTTCACTACGTTTTTTAAGTAAGCAGGCTCTAGCTACATGTAAAAAGTAGGTGGTTGAACTAAGATCAAAATAGCAAAGTATCATGTCCTAGGAAAAGACATTGATGTTTATTTCTATTTAGAATAAAACACCAAGGTGAAGTCATGGGTAAAAGCACTGCTTGTCATGCTGCAATATTAGCTCCTGATAATGTCACAATTCATGATTACCCTGTAAGTTTTTATTTCTTATTTTATATTTTGTAATAAAGGAAATTCAGTGGAGTTCCATTATATCGAACGTTGTGTTGATCAGAGAAAAGGTTCAAGATAACTGGAATGTAAGATACTGAAGATAGTATCAAATATTACAAATATAAAACTGTATCTCATCATGGACAATGGCACTGAATATTCACAAACACTCTGCAGTGACAGCTCAGATATGTGATACAATACCCCTTTACAACTGAGAGAATGTAAATGATTTGTTAATGTTTGAAAATGTACCAACTTTGACCAAGAAAACAGTCTGCTCTCTTGTCAGTTCAAGATATTGAGGGTAAAAGACAGCAGAGTTTGCAAGATATCAGAGGTTTGCAATATGCATAATAATAATCCTGGGTAAAATAACAGTATTACACTGGTGCAAATGCTTAGTAGTATTAGCTTTGAGATGACAGCAAATTAGAGATAAGCAAGGTTCAAGATAATGGGACTCCACTGTAGATTTTTATCATCACCCTTTTCTTTCTAAGTTTAATAATTTCAGGTTTCTCAAAAATGTATGATTTGTAGTCATTTTTTTTATTTCGTGTAGAAGCCCATCGAGTTTGGTATGAAAAGAAAGTTTGTTCGAAGAAGCATGCAATGCGCATGCATATAACTATATATACCCTACCACTGGCCCATGCGATCGGCGTCACAGAAAAATACGTCATTTGCCCCGATTAGATCAGGGCTTAGAAAGAAAAGGGTTAATATCAGACTGTACATTTATGTAGTGTTAGATATGTTGTCTATTATTACACATCTAGGTTTTCTGGTTTATGTACAGGGTTTTTAATAGAATTAAAATGATATTTATATTTATAGACTATGCCTGACTTCCAGGCCAAAGAAAAGGTGAGCTTAACTTTTGAAGTTACATTATATACGTTGTATTCTAACTATAACCATTTATTTAAAAATATATATTATAATAGCAAAACATAGAGTGATACATCGTTGTACATGTATTTGTTGTATTCTAACTATAACCATTTATTTAAAAATATATATTATAATAGCAAAACATAGAGTGATACATCGTTGTACATGTATTTGATAAATGAGTTAAAATATTTGCATCCGACCTTTATCATTATGGCATCAAAATTTTAAATGCCCATAAAGGGCTCCCACTCATCTTTTAACTATCACTTCCATTATAGTCCGGCAGCCAAACCCTAATTTTTCGCAGAACCTTGCAGTAGCTTCCATACAATATTTTTTTGCATATTATTTTAGTTTAGGGTCTCTACTTTAAAAATCTGATTGATGACACCTCATCACCTTTGGGCATCAAGAGTTATAAAGCGCTTATTCACCCCATTCAAAACGAGAATTGGGAACCCTGTGGTGAAATACGCTTGTTGTGTTAATTGGGATGTAAAATAATTTTTCAGGTGCAAGTTTCATAATAACGACTAATTAGATGTACAATAAAGTTGTTATTAAGGAATCGACGCAAAATGATTCACATAACCCTTGGAATAACCAATTTAAACTATGTGGCCTGGAAACTAGTGCCCAGGCCACATCTTTACCGAAACTGTAAGTATTTCCTTCCAAATTAGGCCAATCAGTAAATTGACTCCAGATCGGTGATATTTATAAATTGTGCTTTAGACTATTCAGATTTCTTATCTATATATTTTCGGATCATCATTTTCACGTATATTTAGCCCAGTTCTTAGTTAAATAACAGGTGCTTCGAAATTCTCGGATCGGAACGAATATAGCTCCAAATCCTGTATTTCAACAATATTTTGTAATATATATTTTTGCCAGATTCTAATTAACATTTAGACTACGAGTTCAAGTTTTCTATGAGTCAATAGTCAACGAGGCGCGTAGCATCGAGTTGACTATTTGAACTCATAGAAAACGAGAAGGAGTAGTCTAATTGTTATAGTCAGTAGAAACCAACTAGCATATACTACCTTGTTTTTGTTCAAAACGCCGGCTTTTTCGCTACTCACTATCTATCACTCAATAGATAGTGAGTAGTTAGCTAAATTAAGTGCTACAGTGAGATGTGTATCGTAGAGATTTGTCACTATCGTAACGTTGTTGCAGCTTTCTTGTAGTACACATAACGCGATGTTTCTACTTTTTTAGCTCCCAATAGTTTGTACTAAAATGGCAGAAAACCAGTGTATCTTTAAGGGAAAGTTTCACTGTGACGACAAGGGTGATCTGATGAAAGCAGGCCCGGCACGTATCCAGACTATCATTAAGTTTAGTAAAGAATACAAAGACGATATCCATATTACACATGCCAAAAAATTAAGTGATGACCCAAGCCTATATAGAGAGTGTCACTCTACTGTGTATCCTTGTATACGATGGCTGGCTTGCTGATTTCGTAGGGAGAACACGTTTTTATGGCGACTCAAATGATGCTGTGACGTATACAAGGATACACAGTAGAGTCGCCATTAAAACGCGTTCTCGCTACGGAATCAGCAAGCCCGGCAGCCATTAAAAAAGCAACGTCGATCAGATGCACCAACGTTTCGATTTAAAGACGGCACTGTCTTTTTTGTGGCGAGCAATGTGACATAGAAATAGATAAAAAACATCCAGATCGATGGAAAAAGCAGTATTATGGCGAACCGCCTATGCAAGTGCTGGCCAGAAGTCGTCCAAGGAGTCCATTCCAGATGCATGCATGCTTACAGCGAAATGATACAATAATTGTCAGCCAAGTTAGACTTAGAATTGAAGGTGCGCTAAGTGACTTGCATGCTGCTGATGCGCGCTATCATGTCAATTGTATGACTTGCTTCATGTCTCCTAAGCCGGTCGATCTCTGCTGTCAAAAACAGTACAAACGTAGACGAACCTGCAGATCTAGCATTTGATCAAGTAATGGATGAGATGAAGAAAGATAAATCACGTTTGTGAAACACAAGCGAGCTCAGCAATACCAGCTATTTGGGGGTAAAGACTTGACACGAAGATCCCTATTAAAGAAGATCCAAGACCACTTTTTACTGAGATGATATTGCATGCAGTCCTCTCCTCGCCAGGAATATCTAGTGTGATTGTCTTTAGAGACAGTGCTTCGAATGTACTGAATCTTACTTTTGAAGCAGAAGATGCCCAACAATATCTTTTGATTAAGAATTGGAAGTTTGCGAAAACAATTTGCAATGAGATCAAGCAAATAGATTGATGATAGATCGCGTTACGAAATAAGAATCACGAAGGAGGACATGTCGAAGCCAGTTAGCCACTGAACCTCAATGGATCTTCTGACGGCATTGACAGATGACTTGAATAACACACTATGCTACCAGCTCTTTTGATAGGTAACATCGTTACCAGTATTTTATCCAACAAGCCTACCAATCTGAAGAAATTCCAAGTCACTCGTCAATCAACTGGACTCTCAGATGTTCTAGCATCGACATTTGCGGTGGTACCAAAGATGCTTTCGATCTCTGGTAAGAAATTCCCGCAAAATGTCAGGGCAATGAGGCTTGTCGTTGAAGAGTTGCTAAGAAGAACCATATGAGCAGTGGCAATATTCATACCATGGAAGAACCGTTACGGCACGCTTAGACAATGCTGCTATAGCTAGTACAAGCAAGAAATCAAAGTTGTGGGTCGACTGCTTCATTAAGCCGGTTTTCATAATGATGCTGTACGTGCGAGCCAAGAGAGAAGCTGACTGGCCCCTTCATTTGGTAGCTGTGAAGCAAATCTGCCATACTTCTTTGCATCTTCTCATGTAAACTATGCCCGATATGGCCTCTACTATCTGCGCTCAATGGAAAGCTTGGGGCAAGAGGAGCTTTCGAAGTTCAGGAAAAGAGAGCATATGTGATGCATCATTTTCCAGGGCTTTGGAACGGCATTTGGAGTGACATGTTCATCGAGACAACTTTTATGCACTATGGTCATGGCCCAGGTGGCATTATTGGAATCACGCTGAAGCCCGAAACGCTGAAGACATGGGTCCTTGGTCTCCACATCTGCTGTCGTTTGAAACAGGCCATCGCTGAAATTGTTGGCGGCATTAATGTGCAAGACACTCACAAAGAGGAGACAAAGGCAAGAATAGCGTCCGATGGTAAACTTATGATTCACTTATATCCTTATGCGCAAAATAAGTTGCATACTAATGAAATATTGCAAATCTCGAAATTACGACTTGGGTACCCTGTGGTTTTGCCCGAACTACTATCAATATTACTAAGAGTGCCGAATTTCACACTTTAGGCGATGTAACATGCACATTAGTCCATAGTGAGTGAGAATATACATTTGAGGGTTAAATGTACCCAGTTTAGATATTTTGATGCATGTTTCTGTGAATTCATGACGCGGGTACCCTGTGGTTTTTCTGCATTTCAATCGGCCCTCCATAACTCCTGATGCCCAAGGATGCCAGACTGGCATCATTTAGATTATTGTTAAGCATCATGTCTTTGCCAAGAATTCACAATAAAACGTTGTATGGAAGTAAGTGCAAGGTGTTCCGCTCTGGCTGCCGGACTATTAGTCAACCATGAGTGAAGGAGTGAAAATAGCAAATTTATGGAATCAGTTTTTTGTCTTATCTTTGTTCAGGTTGTCCTTGTCTACCCTTCAGAGGTATTTATTAATTCTATTTACTGTGTATTGAAAGAACTTCCACCTAATTTATGAATAATAATGGTATGAATAGATCTATAACATCCTTACAAGAACAGTGTAAGTGACTTGTGATCAAAGTCCAATCTCTCCTCTAGATATAAATACTGGGAGCAACAGTGTGAAATAGGTGTGAAAAGTATGTGAAAATATCTAACACATTTCACATGTTCTTTCACATGCTTTACATGTGAAAAAGCATGTGAAAAAGCATGTGAACTGGTGTCCTCCTTTTCACATGGTTATAGAACATGTGAAATAAGTGTGAAAAGCATGTGAAAATATCTAACACATTTCACACGTTCTTTCACATGCTTTACATGTGAAAAAGCATGTGAAAAAGCATGGTTATAAAGCATGTGAAATAAGTGTGAAAAGTATGTGAAAATATATAACACATTTCACATGTTCTTTCACATGCTTTACATGTGAAAAAAGCACATGTGAACTGGTGTCCTCCTTTTCACATGGTTATTAAAGCATGTGAAATAAGTGTGAAAAGTATGTGAAAATATATAACACATTTCACATGTTCTTTCACATGCTTTACATGTGAAAAAAGCATGTGAAAAGCATGTGCGTCAACTGGGGTTCTCCATTTCACATGGTATAACATACTGCATGAGCATGTGAATTTCATGTGAAATATGCCATTCCAGTATATATACATTCCATTAATATCATAAGTATGAATTATAAATAGTAATTCATGAGACAAGTAAATGTTATCATTTATTTCACCTGAAAATTCACCTGAAAAAGGAGACACTACGCTTTCACAGCTGATACTTTCACAGATTCACAAGTTTCGAAAATTCAAAAGTCATATTTTTAAACTCAGTAATGATCGATTGTCAATTAGTTTATAATTTATATAAAGTAATAATAGAGTAATAATACAACTTATCATTTTAATGCAAGCCCACATACATCTTGTTGTACAAAGAATGATCAATAGTTTAATAATATGATGTGTATATATAATTTATCTAAGCTATATATGTTTTACATATGCATGCAGTTGTTTGCTGTCAAAGTCAAAGTGTTGAACTTAGCTTTTCTGTCTACCATATTTTTGTCAGGCTAACAATGCTTGTAACCAAATCTTTCATTTGCTTCATTAGCTTGTTGAACAATGAATGCCTGAAACTAAGTTGAAATAATAAAGACAGTCATTCAAATAGGCCATATAACTTATAGCTATTCTAAAAATGTAACTGAAGAGTTTGATGTGACTGTTCAAGACACACTCACACAGTCATCAGATAGGTCAATCCAAATATATAATTGGCTTAAACTAGACCATTAGTCAGTAAAATGCATTTATCTGGACTTTTTATCTTTATTTATCGACAAATATAATTACAGGAAAACCTCTTTAGTATTTAAAATTGTTGTGGTACTTACAGATTTGCTAGAGAGTACGAGTAGAGATCGAAGCAAGTCATTTTATTCAAGTTATTCTCTTCCAATGCGCCTGAAAGACATGTAGAGGTTTGCCAAGCTGATTTACCTGTACTTCTTACTTCAAAAATAGCTAAACAGTCTCTCTTACCGGCATGAAAATGAATAAAAACACCAGAGTTTCTTGAGATCTTGTTCAAACACTGCAAACTCACAAGTCTCTTCGTGTTTCCCGCTCTTTTGTGCACACGCGTCACGGACCAATCAGCAGCCGTATTTTAGTCATGTGATCGAAGACTGCTGACCATATAATTTGTGTCTTCATCAAAAATGGCTGCCAAACAGCAGTGCATGTGTGGTAAAAAGGCAGGAGTAAAAAGATAAACTTTTGTCTAAATTAGCAAAAAATACCAAGAGAAATTCTATGTAATAATCTTCAGTCTTCCCAATAATAAGAAGTCCAAAGTTCAATAGGAGAAAATCTTGGAAAAATCCAAGGCAAATGAACTGATGAGTTATGACTATCCAAGTATTAAAATTAAAGTGAGTATAATCTTAGTTTAATTGCTGCTGTTCAAGTGCATAGTTTTACCAAACACCTTTTTCAGATTTGGAATATATACCTAGCTACATGTACTTTTTCTTAGTGTAACTAAATTTGCAATTAAACATCTAACTGGGCATTTGGTTTTCGTGAGGTTGGACTCTAAATAGTATTTTTCTGGTAGAAATCTCCAATGATGTAACTTATCCCTTCCACCCTTTTTTCTGTGGCTCCCCCATGGCCACTTCCTTGCATGTCTGAAATTATTACTTGTATATTATTATATGGGGAAAACATTTTATAGGTTATTGAATTCTTTTAAGTCAGTAAACATTTCAGTTTCACATGCATGTGAAAATTCTCCAGTGACTTTCACATGCATTTTCACATGTTAATTCCAGTAAACATTTTTCACATGCATGTGAAAATTCTCCAGTGACTTTCACATGCATTTTCACATGGTATAATGTCAGTAAACATTTTTCACATGCATGTGAAAATTCTCCAATGGTTTTCACATGTATTTTCACATGGTATTAATGTCAGTAAACATTTTTCACATGCATGTGAAAATTCTCCAGTGACTTTCACATGCATTTTCACATGGTATAATGTCAGTAAACATTTTTCACATGCATGTGAAAATTCTCCAATGGTTTTCACATGTATTTTCACATGGTATTAATGTCAGTAAACATTTTTCACATGCATGTGAAACTTATCCAATGGTTTTCACATGCAGTGTATATTTCAGACCAAAAATTTCACATGTTATTTCACATGGTGATGTTTTTCACATGTTTTTCCCATGCATTTCACATGTATTTCACACTGTTGCTCCCAGTAGTGATATATCAAAGACTATTCAGGAGAATTTAGATGTTGAACAGTAATCACTGTTATTCTGTTATTGCACATGCCTCTTTCTTTGTACCTTTTGCAAATGGCCAGCACTGAAGAAAAAAAGAGATATCACATGGATTTTATAAGGATCATGTTGGTAAATCCATAGTGGAAAAGTATACATTTTTCAAAATGTGAGAAGGAATTGTTTTTTATTGTTTTTATTTTTTTATTTTCAAGATTCGCCCATAAGGCAGGTGTTGTACAATAGGACACGAAGTCCCCTTTAAAATACATTACACCACGTCCCACCCAATAAGAAGGTTACCCAGTATACCCGACCCCTGATGAATGTGGAAAATGTGCCATGCGTTTGGGAAAAATCCATGTGAAGTGCCATTATTTTGTTCTTTTGGAATATTTTCCAGTGTACATAGTGTTGCACTCTTCTAATTTCCATTGATTTTCTTATAGACTGGTTTAAATCTTAGTGAGGTTGGAAGAGATTCAAAATATAACAACATAAGCAATTTTGACCATGTTGTCTTTATTGATAGCACTTGGTACCAGGCTCACAAAATTATATCAGTAAGTTCAGGAGATCTCTCTGCACAGCTTTTGGGCTCCCTGTGTCAAGTAGAAACACAGAGAGAGGTCTGGGTACAGGCAGTCCAGCTATTTCTTCCAAGGCTGTTGCACAAAATATTAAAGAATGTCCATATTCATGGGCTTCCTGTGGTGGAGAGATCAGAATATTATGTGAACCTTGCAGAATTACTAGATTTAAACAAGTGTATGTCTACATTGGTGATTCCACAAGGATTATACTCGCTGATCCATAGACAAACCCATATTATCACAAACTCTACCACAGGAACCCCATGAAAAGACTCACATGTTATAAGAAGAAATAGTTGGGTTGCTTGTGGCCTGGGAAGACCCGACTAAGTACAATATGCTGTAGACTGATATATAATAATGTACAATATATGAAGGCAGGACCAATTATGTATTAACACTGAGGTAGAGTGCAAACACTAAAACAGTGCTACTGACAGTACAAACTATTTAGTTCTAAATAGCACCAATGGAACAATAGAAAACAAAAGACATTGCACTATTTAGTAGAGTGCAAACACTAAAACAGTGCTACAGTACAAACTATTTAGTGCTAAATAGCACCAATGGAACAATAGAAAACAATAGACATTGCACTATTTAGTGCTAATTAAAGTTAGTACTGTTTGACGGTGTTTGCACTCTATAGGTCTACCTTACTTTACATGCAAGACTTAATAGTCATAGCATCTGTTTCCTCCATTCAGACAATGAGATTAAATTTGTCTTATTTTTCTTGTGGAAAGATAGTTAGATAGTTTAATGGAGTTAATAACTCACAGCCCCCAGCTGAACTGGTTGAATTATAATAAATTTTTGATATGCAGGATCCAAGATTAGCAGACTTACAAAGAATCCAAATCGAAGAAGCAACTACATATTTTTGGAGGTAAAAATCTAGATTGAATCGCTTGCTAAGGGAACGTGAAATTAATAGTATTCTCACTTATCATAGTCTAAATTATCGTTGTATGTTATTTTCATTCAGACCACAACAGAATAAGCCAAATACATGTTTAGCAACCATAGAAGCTGTTTATTACTTTTTCAAGGAATATGACAAATACATCATAAAAAGGTATCACTTTGAAGTAATTTTATCTTGGGGTGAGTTTCATTAACTTTATTCCGGAATAGAAATTCCACCTGCAAAGGAATGGTTATTCTGGTTCATTTATTCCTATTCCAGAATAAGGTCAATCAAACACACCCTTAATTCACACTTGGAACATAATGATCGTATCCATTTACCCATCTATTTACACATCCAACTATTCATCCCATTTACTTATCCATTTACTCATCCATTTACCCATCCATTTACTCATCCATTTACTCATCCATTTACCCATCCATTTACTCATCTATTTACACATCCAACTATTCATCCCATTTACTCATCCATTTACCCATCCATTAACTCATCCATTTACACATCCATTTACTCATCCATTTACACATCCATTTACACATCCAACTATCCTTCCCATTTACCCATCCATTTACTCATCCATTTACCCATCCATTTATCTATCCATTTTCTCATCCATTTACCCATCCATTTAACATCCATTTACACATCCAACTATCCATCCCATTTACTCATCCATTTACTCATCCATTTACCCATCCATTTACACATCCATTTACACATCCAACTATCCATCCCATTTACTCATCCATTTACCCATTCATTTACACATCCATTTACCCATTCATTTACACATCCAACTATCCATCCCATTTACTCATCCATTTACACATCCAACTATCCATCCCATTTACTCATCCATTTACACATCCAACTATCCATCCCATTTACCCATTCATTTACCCATCCATTTACTCATCCTTTACACATCCAACTATGATCTATCCATCCCATTTACTCATCCATTTACCCATCCATTTACTCATCCATTTACCCATCCATTTACCCATCATTTACCCATCCATTTACTCATCCATTTACCCATCCATATACTCATCCATTCACCCACCCATTTACCCATCCATTTACCCATCCATTTACTCATCCATTTACCCATCCATTTACCCATCCATTTACTCATCCATTTACCCATCCATTTACCCACCCATTTACCCATCCATTTACCCATCCATTTACCCATCCATTTACCCATCCATTTACCCATCCATTTACTCATCCATTTACCCATCCATTTACTCACCCATTCATTTACACATCATTTACTCATCCATTCACCCACCAATTTACCCATCCATTTACCCATCCATTTACTATATCCATTCACCCACCCATTTACCCATCCATTTACCCACCCATTTACCCATCCATTTACCCACCCATTTACTCATCCATTTACCCATCCATTTACTCATCCATTCACCCACCCATTTACCCATCCATTTACTCATCCATTCACCCACCCATTTACCCATCCATTTACCCATCCATTTACCCACCCATTCACCCATCCATTTACCCATCCATTTACCCATCCATTTACCCATCCATTTACTCATCCATTTACCCATCCATTTACCCATCCATTTACTCATCCATTTACCCATCCAGTTACACATCCATTCACCCATTCATTTACACATCCATTTACCCATCCATTTACCCATCCATTTACCCATCCATTTACCCATCCATTTACCCATCCATTTACCCATCCATTTACTCATCCATTTACCCATCCATTTACTCATCCATTTACCCATCCATTTACCCATCCATTTACCCACCCATTTACCCATCCATTTACCCATCCATTTACCCATCCATTTACCCATCCATTTACTCATCCATTTACCCATCCATTTACCCATCCATTTACTCATCCATTTACCCATCCATTTACTCATCCATTTACCCATCCATTTACTCATCATTTACCCATCCATTCACCCACCCATTTACCCATCCATTTACCCACCCATTTACCCACCCATTTACCCACCCATTTACTCATCCATTTACCCATCCATTTACCCATCCATTTACCCACCCATTTACCCATCCATTTACCCATCCATTTACCCACCCATTTACCCATCCATTTACTATATCCATTCACCCACCCATTTACCCATCCATTTACCCACCCATTTACCCACCCATTTACCCACCCATTTACCCACCCATTTACTCATCCATTTACCCATCCATTTACTCATCCATTCACCCACCCATTTACCCATCCATTTACCCATCCATTTACTATATCCATTCACCCACCCATTTACCCATCCATTTACCCATTTTACCCACCCATTTACCCACCCATTTACTCATCCATTTACCCATCCATTTACTCATCCATTCACCCACCCATTTACCCATCCATTTACCCACCCATTTACCCATCCATTTACCCATCCATTTACTATATCCATTCACCCACCCATTTACCCATCCATTTACCCACCCATTTACCCACCCATTTACACACCCATTTACCCACCCATTTACTCATCCATTTACCCATCCATTTACTCATCCATTCACCCACCCATTTACCCATCCATTTACCCATCCATTTACTATATCCATTCACCCACCCATTTACCCATCCATTTACCCACCCATTTACCCACCCATTTACCCACCCATTTACCCACCCATTTACTCATCCATTTACCCATCCATTTACTCATCCATTCACCCACCCATTTACCCATCCATTTACCCACCCATTTACCCATCCATTTACCCATCCATTTACTATATCCATTCACCCACCCATTTACCCATCCATTTACCCACCCATTTACCCACCCATTTACCCCACCCATTTACTCATCCATTTACCCATCCATTTACTCATCCATTCACCCACCCATTTACCCATCCATTTACCCATCCATTTACTCATCCATTTACCCATCCAGTTACACATCCATTCACCCATTCATTTACACATCCATTTACCCATCCATTTACCATCCATTTACTCATCCATTTATCCATCCATTTACCATTTACCATCCATCCATTACCATCCATTTACTCATCCATTTACCATCCATTTACCCATCCATTTACCCACCCATTTACCCATCCATTTACCCATCCATTTACTATATCCATTCACCCACCCATTTACCCATCCATTTACCCACCCATTTACCCACCCATTTACCCACCCATTTACCATTTACCCACCCATTACTCATACATTTACCCATCCATTTACTCATCCATTCACCCACCCATTTACCCATCCATTTACCCATCCATTTACTATATCCATTCACCCACCCATTTACCCATCCATTTACCCACCCATTTACCCACCCATTTACCCACCCATTTACTCATCCATTTACCCATCCATTTACTCATCCATTCACCCACCCATTTACCCATCCATTTACCCACCCATTTACCCATCCATTTACCCATCCATTTACTATATCCATTCACCCACCCATTTACCCATCCATTTACCCACCCATTTACCCACCCATTTACCCACCCATTTACCCACCCATTTACCCACCCATTTACTCATCCATTTACCCATCCATTTACTCATCCATTCACCCACCCATTTACCCATCCATTTACCCATCCATTTACTCATCCATTTACCCATCCAGTTACACATCCATTCACCCATTCATTTACACATCCATTTACCCATCCATTTACTCATCCATTTACTCATCCATTTATCCATCCATTTACTCATCCATTTATCCATCCATTTACTCATCCATTTATCCATCCATTTACTCATCCATTTACCCATGCATCCATTTGCTGTTCACTTATTTTATATTGATAAACTTTATTTTCTTGAATGTTTTCTATTCTATTCTTTGATTGATTCATTTCTTGTTTGTTGATCGACAGGAAATACGATGGACAGTATGATAATCTACTCTACTTCTTTGTGTTTCAATATTTATTAATCAAAGAGGAGCAAAGAAAAAGGTGAACTTCTTTGAGTGCACCTTCTATACCTTCCAAACAGTATCTTTACCATGCTATTCAAAAACTCATGCATATTTAATCAGCAATTCATCCAATCAGAAGGACGAAATCCATCACGTATATGTACCTTTATACCCGCGGTAATGCACTGTTTCTTAGTATTCTTTATATAAAGAATACTAATAAGGGAAAGTCTCATATTGGTGTCGTATCATTGACCTTCCAGTTCCCTTTACGGGACGACATAATATAAATGTTATCCGGAGAGATAGATTGCTCCTTTGTCCCACTTTCGGAACGTTGTTCAAATGAGGGATCTTTTTGAGAGTATCAGTAGTATCGGTGCGCATGTGTGAGGCGTTAGAAGCAACACGATACTGCTATGTTTGTGTTTTCCTTGCTATTTTTTACTGAAATCATCCAAAAATGTATTATTTTCGAAGATCGTTTTTGAAGTGTTTTATCGGCTTCGCCTCGTGGTTTTAGACCCCGATAAAACACTCCTGCTCTTTTATTAAACAGTACATCTCACACTTTAGACATCAAAGTGACCATGGAAATTTTTGCACTCGTAATTCATCATCATCTTTATCATTATCGTGGTCATCATCATCTTTATCATTATCGTGGTCATCATCATCTTTGTCATTATCGTGGTCATCATCATCTTTATCATTATCGTGGTCATCATCATCTTTATCATTATCGTGGTCATCATCATCTTTCATCATTTTATCGTGGGTCATCATCATCTTTATCATTATCGTGGTCATCATCATCTTTATCATTATCGTGGTCATCATCATCTTTATCATTATCGTGGTCATCATCATCTTTATCATTATCGTGGTCATCATCATCTTTATTAATATCGTGGTCATCATCATCTTTGTCATTATCGTGGTCATCATCATCTTTATCATTATCGTGGTCATCATCATCTTTATCATTATCGTGGTCATCATCATCTTTGTCATTATCGTGGTCATCATCATCTTTATCATTATCGTGGTCATCATCATCTTTATCATTATCGTGGTCATCATCATCTTTATCATTATCGTGGTCATCATCATCTTTATCATTATCGTGGTCATCATCATCATTCATCATCTTTATCATTATCGTGGTCATCATCATCTTTATCATTATCGTGGTCATCATCATCTTTCATTATCGTGGTCATCATCATCTTTATCATTATCGTGGTCATCATCATCTTTGTCATTATCGTGGTGATCATCATCTTTGTCATTATCGTGGTCATCATCATCTTTATCATGGTGGTCATCATCATCTTTGTCATTATCGTGGTCATCATCATCTTTATCATTATCGTGGTCATCATCATCTTTATCATCGTGGTCATCATCATCTTTGTCATTATCGTGGTCATCATCATCTTTATCATTATCGTGGTCATCATCATCTTTATCATTATCGTGGTCATCATCATCTTTGTCATTATCGTGGTCATCATCATCTTGTCATTATCGTGGTCATCATCATCTTTATCATTATCGTGGTCATCATCATCTTTATCATTATCGTGGTCATCATCATCTTTGTCATTATCGTGGTCATCATCATCTTTATCATTATCGTGGTCATCATCATCTTTATCATCATCTTTATCATTATCGTGGTCATCATCATCTTTATCATTATCGTGGTCATCATCATCTTTATCATTATCGTGGTCATCATCATCTTTATCATTATCGTGGTCATCATCATCTTTATCATTATCGTGTCATCATCATCTCTTATCATTATCGTGGTCATCATCATCTTTGTCATTATCGTGGTCATCATCATCTTATCGTGGTCATCATCATCTTTATCATTATCGTGGTCATCATCATCTTTATCATTATCGTGGTCATCATCATCTTTATCATTATCGTGGTCATCATCATCTTTATCATTATCGTGGTCATCATCATCTTTATCATTATCGTGGTCATCATCATCTTTTATCATTATCGTGGTCATCATCATCTTTATCATTATCGTGGTCATCATCATCTTTATCATTATCGTGGTCATCATCATCTTTATCATTATCGTGGTCATCATCATCATCTTATCATTATCGTGGTCATCATCATCTTTATCATTATCGTGGTCATCATCATCTTTATCATTATCGTGGTCATCATCATCTTTATCATTATGGTGGTCATCATCATCTTTATCATTATCGTGGTCATCATCATCTTTATCATTATCGTGGTCATCATCATCTTTATCATTATCGTGGTCATCATCATCTTTATCATTATCGTGGTCATCATCATCTTTATCATTATCGTGGTCATCATCATCTTTATCATTATCGTGGTCATCATCATCTTTATCATTATCGTGGTCATCATCATCTTTATCATTATCGTGGTCATCATCATCTTTATCATTATCGTGGTCATCATCATCTTTATCATTATCGTGGTCATCATCATCTTTATCATTATCGTGGTCATCATCATCGTGGTCATTATCGTGGTCATCATCATCTTTATCATTATCGTGGTCATCATCATCTTTATCATTATCGTGGTCATCATCATCTTTGTCATTATCGTGGTCATCATCATCTTTATCATTATCGTGGTCATCATCTTATCATTATCGTGGTCATCATCATCTTTGTCATTATCGTGGTCATCATCATCTTTATCATTATCGTGGTCATCATCATCTTTATCATTATCGTGGTCATCATCATCTTTATCATTATCGTGGTCATCATCATCTTTATCATTATCGTGGTCATCATCATCTTTATCATTATCGTGGTCATCATCATCTTTATCATTATCGTGGTCATCATCATCTTTATCATTATCGTGGTCATCATCATCTTTATCATTATCGTGGTCATCATCATCTTTATCATTGGTCATCATCATCTTTGTCATTATCGTGGTCATCATCATCTTTATCATTATCGTGGTCATCATCATCTTTATCATTATCGTCATCATCATCTTTATCATTATCGGTCATCATCATCTCTTATCATATCGTCATCATCATCATCTTTGTCATTATCGTGGTCATCATCTTTGTCATTTCGTGGTCATCATCATCTTTATCATTATCGGGGTCATCATCATCTTTATCATTATCGTGGTCATCATCATCTTTATCATTATCGTGGTCATCATCATCTTTATCATTATCGTGGTCATCATCATCTTTATCATTATCGTGTCATCATCATCTTTATCATTATCGTGGTCATCATCATCTTTATCATTATCGTGGTCATCATCATCTTTATCATTATCGTGGTCATCATCATCTTTATCATTATCGTGGTCATCATCATCTTTCATCATCTTTATCATTATCGTGGTCATCATCATCTTTATTTTATCGTGGTCATCATCATCTTTATCATTATCGTGGTCATCATCATCTTTATCATTATCGTGGTCATCATCATCTTTATCATTATCGTGGTCATCATCATCTTTATCATTATCGTGGTCATCATCATCTTTATCATTATCGTGGTCATCATCATCTTTATCATTATCGTGGTCATCATCATCTTTATCATTATCGTGGTCATCATCATCTTTATCATTATCGTGGTCATCATCATCTTTGTCATTATGTGTCATCATCATCTTTATCATTATCGTGGTCATCATCATCTTTATCATTATCGTGGTCATCATCATCTTTATCATTATCGTGGTCATCATCATCTTTATCATTATCGTGGTCATCATCATCTTTATCATCATCATCATCATCTTTGTCATTATCGTGGTCATCATCATCTTTATCATTATCGTGGTCATCATCATCTTTATCATTATCGTGGTCATCATCATCTTTATCATTATCGTGGTCATCATCATCTTTATCATTATCGTGGTCATCATCATCTTTATCATTATCGTCATCTTTGTCATCATCATCATTTTATCATTATCGTGGTCATCATCATCTTTCATTATCGTGGTCATCATCATCTTTGTCATTATCGTGGTCATCATCATCTTTATCATTATCGTGGTCATCATCATCTTTCTTATCGTGGTCATCATCATCTTTATCATTATCGTGGTCATCATCATCTTTATCATTATCGTGGTCATCATCATCTTTATCATTATTGGTCATCATCATCTTTATCATTATCGTGGTCATCATCTTTATCATTATCGTGGTCATCATCATCTTTATCATTATCGTGGTCATCATCATCTTTATCATTATCGTGGTCATCATCATCTTTATCATTATCGTGGTCATCATCATCTGGTCATCATCATCTTTATCATTATCGTGGTCATCATCATCTTTATCATTATCGTGGTCATCATCATCTTTATCATTATCGTGGTCATCATCATCATTATTCATCATCATCTTTATCATTATCGTGGTCATCATCTTTATCATTATCGTGGTCATCATCATCTTTATCATTATCGTGGTCATCATCATCTTTATCATTATCGTGGTCATCATCATCTTTATCATTATCGTGGTCATCATCATCTTTATCATTATCGTGGTCATCATCATCTTTATCATTATCGTGGTCATCATCATCTTTATCATTATCGTGGTCATCATCATCTTTATCATTATCGTGGTCATCATCATCTTTATCATTATCGTGGTCATCATCATCTTTATCATTATCGTGGTCATCATCATCTTTATCATTATCGTGGTCATCATCATCTTTATCATTATCGTGGTCATCATCATCTTTATCATTATCGTGGTCATCATCATCTTTATCATTATCGTGGTCATCATCATCATTATCATTATCGTGGTCATCATCATCTTTATCATTATCGTGGTCATCATCATCTTTATCATTATCGTGGTCATCATCATCATTTTATCATATCGTGGTCATCATCATCTTTATCATTATCGTGGTCATCATCATCTTTATCATTATCGTGGTCATCATCATCTTTATCATTATCGTGGTCATCATCATCTTTATCATTATCGTGGTCATCATCATCTTTATCATTATCGTGGTCATCATCATCTTTATCATTATCGTGGTCATCATCATCTTTATCATTATCGTGGTCATCATCATCTTTATCATATCGTGGTCATCATCATCTTTATCATTATCGTGGTCATCATCATCTTTATCATTATCGTGGTCATCATCATCTTTATCATTATCGTGGTCATCATCATCTTTATCATTATCGTGGTCATCATCATCTTTATCATTATCGTGGTCATCATCATCTTTATCATTATCGTGGTCATCATCATTTATCATTATCGTGGTCATCATCATCTTTATCATTATCGTGGTCATCATCATCTTTATCATTATCGTGGTCATCATCATCTTTATCATTATCGTGGTCATCATCATCTTTATCATTATCGTGGTCATCATCATCTTTATCATTATCGTGGTCATCATCATCTTTATCATTATCGTGGTCATCATCATCTTTATCATTATCGTGGTCATCATCATCATTATTATCATTATCGTGGTCATCATCATCTTTATCATTATCGTGGTCATCATCATCTTTTCATTATCGTGGTCATCATCATCTTTATCATTATCGTGGTCATCATCATCTTTATCATTATCGTGGTCATCATCATCTTTATCATTATCGTGGTCATCATCATCTTTATCATTATCGTGGTCATCATCATCTTTATCATTATCGTGGTCATCATCATCTTTATCATTATCGTGGTCATCATCATCTTTATCATTATCGTGGTCATCATCATCTTTATCATTATCGTGGTCATCATCATCTTTATCATTATCGTGGTCATCATCATCTTTGGTCATTATTTATCATTATCGTGGTCATCATCATCTTTATCATTATCGTGGTCATCATCATCTTTATCATTATCGTGGTCATCATCATCTTTATCATTATCGTGGTCATCATCATCTTTATCATTATCGTGGTCATCATCATCTTTATCATTATCGTGGTCATCATCATCTTTATCATTATCGTGGTCATCATCATCTTTATCATTATCGTGGTCATCATCATCTTTATCATTATCGTGGTCATCATCATCTTTTATCATTATCGTGGTCATCATCATCTTTATCATTTATCATTATCGTGGTCATCATCATCTTTATCATTATCGTGGTCATCATCATCATTATCGTGGTCATCATCATCTTTCATTATCGTGGTCATCATCATCATTATCGTGGTCATCATATCTTTATCATTATCGTGGTCATCATCATCTTTATCATTATCGTGGTCATCATTTATCATTATCGTGGTCATCATCATCTTTATCATTATCGTGGTCATCATCATCTTTATCATTATCGTGGTCATCATCATCTTTATCATTATCGTGGTCATCATCATCTTTATCATTATCGTGGTCATCATCATCTTTATCATTATCGTGGTCATCATCATCTTTATCATTATCGTGGTCATCATCATCTTTATCATTATCGTGGTCATCATCATCTTTATCATTATCGTGGTCATCATCATCTTTATCATTATCGTGGTCATCATCATCTTTATCATTATCGTGGTCATCATCATCTTTATCATTATCGTGGTCATCATCATTTTTTTATTTTTTTTTTTTTTTTTTTTTTTTTTTTTTATTTTTTTTTTTATTTTTTTTTTATTTTTTATTTTTTTTCTTCTTCAAAGTTTTTTATTTCCAAATAAGGTTATACATGTGGCATTTTACACAATGTTGTATGGTATTACCTATATTTTCATTATACACAATATCACAATATCACAATTTCAATATCACAATAAACACAGTTAATTATCACAATTAATCAATTAAAGAAGAAGAAGAAGAAAACAAATAAAAACAAATAAAACTATACTGATATATTATACTTTTTTCCTTTTTTTTTTTTCCAACCTGCCAACCATAATAATATTTATATTATAGCCGGTCCTATTTTTTTCCATTTGCTTTTATGTTTTGATAAGATATTTTTTGTTTGGGCCATTTTATACTCAATATTTTTATTATGATTTTTAGAAAATATTTATAAAAAGAGTAAATGAGGGTCTTTTTCCATTATCTCTAGACTTGTAAAGAAGTATTTTAAAACATATTAGAATATAATTAACAACCAAGTCGTCAACACCTAGTATAATGTTATTGAGATTACATTCTGGTAAATTTATTCCAAAGTCTTTAAAATGATTTTTCATTTCAAAGTATAGATTTTTGGATTCAACACACTCAACGAATAGGTGGTAAGTTGTTTCCGGATAGAGTGAGCAAAAAGAACAAGAGGAGTAATCCAGGATCTTGAAACGATGTAGATCACGATTAAGATATAGAATATTATTTAATAATTTGTACTGGAAATATCTGGAATAAGTATCTATAGAGGTTTTGTATATTCTATTATAGATTACTTTCCAGTCTAGAATGATATTTTGATTTACTTTTTTGTTTATTTTAGTTTGCGCAGTTGGAGGTTTGAACTTTTTTTCTATGAACCACTGATATAATTGTTTCGTCCTTATTTTACTTATTTCTATATTGTTGCTACCTAGCTTTAGAGTCCCTTTGCTTTGTCTAAGCTCTATCAGGTTTTCTTTTATTTGTTTTTTCCACATGGCTGGAAGTGCATGAATTATTCCAGCCCACCTTAAAAAATCATTATTTTGAAGTCCTCTACCTTTTGCATGTTCCCAGGTGAAGTCACCGTTTGTATCGCATAGATCTAAGATTTTGTTAATATTTAAAACGGAGAAATCTTTATAGAATACGGCGTGTCCTCCAATTTGAATGTATTTGTTGTTCCACAGGTATTGATTGTATATTATATTTGGGTCATTGCTATTGTTCTCAGATATTTCAGACCAAGTTGTCAAAACACTTTTATAGAATGCTGGAATGTTCTTAGGAATCCTTTTTCTATCAAAATTATCATTTATTTGATGAAAACCTCCTATAGTTTTAAGATATGTTGATGGGATACTACTTACATTATTATTTTCTTCGTTCGATTGAAATAGCTTGATTGCCCATTTGACTCTATTTGCTTTTAGACATGATTGAAAGTCTGGGAGCTTTTTAAAGCTTTTTAAAGCCTCCTTCTTCATAATCACCAATTAGCGTACTGTGCTTTATTTTTGTTTTTTTACCATTCCAAATAAAATCTTGTGTTGTACTTTCTATAATTTTGATGAAATCTTCTGGAACGTGGAGCACAGAGCAAACATACAGAAGTTTTGGTAGAGCTACAGAGCGCAATACTTGGATTTTCCCGTACAGAGTCAGATTACGTGACTTCCACAGTGATAGAATTGTCTGAAAATTCGTGAAAATACGTTTGAAGTTTTGATCGTAGTTATATTTATCATTGTACGAAAAGTAGACACCCAGTATTTTGATGCCGTTTTGATGAAAATCTATCCGCTTGAAGTTTTCGAAAGACTCTTGAAGGGGGCCGCAGTGTTTCTTTCCAATCCAACCAACCTCCGATTTCTTGGAATTTATTTTCAAGGATGAAACTTTATGAAATATTTCTAACTGTTCTAGCACTTTGCTAAAAGACATTTTATCTTTTAGGAAGAAAGTGGTATCATCTGCAAACAGTACTAACTTTTTTGTTTTCCCTTCATGGTTTACACCTTTGATATCTTTACAGCTTCTTATCATAATTGCCATGATTTCTATTACGAGTATGAAAATGTAGGGAGAAATAGGATCGCCTTGTTTTGTTCCTCTATGAATATTAAAAAAATCAGTGGTGTTTCCATTATTGATTATACAGCATTGATTGTCGTGCAAAAGAGTTTTTATCCATTTGATAAAGTTTTCGTCAAACCCAAATTTATGTAGAACTGCAAAGATAAAATTGTGTTCAATTGAGTCGAAAGCCTTTTCAAAGTCCGCCGCGAATAACAATGCAGATTCATTTTTGTATTTTACATATTCCATTGTATCTTTAATTACTCTAATAGTCTCCTCAATGTTTCTTCCTTTAACAAAAGCAGCTTGGTCTGGGCTGACTAGATAGGGCAAAACTCTAGCTATTCTATTACTTAAGACTTTGCTACATATTTTAACATCGACGTTAATAAGGCTTATAGGGCGCCAAGCGTCTAGATTCCTGTTGTCTTTGCCGGGTTTTTCAAGTAATATTATTATGATTTGCTTTTGTGTGGTAGTCAAAGAGCCCATTTCAAAGTTGTAATTTAGCGTTTTCAAAAGATCTTCCTTCAGTTCCGACCACATGCACAAATAAAATTCTTTAGTCAATCCGTCATTCCCAGGGGTTTTGGAAAGGCCCATTTGATTGACAGCCTCAAAACATTCCTCGATTGTCATTGGCTTCCCACATTCTTGTTTATCTAAAATAGTTACTGACGGGGTTTCCAAATTTGAAAGGAAATCTTGACACTCTTTTTCTGTTTTCTCTGATTTAGATTTAAAAATTGATTGAAAGTATTCTTTCACTTTTCTCAGTATTTCATTAGGAATGATAGTTTCTGTTCCATCTTCGTTCATTAATTTTCTTATATGTGTTTTGGTTTTATTTCGCTTTTCTAAGTTCAAAAAATATTTTGTACTTTTTTCCCCTTGTTCATACCATGTTGCTTTTGATCTCATAATGATTCCTTCTGTGATATAATTACTTTCCTCCTCTAGCAATTTTAATAATTTATCGTGTTTAGCAAACAATGTCTCGTCGTTTTCCCACCCCATTGTGTCTTCTATAATTTTGATTTCGGATTCCAGATATTTGTACGCTTTTCTGCGGTTTCTTGCTAATTCTTTTGAAAATGCCATCGAGAATTTCCGAATTTGATACTTAATTAATTCCCATCTCGATTGCGGATTGAAAATTCCTTCATTGTTTAAAGAGGTTTTCAAGTCTTTTATTTGTTTCTTTAATTCCGCACAATATCTTTCATTTTCAACAAGCGAATTGTTAAATTTCCAAAACGAAGGCCCTCCCTTCTCGGACTCAAATATCTTAAACTTCAACGTAATTGCCGAATGATCAGTAGAGGGGGCTGGAATAATGTCGCACTTCTCCACGTATGGTTGCATATCATTTGACACTAAAAAGAAATCTAATCTACGATGTACTACCTGATTAAGTTGACTACGTTTTCCTTGTCCTTTACCACGCCAAGTAAAACGTTTTGCTTCTGGATTTCGCAACCTCCAAATGTCACACAGATCAAAATTCAACATAATTGTTTCCATGGTTTCAATGGAACGTAGTTTGAGGGTCGGATTTCCGCCATGCGCCTCGAGGTCTTGATCAAAGATAAAATTAAAATCCCCGCCCCATACCATGTGGGTATCAATTGGATATTCAATTTTGTTGATTACTTCCATTATTTCCTTCATTAAAGACACTTGTTCATTTTCTAGATTTGGAAAATATGTGTTAACAAGAAGAAAATGTTTACCTTGTATTTCACTCCACACTATCACGTATCTACCATTTGTGTCTATTATCTGATCTTTGGTTTTAAAGTGCAATTTACTCCCGAACAAAATAGCCGTACCTTTGCTTTTTGAAGTCCCATGAGACATCACTAGTTTACCTCTTGTTCTCCTTGACCACTCATCTGTTATTTCTTGCGTACTATGTGTCTCCTGTATGAATGCGACTCCGTTGTCGCCTCCGTGCTTAGCTATCCAATTGAACATTTTTATGTTTTTCTTATAATCTCTTAGCCCTCGAACGTTTAGAGATAATAAATTAAAGTTACCTTGGCTCATTGTTAGTTACATAATTGAGATTCCGGCTGGCAGGGTCATCAAAAAGAACTATTCTTAACATTTATGAAAAAGAAAGACAAAAAGCGAAACAAAAAAAAACACGTTACTTTGACAAACACGAATACGTAATGAAATACAAAAAATACGGATAAATGAACAGTAATTTGGGGCTAATACTCGTCAGTTAGATTCACTCTACCGCGATAAATACTAATTCAGTAGTTAAATGTATACGAGTTAAACGGCAAATATTGGATCTAAACGAAGCAATTTGAACTAATATAAGGAAAATGCTTAAGTTCTAAATAATGAACTATTTGTAAATGTGTTTGTGTTCATGAGTTTATATAATTAGCTCTTTGCCTATGGGCCATAATTGTCCTCTAATATATAACTTATCTGGTTCGGCTTTGCTGAAGGCTGCAGGGATTCTGTTAGCTTTTGCCGTCCTGAAGGCGTTCATTTGGACTCGTCTTCTTTGTACCAATTCATTCGGAAGGTCAACAAACATTTGATATTTTGATCCTTTTAGATTCCTTCCCAGCGCCATTATTTCTTCGCAGTCTTTAGCTCGCAGAAACCTCGCTAGTATTGGTCTTGGATTATTCCTTCTTGGGTCTTTCTTCGACGGGTTTCGGTGTATTCTCTGTATTTCGACGTGGTTGTAATCTCTGTAATTGAGTTGAGCATTTAGAAATGACCTTAAAACTTCTTCTACATCTTCGCCCTCTTCTTCTTCGATATTTAAGAACTTTATGTTTTCGCGCCTTGAATACGCTTCAAGATAGAGGTCTTTCGTCTTCAATCCTTCTACTTTCGATTCTAAATCTTGAACCTTAACTGTTAAAAACTTCCTTACTGGCCGTTGCTTCTTCCAATGCTTTCTTAAGATCACTGACATCGCTACTACAGAAGGTCATTGCAGATTTTAGGTCGCTAATTGTGTCATTTGTTGAGTCTTGGACTTTTTCTAGTTTAGTGGTCCTCTCTTCAAGATTATGAAGAGAGTTTTGAATCTTGTTTACTGTGTCTTCGATAGTGTCTAGTTTAGACAGTTTTCTTAGCACTTCATCCATCTTCTCGCTTAATTCATTGGCCGGCATATTTGAGGCGATTAGAACCTCGTCGTCTTCTTGAGTTGTTTCTTCGGGATAAACGTCAAAACTTTTAACTTTTTTCGTATCCGGAGAGCTTGTTGATTCGGTGGAGGATATAGATGATCTTGTTCTTCGTTTTGTTTGGTTACCAGTTAAGAAACTAGCCATTTAACTCGTTTAATATTTGAAATTCGCGGGAGAGAGAGAAACGACAACCTCACTCACCCATGTCTCGCCCCAAAAACCATCATCATCATTAATATCATCATCTTTATCATTATCGTGGTCATCATCATCATCATTTTATCATTATCGTGGTCATCATCATCTTTATCATTATCGTGGTCATCATCATCTTTGTCATTATCGTGGTCATCATCATCTTTTTCATTATCGTGGTCATCATCATCTTTATCATTATCGTGGTCATCATCATCTTTATCATTATCGTGGTCATCATCATCTTTATCATTATCGTGGTCATCATCATCTTTATCATTATCATTATCGTGGTCATCATCATCTTTATCATTATCATTATCATGGTCATCATCATTATTTCATCATCATCATCATTATCGTGGTCATCATCATCTTTCATCATTATCGTGGGTCATCATCATCTTCATCATCATCATTTATCGTGGTCATCATCTTTGTCATCATCATCATCTTTATCATTATCGTGGTCATCATCATCATTTTATCATTATCGTGGTCATCATCATCTTTGTCATTATCGTGGTCATCATCATCTTTATCATTATCGTGGTCATCATCATTATCGTGGTCATCATCATCTTTATCATTATCGTGGTCATCATCATCTTTATCATTATCGTGGTCATCATCATCTTTATCATTATCGTGGTCATCATCATCTTTATCATTATCGTGGTCATCATCATCTTTGTCATTATGGTGGTCATCATCATCTTTTATCATTATCGTGGTCATCATCATCTTTATCATTATCGTGGTTCATCATCATCTTTATCATTATCGTGGTCATCATCATCTTTATCATTATCGTGGTCATCATCATCTTTATCATTATCGTGGTCATCATCATCTTTATCATTATCGTGGTCATCATCATCTTATCGTCATTATCGTGGTCATCATCATCTTTATCATTATCGTGGTCATCATCATCTTTATCATTATCGTGGTCATCATCATCTTTATCATTATCGTGGTCATCATCATCTTTATCATTATCGTGGTCATCATCATCTTTATCATTATCGTGGTCATCATCATCTTTTGTCATTATCGTGGTCATCATCATCTTTATCATTATCGTGGTCATCATCATCATTATTTCATCTTTATCATTATCGTGTCATCATCATCATCTTTATCATTATCGTGGTCATCATCATTATCTTTATCATTATCGTGGTCATCATCATCTTTATCATTATCGTGGTCATCATCATCTTTATCATTATCGTGGTCATCATCATCTTTATCATTATCGTGGGTCATCATCATCATCATCGTGGTCATCATCTTTATCATTATCGTGGTCATCATCATCTTTATCATTATCGTGGTCATCATCATCATTTATCATCATCTTTCGTGGTCATCATCATCTTTATCATTATCGTGGTCATCATCATCTTTGGTCATCATCATTATCGTGGTCATCATCATCTTTGGTCATTATCGTGGTCATCATCATCTTTATCATCATCGTGGTCATCATCATCTTTATCATTATCGTGGTCATCATCATCTTTATCATTATCGTGGTCATCATCATCTTTATCATTATCGTGGTCATCATCATCTTATCATTATCGTGGTCATCATCATCATCATCATCGTTTCATCATCATCTTTATCATTATCGTGGTCATCATCATCTTTATCATTATCGTGGTCATCATCATCTTTCATTATCGTGGTCATCATCATCTTTATCATTATCGTGGTCATCATCATCTTTATCATTATCGTGGTCATCATCATCTTTATCATTATCATCATATCGTGGTCATCATCATCTTTATCATTATCGTGGTCATCATCATCTTTATCATTATCGTGGTCATCATCATCTTTCTCGTGGTCATCATCATCTTTATCATTATCGTGGTCATCATCATCTTTATCATTATCGTGGTCATCATCATCTTTATCATTATCGTGGTCATCATCATCTTTATCATTATCGTGGTCATCATCATCTTTATCATTATCGTGGTCATCATCATCTTTATCATTATCGTGGTCATCATCATCTTTGTCATTATCGTGGTCATCATCATCTTTATCATTATCGTGGTCATCATCATCTTTATCATTATCGTGGTCATCATCATCATCTTGTATTCATATCGTGGTCATCATCATCTTTGTCATTATGGTGGTCATCATCATCTTTATCGTTATCGTGGTCATCATCATCTTTATCATTATCGTGGTCATCATCATCACTGCTAATACTTTTAGTTGATGGCAGCACAAACAGCAATGTTTTGTGGTAAAAAATGTTTGAAAACAACTCCTAATTAATTCTGTCCATCATATTTGTTATTTCAGTAAAAGACAAAAGCGTGAACCGTGTAGTCGCTCGACTAATGATTCATAACTGGGTAAGCTTACCTGTATTTATAGTTTTACTGTAATACAAACTTAATATTACGATATAATAACAGTCATCTCTCGCTAAGGTGCTCGCTGTAGCGCCGGAGAGTATAGAAACAATGAAATCGCTACCCCATGAAGTGTCCGTAATTCTGTGATAGCGAGAGTCCTTCATAGTTAGGAGAGAACTACAGCAAACTATATGTCTGAGGATCTATTGGCTGTCCGCCGTAGTACAGTCGAACCTCTTCTAACGGCCACCTCCCGGTCGTACTCGCGCTTGCATGTTCGTTAAAGGTCAACAATCGTCTCGGTTCTGAACATCTGTTGCATTAGATAAAGTACCAAGGGCAGTGAAGTGTATCACAACTTGAAACTAAACAAGAAATCCTTGTGCAAGAATCTTCATTGTAGTTTATTGATACATCCAATTCAAAGGAAAATATCAGCTCAATATGAACTTGTTGGGTTAATTTTGATTGGTTCGCGATGACGCGCTCAATGGTCTATCTGAAACCTATTTAATATCGGTCATAAAAGAAGAATTTATTTTTAAACACGAGGGCGCACTATAAAAGGGCATCGCTCCGCCCACAATTTTTTGAATAATAATGAGTTTCAATATGTCGGACAATGGTTGAACATGGCTGAACAACGGGGTAAAATAATTTTCTTAATAAAGTCACATTTCAACAGCAAATTCAATGAAGAAATTGTAAATTTACGTCTAAAACAGTTATAATAGACGGACGTGTCAATATTTTTCGTATTAGGTAGTTATCTGCGATTTTCATTCGCACCACGCGTACGAAGAATGTTTTGAATTTCGCGCGCCATGTATCACAACAATCAACATCCCTACTCCTTATCCAGGCCTACAAATTCATGGGCCGAAATCCTCTTTGCCTGTAATAAGCATTTCCAAGCATAAAACTATGTTCGGTCATTTTCTACATAAAGCGACAAGAGCATTGTTTTCATTACACAGGTTACATTCGTCTTCGTCGTCACCATAACAAGACGTTCGCCGCGAAGGCGTCTTGTTATGAGGTAAATGTGTCGAGCATTTGTACATCTCTGTACTTTTATGGTAAAGGCCGGTAGGGTTTCGAAACCTATGCTGTGAATATAGTTTAATTCGCAAGTGGCATTTCCATGTCTTGGCGGGTAAATTTTAGGATAACCTACGAAAGAAACGATAAGCAGAATACTAGAGCCGTGCGACTTCAAAACGGCTAACGGTTCCAGTTCAAAGCACCATAATTTTATTTACCAAAGTGAAAAGTGATAGTGAATTGTACAACAAAAATTATCCATGTGCATTTTTAGTACTTATTTCCACAGTTTCTTGTTCATTTGAGTTGATTTATAGAGCTTGCAGTTCTTGAGATCCTCTCTCTGTGACGTCTCGGTACATTTGATTGACAGATCCAACGAACTTACACTAGGCAGCTCCCCTTTTATAGTGCGCCCTCGTGGTTAAAGCGCAATTCAAACTAGTTCTATTGTATATCAAGTGATCGTCTACACTGTTCTTGTGAAAGGAAACTAGAAAAGATTGCTTCGCTTCACGATTCATACCGGTGTATTGCTTATACGCTTTTCGACACCGACGAAATCCAAAAACTAATAAAAGATAAAAGACAAAATTCAGCGTAGCATTAAATTCTGTACTGTAGTGTATTGTATATATAGAGAGGACTCAACTTCCTAACTTCTTTTTGATCTGTTTTGAAAGAAAATTAATTGAATGATCATTTGGCGCCTCTTCCGCTTCGCGCTCGCGTCTCACCGAATGTTTGGCGGGAAAACTTATATTTTTGTCAAGCAAATTTATAGAATCCTCTATCTTAGGAAACAAAACTGGAAGCCGGATTCTGTGTATTCTATTCAGTATTGCCGGGAATTTCTGTGAAATATCAAGACAAGCTTGACGATATTCAATAAACACGGCACCAAAATGGTCTGATAAAAATATAAATAGTTTAACAACATATCCACAACATGCGTGGCGTGTTTAGCTCTACAGGATAATGTTTCAAAGCAAACATTTGAATCAAAAAAAGATAGTTTTCTTTGAATCAACCGGCAATTTCAACAGGAAACCACTGACTGTCAACATAATTATTTCAAAAACAAAGACATTGCAAGAAAATTCAAGTGTAATTCTCGGAAAAGTGTAATCAGAACTATGAGTAAATAAGGTTAACCAATGACTAATATTCGTTGATTAAACCCATCATAAAGCTGTAGAAACCATTTTAATTGCTCACGAAAACAAACATGTATGGCGTCGAAGTGGTGGTGGGTTTTGATTATTTGATTGAAGCTAATACTGGGTCAGTGAAAATCGTTCCTGCTAAAGTTTTTAACAAATGTCGCAAATTATGTTCTGGCGAAAGAACGGATGTGAAACTGTGTTTTGTGTGTGTATATATTTGATGGCTATGAGATAGATACCACGCTTTTATTGACTATAAACACGCCCCACACGGGATGTTTGCCTTTCGTTGAAAAGACTTTTCAAGGAGGTTATTTAATTTGAAATTGGTCTCTTTTTGTTTAGAAAGCATCAGAATTATACTAAATTGACACGATTAGATTACATGGTCAAACGAATTGAAAACTAGCTTACTTTTCACATGACTGCATGGGGTTATAAGTTCACAGAGGAAACTGTTGTTTTCCTGATCGTCTAACGCGAAAATTATTTAAATCTAACCGAGTTTGTTTTGAAAAACTAGACCAGTTAAGCGGCGTGTCCTTGCACTAAGGATGCTAGGGTAATTGTTATGTACCATCCATATTTTACAATCATTTCCTTCAGACAAAGTGAGTTTTTATCAGTTTCGAATAAATCAAAGTATGTTTATCAGCTGTGCTTTTTAAAGACTGTGCGTGTTTTTTTACCCCGCTTGTAAACTGACGCCAATCAACCAATTGACCGAGTCTAATTGATCTTGTTGGACGAACAGAGTTAGAGCGGGCGAGTAATGCCGTGTGTAACATCTTGAGTGAGCTACGAGAAACAACATGAAGCAATTTGATTTTGTTCTTAATTTGACGAAGAGTTTGCTTAGTATGTAGGAGACTGAAAAGCGACGGTCGCCTTAACACCTGCTCATTGGCTCTTACTTTATATACCGTAAATCATACAATCAACTCCAGACGATTAATCCAAAGCCCATTATAAAGATCATTTGGTCTTTTTTACAACTGAGTCATTGATTCAAACGATAGAGGACGGCAGCCGTTAAGCACAAGCTGGGTGATAGGTATTACTGCTTTGATAGCTTAATAACTGCCTCATCAATCGGCCTTATATAGTGCTGGTAGCCACAATAGCAAGTTAAGCGAGTGTCGTGGGCGGTCCGATGTCGGATAGCTTGGGGTTTTTTTTACGTCAAGTTATTCGAGCCCTATAGGATGGTCGTGGCATTTCTTTTGTGGTCATTTCAGAAGTTTCTTTCGAATAACAATCTCAATGTTACAGCTAATGTTGAAGTATTGATTTCTCGGGCGGAAGTGATGTCAAGTTAGGAAGCGTTAGCCCGACAGCTGCTTGGTTTGAATAACGTAAATGCAATCGTTTAACGTATATAGCTTGAATAAAGTGTTGAGTACTAACTCGAGTACCTGGCTATCCGACTGAGAAGACCATCAATCATAACCGATCCCCAACTGATTCTTCCGCAAGCTAACAACATATCCCTTTACTCAAGCCAACTGCATTGTAAGTAGTAATTTCAAAGTTTTACAAGGGTGAATGTGTCGTTGGAACTTTCTGTGCCTTTAAAAACATTCGGTTCAAAGCTTGTTCACATGTTTATTTTCGAACACTTTTCATTAATTCACATATACGTTTAGCTTACTTACCGAAACGTTTTCTCAAGTCAGTTTTGACGTTTCTTTGAAATACACCACCCAGAGACTTCAGCTCGTGTTTCAAGAGTTTTATGTAAAGTCCTGACATTCGCGCTGCTGAAACCATACAACCAGACAAACAAAAGCACTATAATTTTGGTTGTTGAAGTCTCATTTATAGCTCTTACCGATCACAGTAAGTTATCGGGTCTTTATAGTCAAGGAAGGACTGATTCTCGCTATATTTAATGTTACTCTTAAAAAGCCTTGATGCCTTTGTTAACAAGTTCTTTATACGGGAGCAATTATTAAATTATCTTAGAGTTTTGACTCTTGACTTCTAACCTCTGTACTTCTCCTAGAGCGTTTTCATAACTACTTGCTACATTATATTCAGTGAATGTACTTTTGCGTATTTCCTTGTGAAACACAAACTACATCGACTTTTTCTCTTTTTTCCGGCTACTTTTTTCTGCTTTATCCGAAAACATTTGACTTATTTAATGTATTTAATTCTATTCCCTATCTAGTTCTAGTGTTACTATCTATCCTGTCTACATTTGTCCACCTACTTACTGAGCTTGTTGATCGCTTTTAACTTCGACTACAAGGATCAATAGATTTGTGTGTAACAACTAACAATCTCGATCTTCAAAGCTTTTTTGTGTGTTAATATTTATTCGTTACTCTTTCATACAAACCATTTTCAAAAATGAATGCTCACTGACATTCTAAACCCCAAAATGTATCTCAGTCGAAAACCCACGTTTGTTATTGAATACTTTTCCCTCCCTTTTTCTTCGTGTTTATCGAGTTTTACTGCCTAGTTTTGCTCCGCTTTTTATTTATTTTGTTATTTATTGTTTCTTTGTTCCTGCTTAACACAGTATTAGGAAATGAGTTTCTCAAAATGGATGAATAGATCGAGGATCTTCTTTGACAGTTCAATCAAATTGAAACTAACATCCCGTCACATTGCCACATTGTGATATTTTATCGGTCAGTTAACACATGATATCGAAGTATAAGGACTCCAGATGGCCGTCTAAATTAATGAATAAAAACTTCTGAAATCTCCAATCAGAACTACTATTAAAACTACCAGACGAATTTTTTAGATCCAGTAATCAGTCGAGTCAAGTCTAGCTCTTTATTTCCAGAGACGATTGTAATTTCCATGTAAAGTTTTTACACAATTCAGCTATCCAGCTGCAATAGTATTTGCTAATAATAGACTATCTATCTATATCTATCTATCTAACTTGTTTTGAATGTAGTTTATCATGAGGCGGCGCTAGTTGGTGAGGAAGTTTGGCGTGGGTTTCAAACCAGAGAAAAATCCATTTTCTCCTGAAGACGTTTGTAATTTGTCCAAATTTTCAGGAACTAACACCCACTCCACTCCATTCCCTTCCTAACATAACAATAACAAGTCAATCTATTCAGCAGGACCCGCGGAGGAGCAAGCTTAAAAGTAGTAGGGCTAATTGTTTTCTTCTGTACAAGGGTCGCAATGACGATTCCATTTTTTAAATTTCGGCTTAATCATTTTACTAGCTGTGGACAAAAAAGTGGTGGGGCTATATCACGACCAGTCACTCCCCTTCTGCGGGTCCAACGAAGTTGCTGTTAAACAAAACCTCGAATGTTCTCCTATCATTGATTTAACGAATCAATTAGTTCGATAAGTGTCTCGGTCAGTTTGAACTAACGTGGTGGTATGGATGGGGTTCAGTGTAGTAGATGTGTTTTAGGTTATCGCCCTCTTTCCCGACAAACACTTTTAGAGTTGAATTTGAACTAACGTGGTGGTATGGATGGGGCTCAGTGTAGTAGATGTGTTTTAGGTTATCGCCCTCTAACGTGGTGGTGGATGGGGTTCAGTGTAGTAGATGTGTTTTAGGTTATCGCCCTCTAACGTGGGGTTCAGTGTATATGTAGTGTAATAGTGTGTTTTAGGTTATCGCCCTCTAACACTTTGGTTGATTTGAACTAACGGGTGGTGTGTATATGTCCAGTGTAATAGAACGTGTGTTTTAGGTTATCGCGCCTCTTTCCCGACAAACACTTTTAGAGTTGAATTTGAACTAACGTGGTGGTATGGTTGGTGTATATGTCCAGTGTAGTAGATGTGTTTTAGGTTATCGCCCTCTTTCCCGACAAACACTTTTAGAGTTGAATTTGAACTAACGTGGTGGTATGGTTGGTGTATATGTCCAGTGTAGTAGATGTGTTTTAGGTTATCGCCCTCTAACGTGGTGGTGGATGGGATATATGTCCAGTGTAGTAGATGTGTTTTAGGTTATCGCCCTCTTTCCCGACAAACACTTTTAGAGTTGAATTTGAACTAACGTCGGTGGTATGGTTGGTGTATATGTCCAGTGTAGTAGATGTGTTTTAGTTATCGCCCTCTTTCCCGACAAACACTTTTAGAGTTGAATTTGAACTAACGTGGTGGTATGGTTGGTGTATATGTCCAGTGTAGTAGATGTGTTTTAGTTATCGCCCTCTTATCGCCCTCTAACGTGGTGGTAACGTGGATGGTGTGTATATGTCCAGTGTATCGCCCTAGTGGTGGTATGGATGGTGTATATGTCCAGTGTAGTAGATGTGTTTTAGGTTATCGCCCTCTTTTCCGACAAACACTTTTAGAGTTGAATTTGACCTATTTTCAGTTCTCTTTTAGTTCTTAGTAATTTCAATGAAAGACTCTCCAATCAACAGCTTGTGTTGTTGTTTTTGTCGTTATTTTAATTGAGAGGGGGTCAGTAAGAACACCGTGAACGTCATTAATGTTCAACTAAGTGACCATTCAATTTGTCAGTTCTCTTCCTGGTGGGATCCGAAACAAAAACATAATGTTCTTTTAGCATTAGTTTAATACAACAAGAATTCAGTCATATTAAGAACTATTGATATAGCATATAATATTATACATTAGTATAAAAAAAGCAAGTGATTATAAAGACGCGCACGCTCTGATTGGTCAACAATTACGTCATATGTTATGTAGATGTTTCGCACGAAAATATACGAAAATGCATTTCCTCAAAATACAAAAGGAAAAACATATTTCGATTTGAAGATATTTAGAGGTTCTGCAATGAATCGATCGTTTATTGACGTTTTCCCAGGAAACATTTAGTTAACTGAAGGCGTTAAAATGGCGGCAGAATATAAAACTACTCGTTTAGAATTATGCCTACTGTCGCGGTATCTTTTGAACATTTCTCTGATATTCACCTGTGTAATTATCTAATTCGTCTCGGTAAATATTCACCAATAATCACTAAGCCTGAGGTGAATAGTTGTTAAATAGGAAAAGCTATAGAAAGCTACAAACAGATGCTGTCGGTCAAACACAGGTGAATGTTGGAGCGATAACATACCAAATCTCTTTGTATCAACCTTTTGACTCTCTCTCTTGGTGTAAGCTACTTGTATTTCTACCCAACCCCGTTCACTGTTCTGTGTCCTAGAATAACAGATTCATATGATAGGCGTATGGTCACAACAAACTGTCCCGTTGACATGAAAACCTTTATTGTGGACTCTTAACACCACTAAAGCAAGCTACTGTTACAAAGGAGTGGAGTTGTAGATTCTAGCAACTAAAAGCGGTCAATTTTCGATTCATCGATTCGTATATTAAGCTATAACTCTTTCATTATATTATCCCCAAGTAAAATACTTAGTGATTGTCAAGTGGTCTGACAAGGGGCGGAAATGTTATACCCCATCCTTCATCGCTCAGAGCCATAACAAAATGCTTCTAATAGCTGAAAACGTGAAAGGTAACGGTAATACAACGTGTAACTTTGTTGGTCTCCGGATACATAGCGAGTTATTCCCGTATTGGCTGTTGTATTGACAGCGATAGTACATGCAATAAGCTTCTTGTACTAACCTCCCCCTCGACTTATTCCCTCTCGGTCAAATACCCAGACCACAGGCAACCCACTCGCCAAAAAAACCTGACCACACTGAGGCGCTTACATTCTTTTTACTTTAACCTGAATTAATGCTTTTTGCGTTTATTTAACCCGGATTAACGAATAAAATCACCCAAAACCACGGTCTCAGACCGCGACACATCGATTGTACGTCATTCTTGGGAGTACCATTCCGGATCTTGCCTTGTGTGGAATCAGCAGACTACCGCCTCCCCAGAGTACTCCCCCTGTGAAATGTTTTGGTAATTTACCTTAGGGGGTGGGAGACGATACCAATTGAACCCACGTTGTCCATCGTCTACTGGATTACAGTTGGATTTAGGCTACACAAACTTCCATGTCAAATGTAATTCTATTTTGGCGGACATTGGACTGTAATCCCGCCACTCTTTGGACAACTGAACCATCAGATAGATCATCAAGTCATGGGACAATCAACATTCCGTAATTCCATTTTCCTGCTTAGACCTCTGGAGTGTCGCTCCTTTTTTGAGTTTTTGAGATTCCAGTGAATTAATAGAATTACAAGGTCACTGAGTGCGTTGATGAGCTTAGAATACAACGTGGACCTCGCCAATCTGCTCTTCTTTTCATCAGAACAAGTGTTTTGCAAGCAGAACGCTGGGAAACCATCAGTCAGGTAAATTAGTTCACAAGTATTTTACTTCTAGTTTTGTTGGGATTTAATATTCTTTTGTTCAAAGACAAATTGCGAAACGAATCGCTCCAAACTCATCATCAACGTGATGACCATACCGTCCCGACCGTCCAACACGTTTATTTTATTTTATCTTATTACAGTTATAGTCTATCATATTTTCATACATTTTTCCAAAAAGCTTTTTTCTGTGAATACTGAATTGCAGTTCACGTCGTCGTGATAAATTATAGAGAGTCTTTTTAGAAGCCAAACCCAGGCTAAATAATGATAATAATAATAATAACTTTATTTGATTCAACGCATGAATTATACCGAATGTCTCATTGTGTTTTTAATGCGTAATGGATATTAAACCAATAGATGTTTAATTAACGTTACCATATAGCCGAAAAAGCCTTTTTACAAATACATCATTAAATGTAATCTTAGAATTCATGATTAATAAGGCAACCTTTTTTGTATAACTTTTTGACGAATATGTCGCATTGCGAGTTTAAATATAGAGAAACAAGAGATCCTGCAAAAGTCACCACCTACTCAATAAGCAGCTAGTTTGTCGTTTGTTTTCGCCCATAAAAGGTTAAAGACTCGTAAACTGGTGACAGGTCGAGAAAATTAAGCCGAAAAGCAGAAAAGTGAAGTACCTAAGTTTGAGGGCGTTTCGGAAGCTGAATTTGGGTCAGTTCCCCGATGTACACCCGGGGGAAGGGGGGTACTCTCTATAATGTTCTAAATAATAATGTTTAATATTTATAAAGCTCAAATTCTATATTAATATAATCATATACTATATGATACGGAGAGGCGCCGCCCGAAAGGGGTATCTTTTTCAGGCTGGGGGTATATATTTCTATACAACTGAAAGGGTAGGGATTTCACGAGTTGAAGTAGAGAAATGCGTAGGGATTTTCAAAAGGACTTAGAACAAAGTCCTCAGAATACGTGGTTAAGCCTTGAGATTCTGAGATTCGATGGTTCTCATGCCAGTTTGATAGTTAGATCTGAAGTGATATCGAGAAGTAGGCGTCTTGACGCTCTCGTTATACTTCATGGGCATGTGACTACTGGTCAAGGGCATCAAGAGGATTATTTCCTGCAGGGGTTCCCTCTATTAGACAGTATTTTTGAAACCATAATTAGACTAGTCAGGAAACGACTACGAACGAGACTATGTTATGTAACTTGTACCATGCAATGTTTATGAATTCTAAGACTTTATATGTTTTACTAAAAAGAGAAAGATTTACTGTATTTACTGTATTTACTGTTTTGTAAAGAGCATTATAAAATAACATATATATAACGCGCGCTCTGATTGGCTAGAAGCTCCCAAAAACCGTGTTTGTAAAAGTGAATATAAACATGGTTTCCTTGACCTTGACAGACCTTGAAGCGATGCAGTGGTTCAAGTCGACAAATATATTTTTTCTGTTGTCAAACATGTTTTATTTACTAAACAAAAGCCATAGAATTACATCATTTCTTATTTTCTCAAGTTCAACTTCTATCTAAATGTGATTTTGTTGTTTTGAAGCTGAAAATGTGCATGAATTGAGCTTGATAAACACACGAAACGACGAGTGACAGATGAGTCGTCCTATTTTGTCCAGAACATTGAATAACGAAGAAAACTAAATGTAACTCACATACTAACCGTTCTTTGAGTTCTATAGCTACAATACTTTATCAAGTGTACGACTGAAAATAACAAGAAACAATAGCCGTATTTAATACTCACATAACAGAGCAATTCTCGATTCTTGTAGCTAAATTCAAAATCAAATATTCACTATAAGCTTAACTTAATTTTAGTAAAATGTGTCATAGAGAAAAAATATGGTCGTGTGTCTCAAAAACATCCATCGTTTATACATTCTTGTGGAGGTTTCTTGGTGTTGCAGAACACCAGATGACGTTAGACAATGAACACAAAGAACGAGAAGAATGAACTTGAACCAAAACAATACCCTGCATACAAAGAAACCTAACCAAGAATACAATGCAGACTGTAGCACCAAGAAACACCCATTCTTGTTGAGAAAAACTATGAAAAGGTTCAAAAATACGACAAAAACTGTAGATTTGGCTACCTGACTTCGTGCTCAATTCATCAAGTTGTCAAATATTTTATTGAATCAGCTCAGCTTTTCTCACTTTTCTTCGTCTTTCGTGTTCACAGGATACACAAACTAACAAAGGAAGCATTCTTCTGTAATTTTCTGACAGAAAATGGCATTCTTCAAAACGATTTTCCTGTCAAATACTTTTTAAAAGGCGAAACGGCACAGATAAAAGTTGTCGAGTTGCTTTGCCATTTTGATTTCTTTCGTAAGATTTGATTGGATGGTGAGCCATTTCTGATGTTTTCAGGAGAATTGCACATTTGATCAATGAAAACTTGCGTAAAGAAAACCCTGTAGTTATTTTATAAAAGCAACTGACAACACATTTTCCGTGTTTATATTCACTTTTACAAACACTTGGGATGTTGGGAGAACACTCGAAAAAGTTTGAAAATCACGAGCCTCGTATTGCTTAATTGAGACTTTGTGGAATGCGCTGTTTTTGTTTTTATTGAAGAAATAAATTATTATTATTATTATTATTATTATTATAAATTATTATTATTATTATTATTATTAAAGATTTCGATCTAACTGAGTCACCTTTACTGCTAACTCGCTAAAATTGTGGTTTTGACTGGACGTCAAAGTGTTCTACAGCTCACCGCAGGTATTTGGAAACACGATTGTTATTCAAGTGGCTTGAACATCAAACGGTGCGACAAATGATCCCAGTCAACCTCGATGAAATGTTCATCAAGTGTATTGAAGAGTTTAGATTCTTTACGCGTCTTTGATGGCAAACGTAACACAGGGGAAAGCACGCTCTTAAACCTTGGATATTCAGTGTTTGGAAATGTCCAAAACTTTTAAATTTCCAACTAATTTCCAAGGTTTTTTCATTCTAGTGGATTTATAAACGTTGTTTAAAAACTTTAGAAAGACCGAGTGAGTGAGTGAATGAGTGAGTGAGCGAGAGAGTGAGTGAGCCAGTGAGTGAGCGAGTGAGTGAGAGAGCGAGTGAGTGAGTGAGTGAGCGAGTGAGTGTGTGAGTGAGTCAGTAAGTGAGTCAGTAAGTGAGTGAGTGTGAGTGAGAGAGCGAGTGAGCAAGTGAGTGAGTGAGTGAGCGAGAGAGCAAGTGAGTGAGTCAGTGAGTCAGTCAGTGAGCGAGTGAGTGTGTGAGTGAGTCAGTAAGTGAGTCAGTAAGTGAGTGTGAAAGTGAGTGAGTGAGTGAGCGAGTGAGTGAGTGAGTCAGTGAGTGAGCGAGAGAGCAAGTGAGTGAGTCAGTGAGTGAGTAAGTGAGTGAGCGAGAGAGCAAGTGAGTGAGTCAGTGAGTGAGTGAATGAGTGAGCGAGAGAGCAAGTGAGTGAGTGAATGAGTGAGTGAGCGAGAGAGCAAGTGAGTGAGTGAGTGAGTAAGTCAGTGAGTGAGTAAGTCAGTGAGTGAGTGAGCGAGTGTGTGTGTGTGTGAGTGAGTCAGTAAGTGAATCAGTGAGTGAGAGAGCGAGTGAGCAAGTGAGTGAGCGAGAGAGCAAGTGAGTGAGTAAGTGAGCGAGAGAGCAAGTGAGTGAGTGAGTAAGTGAGTCAGTCAGTCAGTAAGTGAGTGAGTGAGCGAGAGAGCAAGTCAGTGAGTGAGCGAGAGAGCAAGTGAGTGAGTGAGCGAGAGAGCAAGTGAGTGAGTGAGTAAGTGATGGATGATTGAGTGATTCCAAATTTGTCGAAATCTCATCCCTATAACTCGTGGATTATATAGAGTTTGTAGGATACGAGGAACATACAATAATTACAGATAAAAGATTACCGATGAAGAAAATCGGCAAAAGTAATTCAAACTAAGTTGTAAGAGAATGAAGTAATTATTGTAAAGAAAGTCGCCAAGTTATCGAGAAACGAGCCAAATAAGTCAACAAACAACAACAACATTTTTATTTATTTAACAGCTGAATAGACCATTTTTACCGATACGGCGGCCATTTTGGATTCTGTTGTTTTGTCTAATACATTATGGGATGCTCAGGGTGCAAATGACCCAAAAACTGTACAGTGTGGAGTCGCGTCAATATATTATTTTTCTATGTCACTCTAGCCATAGTGTTGTATGACTTACTATCTACATGTGTTGTGCATTGTTCTTTAATTTTGTACAAATTCATTGCTTTAAATTAAGTTTCCGTAGTTTTTCATGGCCAAATGGTTACTAGCTTGCACCCTGGGCATCCCATAATTCAATAATATGCAGAAGATGATAAATGGTATAATAAGTCATGAATATAATGCGAGAGAATAGTCAGTACGCATGCGCGAGTCTATTTAATTATTTTGATATAGGTGCTATCAGACCTCATGCAAACCATACCATTCCTATACCATACCATATACCACACTACATCATACCATAACATAGCACAACGTACTATGCTTACCATACCAGACCTCGTGCAAACCATACCATTCCTATACCATACCATATACCACACTGCATCATACCATAACACAACACAACGTACTATGCTTACCATACCAGACCTCGTGCAAACCATACCATTCCTATACCATACCATATACCACACTACATCATACCATAACACAACACAACACAACGTACTATGCTTACCATACCAGACCTCGTGCAAACCATACCATTCCTATACCATACCATATACCACACTGCATCATACCATAACACAACACAACGTACTATACATACATACATAAACTTTATTAACGTGTCATGACTTCTAGCATACCACAAGTGGTACACTAATTGGGGACACTTAATTAAGACATAATTACATTTACAAATAGATATATAAAAAGGAAAAATTTATGTATGCTTACCATACCAGACCTCGTGCAAACCATACCATTCCCTACCATATACCATATACCATAACACAACACACTACTATGCTTACCATATTATGCAAACCATAACATACCACACCATATACCACACTACTATGCTTACCATACCAGACCTTATGCAAACCATACCATTCCTATACCATACCATATACCACACTACATCATACCATAACACAACGTATTATGATGTATCTTACCATACCAGACCTCATCCAAACCACACCATGTGCTATACTAGTATTTTTTATTTCTGACCGGTATTCGTAAACAGGACTGAATCCACTCCTGCAGGGTGAAGGGAGGACTAGATCTACGAAGATGGATTTATGAACTATGAACCTCTAAATGAAACTCACCATGAGATTTCACTAGAACACTGTTCACTTAGTTTACAGCTAACAAATTCCTGTATGAAATGCCGCTTATTCTATTCCTTTTGAAGAAGCACACGTTCAAACACAAGACATCTGCCTAACACAGACTGAAACCATTCTAGCAAGTGTACAAAGTGCGTGTTAATGAAATCAAAGTCGACAACAGTTAATGATCCTTCACGGGGAGTCATTTCACATCGGCGCCGTCACAACTTCGTCTTGTGATACAATGCTTTTAACTACTTGAAAAATGTTCAAAGCGAAGGCAGTGGTGGCTTTCGTTCATCAAGTAGCTGCATGAGATGATATTTTAAACCTTGTTTTCTGTTCTTTAGTACCATTTAATGCAAAAGGTTGCACGATAGTAACGATAATTACACAAGTTTCTCATCATTTCTATACGTGATACTATTTTATTAAACATGGTATTTTTTTAAGTTCCGATATTCTGAAGTAGAGAAAATATGGTAAATTTAAGGGATATATCATAGATTTTTTTCATTAAAAAAAAAATTGGTACAAAATCAGTCTATCGATCATATGTTATTATTTCCAAAACAAAGCAAATTTACATTTCATGCAATACAGACACTTTTAGTAACCTGCTAAGTGTTTTTGACCATACATTGAATTCTAAAGTGCGGACATTATTTCACTCTCTATCTGGTAAATTTCTAAAAAACAACTCAACTGGGCTGAGCTGAAAAGGTATTCAGAAATTTCTGAGTATACGAATCCTGCAGTCAGATTGGCTAACGTACTCACATGAGTAGCGAAAAAGCTATTATGGTAACGTATTACACGCCTCGTTCTATCTCCTAGAAAACTCGAACTCATAAACCATGGATAATAATAATAATAATAATAACCATGGATCGTAAGGTATCAAAACCAAATCAAAAGCACAGCTATGCTTTAAAACAGTATCAATTAAATGATCTGAGTAATTTGCGAAATATCTAGACAAATTCTCAAGAGTAAATTATTAGTAAATGAGCTTGTGTCACCTGTCACGTGACTTTTTAAATTTTCACTGAAGACAAACGAAAATACCATAACTGGAAAGAGCATACTAAAGTTAGTAAAAGTGGAAAGTTTGAAGGGAAGTAAGTAAATAGGGCAATAGTTACAGGCATTCAAACTTTGCCTTTTTTGTATGGAAATGTATGTTGGAAGGCAACGCTTGCCCTCCAAGCGAAAAACCCATACAAATCCTTGTCAAAGCGGAAACTTTGAAAGCCTTTAACTTTTGTCTTATTTGCTTGATTCTTTTAAAATTTTCAACTTTTACTAATTTTAGTATGCTCTTTCAAGTTATAATATTTTCGTTTGTCTTCGGTGAAAATTTAAAAAGTCACGTGACAGGTGACACAAGCAAATTAGTTCATTATTAGTAAACATGCATGAATGACACATTGCCAGCTGTCGAGTGTAACAGTCGTTTTTTACGTCCTCACGGCATTTCGTTCTCTTTGTTTGTCTCTCTTTAAACACTAGTATCGTAGGCTTCTCCTCGATGTTGCTACATCTGTTTAAAGACAGATCAAACTGTTTTAGCTCATAGAAATATAAAGTGATTTGACAGAAATTTCTGAGTACATTTTCAGCCCAGTTGGTTTTCAGTAATTTACCAGATATGGACCAAAGGTACTCAGAAATTTCTGAATACCTTTTCAGCTCAGCCCAGTTGGTTTTTAGAAATTTACCAGATATGGACCAAAGGTACTCAGAAATTTCTGAATACCTTTTCAGCTCAGCCCAGTTGGTTTTTAGAAATTTACCAGATATGGACCAAAGGTACTCAGACATTTCTGAATACCTTTTCAGCTCAGCCCAGTTGGTTTTTAGAAATTTACCAGATATGGACCAAAGGTACTCAGAAATTTCTGAATACCTTTTCAGCTCAGCCCAGTTGGTTTTTAGAAATTTACCACATATGGACCAAATTAAAGGTACTCAGAAATTTCTGAATACCTTTTCAGCTCAGCCCAGTTGGTTTTTAGAAATTTACCAGATATGGATCAAAGGTACTCAGAAATTTCTGAATACCTTTTCAGCTCAGCCCAGTTGATTTTTAGAAATTTACCAGATATGGATCAAAGGTACTCAGAAATTTCTGAATACCTTTTCAGCTCAGCCCAGTTCAGAATTAATTGAATTCATGAGAAATTTACCAGTTGGGTATAAAAACCAATTATTGAACTTATTTTACCATTTTGTATATCATAGTCAAATTTATATCGTTCATGTTAGAATTTAACCAACTGTCTTTGGTACATTTATAGTTCAAAGCCTTAAATTGTGACATATTTTAAAATTTGGTAAAAATATTAAAACTTGTTGTGAATTAAACCATAGTCATGTTTACGTGTTGTTGGTAAGATTAGTTGCAATCAAGTGTTGTGCTTTCCAGTATTACAGAAGCTGGTTGTTATATGAAGGAAAATGGGAATTCTTACCACCAACGTGGTAAAAAAAAAAACATTTGGTGATTTTTTGCCAGAAAGTCTACTTCAGAATATCGGAACTTAAAAAATAACATATTATTACCCCTCGTGTGAAATAACTTTAAGGCAAACATTTGATAGATGGACTATTTATTCAACTTTGTTCGCTATCTATTAAACCGGCACTTAACTTGTCGCTTTCCATTTAGTAGGAAAGTAGTGATAACACTGAGTAGATTTCCTGGATTGGGGGCGGGTTTTGTTTCATTAAGGAAGGGTACTAATTCGGCATACACTAGCGTTACCATTACAAGTCAGATTGATTGCTAGGCGGGACGCTTACGGTAAGACGCAAATACTCACTTGAAAACGTTGTGATAAAACTGTAGCTGTGTATTCTATTCTCGTCGCTTATCTGTTGATCTTGTCCGTACTATTCACCGAAGCCGATCTAAACACTCGCGCGTGGTCAGTATACAATGTTGAATTATTCAATAATGAAAATGATTTTTCCCCAAACTGTAACCGACTCTGAAAACCAGGTCGCCTAGAGGAAGAGCCGAGGTTTTTCAAATGTACACTTGAAACTGTGATATCGGAAAAAGCGAAACTGATAAAAATTAACTCCTGATTGTAAGAAGTCATCCACTTCCTTATAGTTCTGCCTTTGCCTCTAGCTCGTTTTCATTTCCGAACGAGAAACGTCGAACAGCTGAAAACAGATTTTTATCAGTGACTTTTCCATGTTTTGTGTCATGTTTTGTTTTATGTTTAACTGGGCATAAGACAGCGTTGGTTGGAGCAGGGAGGTGCGAGGACACCGCCACAAGTGCTGAACGCCATGTTAGAAACAGTCGTACCGATAACTCAGTTCTTAAAATGATACTTCACGCGCAGGTTAGAACTCCGTCCATTTCGGGATGAAAGTTCTCTTTACAGTCTGTGTCATGTTGCAAATTTTATGTTGTTGATTTTTACTGGAACGGCCGGATTTCTAAGCAAAATAACAAACAAACAATTTAAAACACAACGTTTTAAAGTTCCTACGTACTTCCAGTCGTAGTAATAAATAAAGAAATTGCACTCTCAACTCGACCTTGCTTGGCAAGTTTGTCCATAAGCTCAGAATTATGTCTTTCCAGTCGAGGTGTTGTGTTTAAATAAGGGATTGTTTTACGAGTCATTTTACGAGACCGTCTTTCCGTAGGCATATCAAGAAATCTGTGCTTTTTACGTAGACCAGCTACGGGGACTGGGCACGAGTTTACCGGTCACCCTGTGTTAGGTTTCCCAGTCTTTTTGGCCGTGTTACAAAATGGAGGACAATGTTTACATTCATTTACTCGATTTGCTGTAAGTTTGGATGGATTTTTCGATAAAAATCGTACTTTTAAGCGAAAAATATTTACAGGGTTTCCAAATATGGTAAGTACAATGCCCAAATATGGACATAGGAAAGCTGGCCGAGCAACAGCACACTTTATTGGGGGATTTCTTGATATGATGTACATTTAGGCCAGCTCTTAGAGCTAAGTGTCTAGTCACCTGCGTACAACACAAATAAATGATAGTTTATATCTAGTGTATTCTAGTCATTGTTACATTACGCTGAACATATTAAAGAAAAGCACATTATACACTTACAAGACGATCAAATTAAATCAAGTAAAAAACATTTAACAATGTGTGAAAAGAGACAAGTATTAGTGACAACGTACAACTAAAATAGTAGGTTTATAGTGCTCACTAATCTAGATTTGGTTATAGAATCTATTAAACTCAAGAAAAACAGCATGACAACATTAAGTTTCTGTATACTTTTCATGGCCATTTTTTCTCGGTCGTGCGTGAGGGTGGTTGCTGTAAGGGGAAGCATGCCTTGGGTGCCACACGTGCTGTTTATCAGTAATACAGCTGCTTTGTTACAGTTAACTTATCCACGTATTTCGTCTAAGTGAGCCCTGCGGGAACACATAGTTGACACAAAAATCCTCTAAGACTTTTAAATGAAATAATTGTAAGTCAGAAATGTTTCATCAATAGCTAGATATTCCTTCCTACAAACCATGTGGGTTGTCTTTCTATTTGTTATACGCATTTTAACTTTAATTTTTAACATTTTAGCTTCACTTTAACAAACCCTGGATGGAAATTGTTTAAAATTGTATCAATTTATTTATTTAGAACAACTTTACTTGCAGAATAAAATGGGCAAAAAGGGTGTCAACATGGGGACTAAATCCCCTTATTAAGTAAACCCCATAAAGTTAAAAATCTATATATAAATACATACAATAATAATGCTATATCTTGAAATACATACTAAATAGAAATACTAATAAACTATATGTACACCAGATAAGTCTGGTGTATATATATGCAAAAATAATAAACTATAAAAATAATGTGGGACATTCTAGCCTAGACTGTGAGCTAGTATGACTAATATAAGTGGGCTATAATTTCTCAACGAAATGTACACTACATGCTGACGTAAGTAACTTGTAACTCAATCCCATCAAGCTACACGCTAAGTCAAACGGAACATGTTCGTTCTGTATCTCTCAGTGACACAATTCTTTTAGGCCATGCGTGGGGACAAAAACTGCAAAAAGAACTTGCAATAGTTCAGTTATATTCGGATGAATAAATAGCAAACATATAGTATTCCAATCTTTTATGATAATAATAATCTTTATTTATTTTTGTTATCATTACTTTTTAATCTTGTCCAGTTCTTTCAAGAGCTTTTTGTTGATGAATAAATAAACACTACAGACAAAGTACGCAATATTGGAATCTACTCCATGCTATTCATTCCAAAACTGGTAGAAATCGGAGAAGCCAAAGTACGATCAATTATGGAATCTCAATAGCTTAACACTGGATTGTTTGATGTTCTGTCTTTTACTACAAATCTCTTGACATCTCAAAGATATGCACAGAATACGGAGGAAAGCTTAAGTTAGTTAAGCAGCTGTGTCAGCAGGATAAAGCTGTCGTTGATAACGATGTTTAGATCCTTTTCTCACCAAAACCTTTTTCTTTATGTGCATTTGTTACAATCCTTGGGATAATTGTCGAAAAATTGACACAATTGACTTTAGCTTTCTCACCTTAATAGGTTATGCCGATGAGATTATTATTATTATCTATAGACCGTGTATCCGTTGACCACGCATCGAATAAGTGACTGACACGTTTTTCACTCATTCTTTTGCTATTTGATACTTGTGTAAGTGCGGACAACATAATGTTCAAACACCTTTATATCAGTATCATCGTACGATTGAGCTGCGTATTCTTGCGACTCCCTACGATAAAGGTAAAGCTGCTGCGTTATTCGTTTCGTTGGGCTATAAACTCTGCATGGTTAGAATTGTATGAATCCTTTATATAATTATTTATTTGTTACAATTTCTGTACCAAGTAACATTAATGACGACTACGATGTATGTATCTTATTATCTTCTTGCTTTGGCGAGCCCACAACAGCGATTCAGCACTCTTTTCACATGTTTGTTTGTCCACTGTTTGGCTCTCTGATGCGCAAACTGTGCCGTAATCTGTTCATGTTTTTTTTCTTCACGAATTTACAAAATTAATCATCATTTCCATCGTGTTGTCTGACGAAGAGTTTTTATATTTTTTTATTTCTTTCGGTATTTTGCTTTCTGCCCAGAATCGTCCAATTTGAATAGCAGATTAGAGGCGGAGTTTTTTTGGCGTAAAGACAGACATATTTTGAATCAGTAGCGATTTTCGATTGAAATCTTTTTATTATATCAGGCTTTCGCAGTCACTGCTTTAGCAAATCAAAGATTCATAATACCAATGACACAACGCAGCTAATACCAATGACACAACGTAGCGATCCTGAGAGCTGCCAAGAGTTTTCTAACTTCAAAAATTAGCCGCCGGCAAGTTCAGGTGTTTCATCGTCAAATGGTTAATCCGTCTTTACAAAGGACAAATCACTCCAAATAATAACAAAGGGATTCCTATAATGTGCGCCACAGTGCGCCATGGTTAGGGGGTGAGTTGTTCACTGTTAGAATGTCAATGAAAAGTCTTCCTTGAAACTAAAAATGCTTGTTAGTTGTCGGGTATCAGCGAAGACTTTATCTTTGGCCTCGTATTAATAGAGAGATACATTACCTCAGCCGTTTTCATTCATGAATTCATGCTTTCAAAAAGAAAATTGACTTGAACGCAATTTGCGCCCAGAGCTCGACGGGATTGCTGAGAACCGCTGAGAGACCGCTGAGAGACTATTTACGTCTTCTGAATTCTCTTTGGTTAATTATTAGTTGAACAATGTGGCAATTAATTTTCTCTTTATAAGTTCCCTCGGGGAGTATTCAACTTGGAAGCAAAATCCGTGGAAATCCTGCTTTTAAGAAATATCAAACTCTTTGGCTGACACTTCATCGAAGACAATCCCTTGGTCAAGTAAACTTCAAGAAGAACCCAGTCAGTATTTCTGCCTCTGACTGGTTGTTAATTAAAGTAGATTGTCGATGTTATGATATTTGTTTAGTTGGAGTTAATTGTAAATATCGCTTTGTGGCTGACTAATCTATGTTATCGTCAGGCCCGTTCATTGTCGTCTAGTTTACGAATGATTTAGAAACTGAAAAATACTTTAATCAATACACACAAAAATTGTCGCCGGGAAACCTGAATTGCTTCAAAGAAAAGGTACTTCTTAGATGACATACAGTGACAACCCAGGCAGCTCTGCAAGAATTCACTCACTGACAGGTACTTCATCTTGCACACCTGTTTGAACTCTTTTCCCCCCTAAAACGTCATGAAAGGTCTTCAGTAATCCACAGAGACGCGAAACACAAGCCTCTAAACATAATGTAGTATTTTCTTATTACTGCTCTATTCATAAAGTTCTTCTACAATGAATTAAGGCCCACGTTTCTAGTTTTAATATTGGTTCTTTCTTGTGTGTCTAAATCTCACTCTGTCGATATGTTTCTCAAATATTGGCATAAAAATACAGCTGCAAACTATTCACGTAACGTTTAAGGAATTTCTTAGTTTGTTCAGAGAAATTGCACGCGCGGGGCCGAGTCTAATGAGTTTTCTTTTTGTAATTGTTTGTAAAATTAATGAATTCGCCACACAGTAACAATGTGTCAGGACACACAACTATCGTCCAATAGGTTCGATATGTAATCCACAAACTGAGGTTTCCGGGGAATAATTGTTTGTGGCGAACAGATCAATTATTGGGCAATGACAAGTTGCTTGCTCTGAAATAAGTCGTAAAATTACAGCTGTAGCTTGACTTTCGACGATAACAGCTCTTCTTCTTGGACATTTCTTTCTTTTTAAGTATTGTCTGAGACGTTTATGGTAACTTTTGTGTTCCTTTTTAGTGTTTTGGCTGGTCTTTTATTCAATTAAAGTGTTCGATTCTTTCTCTGACGCCGGCGAAAATTGAGAAACTCGAGCTACCATTGAGTAGAGGAGAACAAAACTGCGCATGAGCAGAGCAGTTATTTGCAGCGACGTAGTCATCTCTCGACCAATGAAAAATGCGAATGATAATTAACAATTCAGTATTCGCCTCAGGCGAAGAATTGTTTTAGTCAGTATATAGCTAATTGCATAATCGTTGTCGGGTTGAAAATCATGAAAGCTATGACCAAAAGGAATTCTGGGAAATTAAAACTCTCAAATAACACCGTCAAATCATCGACCTTTTTATCCAGACTTGTAGGATCTTAGTTAAATAGCTCATATATTTTCAAAACTACGAGAACATTGAATATATCTGCATGTAATGCAGGTCATGAACTGATTTCCCATCCATCCTTGCGGTCTCGCCTTCTATGATTTATGATTTTCAACCTGACAACGATTATGCAATTAGCTATATACCAACTCAGGAACCTCGAAATAATATCAAAAAATTATGTGTTTTTCATATTTTCATATGTAGGTTCATGAGTTAGTATATACTAATCTATTTTTTTACTTCTCATTGCAGTTTGATATATTTCACTTCAGCTTTTCTGGTCTACGTTTTTGGTCATGGATAAACAAGCAGTTGTAGTAATGTTAGTGTTAATGGTGCTATCGACGTGCTTGATACCTACGGGAGCAGCTGATATATGTTTTGGAAGTCGACGCTTTGCCAAAATCTGCAAAAGAAATCAAAGAAGAAGTTTTCAACCTGTAAAGGAAGGGTATGTACTCTTTGTTATTACATAAACTAAAGTATATATTTTCAGCAAACTAATATACAGTCATTCCCAAAAAGGTTGTCCAGATGAAAAGACTACAATACTACAATAATAATAATAATAAAGTCACGTGATTCATTATGTTTTCAATTTCTGCGCGCGGAACTGCGAGTTGATACCAGCGCCATTACATTCAGTTCTCACAATGCCGTGTACTTTTGCATCTCAAATTGAAATTCCAGAAGTGTAAATAACTTCTGTTCGGAGTTTCGTACATTAGAGATTTAGTCCTAGCCTAAGCCTGTGAGGTTACTTCATCCACAAGGAATACCAACTATGAAGGTATGAAACTCCGAACAGAAGTTATTTACACTTCCGGTTGACGTCGCCGTCGTAGATTTTGTTGACTTGATGTTTTACATTTCAAACCTCGTGAGATTAACAGTGTTTGTTCATAAGGTCACGTGGTCTGCATAAGGTCACGTGGTCTGCATAAGGTCACGTGGTCTACAATTGGACAATATTTAGGCAAGCGCAAAAGGTCTATTAATTCCAATCTACCAACTCAGATAATCTCTTGTAAAAGATGTTTTTACGAGGCAAGCTGCGTTGATCCAAAGTAAAAACATTTTGATGACTCTTCATTTCATCATGATATAACCTCTCGTTTCCTGTTGATAAAGCTGATTACAAAAACGTCGAAATCCCCCAGTAAGGCCTGTACTCGACATGACCGAGCATTGGTATTACTATTGGAAATACTTTGTTAGCGCGTTACGATGGCTCGACTAACACTGCTGATGAAGATTAACAAACCAACGATCAAAATTACCCATGCCACCTTTCGGTTTTGTCACGTGGGCTTCGGGATCAGAGTTTTGTACGAATCCTCGGCTCATTGTATTCTTTGAGTATAAATAAAGTCATCAACCAACCTTGTTTTAGCATAGCAACACCCTATATTTACAATACTTATTGATAAATTGTACTAATTTGCATATTTTTTATAGATCACGTGACCAGACAGACAACCGAGACTTGAGTACATATGTGAAGAATGTGTTTCAAGACGATTATTAGTGTAATCCTGACAAGTGGATGTAACATATATAGCTAAAGCCTTATTTGGAAGTTCAGCAGTCACGTGACGAGCATATGAGAGCACGTGATTGATGATTGCAAATATGGTCAGGATAAAAGATTGTAAAGCGATTCTATGGATATCGAACTATTTATGAGCCATAAATGTGACTACTGTAATCGATACATTGTATGCCAGAAGAGCTGAAAGTTCTTGTATAGAATAAAGTGTACAAAATAAACATTTAAATAACTTATTGTGGCTATTGTTGGAGTCCTACCAGACATCATTTCAGTAGTGGATGAGATAGTTGGATGGGTTAACCGTTCTCACGTGGTTATTGTTAGTGTCCTACCAGACATGATTTCAGTAGTGGATGGGATAAGGGCTTGGTTAACCGTTCTCACATGGCTATTATTAATGTCCTACCAGACATGATTTCAGTAGTGGATGGGATAAGGGCTCGGTTAACCCTCCTCGCGTGGCTATTGTTAGTGTCCTACCAGACATGATTTCAGTAGTGGATGGGATAAGGGCTTGGTTAACCGTTCTCACGTGGCTATTGTTAGTGTCCTACCAGACATGATTTCAGTAGTGGATGAGATAGTTGGATGGGTTAACCGTTCTCACGTGGTTATTGTTAGTGTCCTACCAGACATGATTTCAGTAGTGGATGGGATAAGGGCTTGGTTAACCGTTCTCACATGGCTATTATTAATGTCCTACCAGACATGATTTCAGTAGTGGATGGGATAAGGGCTTGGTTAACCGTTCTCACGTGGCTATTGTTAGTGTCCTACCAGACATGATTTCAGTAGTGGATGAGATAGTTGGATGGGTTAACCGTTCTCACGTGGTTATTGTTAGTGTCCTACCAGACATGATTTCAGTAGTGGATGGGATAAGGGCTTGGTTAACCGTTCTCACATGGCTATTATTAATGTCCTACCAGACATGATTTCAGTAGTGGATGGGATAAGGGCTTGGTTAACCGTTCTCACGTGGCTATTGTTAGTGTCCTACCAGACATGATTTCAGTAGTGGATGGGATAAGGGCTCGGTTAACCCTTCTCACGTGGCTATTGTTAATGTCCTACCAGACATGATTTCAGTAGTGGATGGGATAAGGGCTCGGTTAACCACAGGCAACCCAACCATTGCTTTTGAGGCTACTAAAGAATTCAATAAAATGATATTTGCCACCTTTTTTGATGGGTTTCCTGTGGTAGAGCGCGCGCGCGCATAATATATACATACGTATTATGTTGGGTTCCCTGTGTTGAGTAACGTATAATGTTGGGCTCCCTGTGTGCGTCCCGCGCGTTCCGCAGTACATGTGTATATCGAAACAAGGTATGAAACTCCAGTCACGTGATGGCCTGATGTGCGGCGCACTTTAGTGGTGCACTTTTGCCGAAGTCGTCGTGCGCTACAGGCCCGTGGGAGGGACCCAGGGTGAAGTCGTTATTTTGTCGCTAATGGCGGGGCGTGGAAAAGAAGTTCATATCAAGAAAGACTGATTTTTTTCGGTGTAAACGTTGGGATTCTATTCATGGTAAGTTTAAAAGTTCACAATTCATGTCAACCTTAAGTAAATTTAGAAGAAATTTGACGGTTTTAATGTAGTCCTTTTTCATTTCGAATGCGGGTGGAGAAACTTTGGATGTGTTGTGCTCGACACGTGAGAAAGTTTGTTGAAAAGTAAGCTGAACTAAAAGTATTTTTGTCAACTGAGGTTTTTACGTAGTATTTGCTCTAAATGTTCTCTAATAAAAGGACTTGCCTATACTAGGGCAGAATGGCTGCTTAATACTTAACCTGAGTACCCGGTCTTCTAAAAGGAAAGGGGAGGGGGAGAGGCAGGTTACTTAATACTCCTCAACAAATCCGTTTTTTTTATAAATTATGACTGAGCTATTCAGCATTTAAAAAACACAATGCGTTAATTTCGAAGATTTTAATCGATAAAAGTCAAAATACAAAACAAATACGTTACAGAAGTCAAAACAGAAAACAAATAAAGTATATAGTAGATGTTTTGACTTATGTTTAGTGAACATATAAATGTTAAAACTTTTCAAAAAGAGCATAGTTTAGATTTGCCGAGCGCTTGTCGATGTCCTCTCGAAGGTAAAATCCGACTGTTTCACGGAAAAGTGCACCACTAAAGTGCGCCGCACATCAGGCCATCACGTTCAAATTTTCAAAAATTTGCTTCTCAGCGTACGTTGAAGATAGACGACTGACACTTATAAAGTGTTTCGAGAATACGGTAAAGTTTAGTTATTCGAAGAAAAAATAATTTTCACGTCACATTGACAAAATTAGGAGCAAAAACGTATTTGTCACGTGACATACCTTGTTTCAATATACACATGTACTGCGGGACGCGCGGGACGCACACAGGGAGCCCAACATTATACGTTACTCAACACAGGGAACCCAACAAAATACGTTGTATATATTAAGCACACGCGCGCGCACTCTCTACCACAGGAAACCCATCAAAAAAGGCGGCAAATATCATTTTATTGAATTCTTTAGTAGCCTCAAAAGCAATGGTTGGTCTGCCTGTGGGTTAACCCTTCTCACCTCTCAGCGCCACTTTGAATGTTGCAAAATTTAATTAGCGATTCTGGTGGATCTAAGGAACCTGTCATTATTTTGGCCCGGCCTTCTTAATATATGCATCTATGTATTGATTTTAACACTCTCCCCGCATGCAAGCTGTTGTCAATTCCAAACCTTATTCACGTGACGTCCCTAAGGACTATTATACAACATATTAGCATATCAATGAAGCTTCGTCGAATAGACTACAAAAATCACACCTAGCTTAATATAATATGAGTGACTAGATGGAGCATTGGTCTAATAAACTAGGGTTTATCTGTAGTTATGGCTTAGGGGCCGGATATTCTCTCCCTCATTGGCCTTTTGGTTAGGATCTAGTTTTATGTAGCACCGGGATAGCGCGGGCGGGGCTGAAATCTTCACCCTTTACGTAAGTCGATTCGATGTCTCAGCTTCTTAGAATGTCTCGGGAGAATCGTCCCATTTTTCTTTTTTCTTTTTCTTTTTTCGAGTTTTCTTTTTCGTCTTTCCTCCCCTGGTCGTCATCTATCTCAACTCCTCCCCTGTACGTCACCTATCTCAACCCCTTCCCTGTACGTCACCTATCTCAATCCTGTACGTCTCCTGTACGTCACCTATCTCAATCCCTCCCCTGTACGTCACCTATCTCAATCCCTCCCCTGTACGTTACCTATCTCAATCCCTCCCCTGTACGTCACCTATCTCAATCCCTCCCCTGTACGTCACCTATCTCAATCCCTCCCCTGTACGTCACCTATCTCAACCCCTCCCCTGTACGTCACCTATCTCAATCCCTCCCCTGTACGTCACCTATCTCAACCCCTTCCCTGTACGTCACCTATCTCAATCCTGTACGTCACCTATCTCAATCCCTCCCCTGTACGTCACCTATCTCAATCCCTCCCCTGTACGTCACCTATCTCAATCCCTCCCCTGTACGTCACCTATCTCAATCCCTCCCCTGTACGTTACCTATCTCAATCCCTCCCCTGTACGTCACCTATCTCAATCCCTCCCCTGTACGTCACCTATCTCAATCCCTCCCCTGTACGTCACCTATCTCAACCCCTCCCCTGTACGTCACCTATCTCAATCCCTCCCCTGTACGTCACCTATCTCAACCCCTCCCCTGTACGTCACCTATCTCAATCCCTCCCCTGTACGTCACCTATCTCAATCCCTCCCCTCCCCCATACGAGATCTATCTCGATTATAGTGGATGGCTGAGCGAAGAGTAGTTTAGGTGTGCATTTTCCAAAAAACGGTAATTTTAGAAAATTTAATTAGTATCCATTATCAGAAGATCTATATATATTGATCATATATGGTGAACCATACTAACAACTATATATACAATTTAAAGTCGTCTATTACCATAAAAGAATTGATATGCGAAAATATTGCGACTATTTATAATGGAGCATGAGTATTGCATGCTAAGATAACTGTAGCCTACGTACATCTTTTTATGCTTGTTGAGTTCAAACTAGCTGCTTTTGAAGACATTCACATGAATACGCTAAAGTCAATAATATACTACACTGGGTACTAGCCACCAACTTCTTGCGCTACGGTTATTATTAATTCGTAAGTGCGAGAAGTGGGTTTTAATATATATATTATATTGTATATACAGCCAATTGCAAAAATTATGTAAATCAAGTATATCAGTATATCCATATATCGGGTGCATGATGGGTAATACTATTTTAGAGTTTTTCCACAAAATATGCAGCAGAGACTTACAAACAACAAACTAGAGACTAAAACACATAACATTCTAGAGTTTCACCAATGTTGTTTGCGTGAAACATCATTTAGGGGACTTTTTCAATTACCCATAATGCACCCGATATATGGATATATTGATATACTTGATTTACATAATTTTTGCAATCGGCTGTATATATATATATATGAATTGAAACTCAAAAGACTTCTTCAGGCAAAATTGTGGTGGTGTATTTCAGACGTTTCGCCGATGAAGGCTTTGTCAATGATACAGCGACTCTCTCTCTAAAATTGTATATATACACACAGTATGCAAATGTGAATGGAATTAGTACAATTATAACAAAGGTAGTAATGAATTGTCAATGTTCATTGTTCTTAGACACTAAGGACTCTGCCAACACAGCCATTCATAATGTTAGTAGAAACCTTTTTGATTTCTAGTGCTTCGATGATCTTTCTTTCGGTGTAACTTTGGATATTCGGGTGAAGTATGTTCCATGTGATGTTTTCTCCCTTCTGGGGGTCTACAATGTGATGTTTGAGTTGACTGTAGACGCGTGAGCTAATTGTACGTCCAGTCTCCCCAATGTATATGGATTGACAATGAGAGCACACTATTCGGTAGACGCTATGCTTGTTGGTTGTTTGGTACAATTGTACGAATTCCATTTACGTTTGCATATTGTGTGTATATATACAATTTTAGAGAGAGAGTCATTGTATCATTGACAAAGCCTTCATCGGCGAAACGTCTGAAATAAACCACCACAATTTTGCCTGAAGAAGTCTTTTGAGTTCCTTCAGTTCATATATACACCAGTCATGGCCTCCAGTTTCTCTACTTCATATATATATATATATATATATCCCCTTCTATAAACAAAGCCTTGTTTTCAATTCGAGTTTGTGCATTTCCCAATGTGTTAAAACATAGCTCCATACAGTCGTTTTCGTATGAGTTTGAAGCCAACGGCACGGAGTTACGGTCACGGTATGGAATGGAACACATTGTATTCCACCAATCACAGCGCGCAAAATCATTACTCAACCAATCAGAATGCTTAGACACGGCACGGTCACCGCACGAACTACTACTTACTCATACGAAAACGACTCTACATGGTTACAGGGATACACAACGACACACCATGTGTGAGTACAGATGATATATAAACAGCCAATCAAAACTCGCAATATACAGTCATTCTCAAAAAGGTTGTCCAGATGAAAAGACTACAATACAACAATAAAGTCACGTGATTCATTATGTTTTCAATTTCTGCGCGCGAAACTGCGAGTTGATACCAGCGCCATTACATTCAGGTTCTCACAATGCCGTGTAGTTTTGCATCCCAAATTGAAATTCCACGCGAGGAAATGCATAATGAATCACGTGACTTTATTGTAGTATTGTAGTCTTTTCATCTGGACACTGTTTTTGAGAATGACTGTATTTGTTGTCATATACACATATTTCATGGCTCAAGCAAGACAAGATCCAAAAGGAGCATGGGTAATTTTGTTTTCCTATGCTTACTTCATTGTGAACACAAACTAGCAGTCATCACAAGTCACCATCATTATGTCACCATTAGGTGTTATTTAGCAACGGTATTTCCCATGATTCCTTTCAGGCTTGTCGCGTTGAAGCAGGTGCAGTCATTCTGCAAAAGGTTGCAGCATAGATTTCAGTACTAAAAATACTGCTTACTGAATTCTCAAAACATTAAACACATATTTGTGTTTATCTATAAAGTATACTTGATGAACCTTTTAGAGAATGACTGCATAAATAGAAACCCCAATTTGTACATAGTTCTTTGTTAACTAAGAATCACGACTGTTTTCCTTTTGTTTACTCTTCTCCTGCTCAATCTGAAGTAAATACGTAGACTTCTTCTCGGGTTTTTTCTCTCCTTTGACTCTCTTCCACTTCATCCTTCGATTCTGGAACCAAACTTTCACTTGTCTTTCTGTCAAGTCCAAACTGACTGCAATCTCGTAGCGACGTAACCGCGTAAGATAGTTGTTCCGATTAAACTCATTCTCGAGTTCTCGTAGTTGATGTGTAGTGAAAGCAGTTCGTTCTTTTCTTTTCTTGCCTTTTGGTTTGTCGTCGTCGAGCTCCTCGGCATCGTCGTCTCCTGTCGAGTAATAATACGAACGGTCACCCTGTGCCCAGGAAATGTCACAAACTTGTCACGCAATTTTTCATCTATTTAGTCACGCTTGCAAGTTATATAAAACAAGTTGCACGAAACACTGCCTATAGTGTAGCCAACATACTCTACAATGGATATGTCTTGCAATATCTCACTCAGTCTATACTTTTCGCAACGTTTATAGGAACGGTTGCTAGTCAGTAATGCCACCTTTACATTTATACTGATTTCAGCCAATCACAATCGACCAGCACCACGCACTAGCTCAGTACAAAGGCGCAACGATTCTCCAAATAAAATCTAAATTTCAGCGTGAGCTTTTTTAACTTTTTGAACTAAAGCCGTGTGCATTGTAATAATAATAATAATAATAATAATAATAATAATAATAATAATAATAATAATAATAATAATAATAATAATAATAATAATAATAATAATAATAATAATAATAATAATAATAATAATAATAATAATAATAATAATAATAATAATAATAATAATAATAATAATAATAATAATAATAATAATAATAATAATAATAATAATAATAATAATAATAATAATAACTAGGCTACCTAACAGCAGTGAATGCTGACGGTGAATGCAATGTTAGTAGCTGTGGATAAGAGTTGGTGCCGGAGAGCTTAGAGTGATTCCAATAAACCTGGGCACTACTAATTAGCTGTCAGTGTATATTAGATGCAAAGAAAGTCAAGAAACAAAAGAAAACAAAAGAGTGAGTGTCTAATAGTTTGTAATGGTGTAGTTAGTAATGCCCAGGTTTATTGGAATCACTCTATTGGAAGTTATGAAATCAGTTTTGTTTTATGTAAGTGACAAGTATGCAAATTATTAGGCGAGTCTACCTTTCTTTGTTTTGAATATATAGCTTATGAATAACTAATGTGTTACTTATAATTGAGATTTCAATGCGAATATTCACACTCAGTGAAACTGACACACGATAGCGTGATAAACTATCTATCTATCTATCTATCTATCTATCTATCTATCTATCTATCTATGTAGGAGTTGGCGCGAAAAGCATTGTGGTTATTGAGAATTGCATGATGGTTATTGAGAATTGCATGATGGTTATTGAGAATTGCATGATGGTTATTGAGAATTGCATGATGGTTATTGGAAACTGCATGCCGGGTAAAAATCGAGATTTTTTCTGCCTACGTGAATGAATTAGAATTGCTTCCTTGCTCGCTCGCTTCAGGCTCGCTCGCTGCGTCAGCAATAATAATAATAATAATATTTTAACTGATGAAGAGTTTCTCCAGACTGATAAGGACTCTACTTGTTTCGGCTTTAATTGCATGGTATTCTTGACATCATCATCAAAACGCTAAAATCTAAAATATTCATCGTACAAAACTGTTTGTTTGATATTTTGTTTATATCCATAAGAAAAGTCTTCACAAAAAAATATGTGTACTTTCGATGTTTGGATTTTCTGTCACGCAACACTGTCACGTGTATTCTAAAGCCAGAGAATTAGGGAAATTTGCTTCAAATGTTACGTTTTTTACTTCGTATATGGTATGTAAGTTTGATTTTATTAATATCTCTATTGAGAAACTGAGTTGTTTGTAATATTAACGTGATTTTGATCCTCGGTGTTTTGGCCGCCATGTTGGTTGTATATGGTTGTACACCAAGATGGCGGTCCCATACATTCACACTAAATAATGCGCACATTTGAAAGCTCATATCTCGGTATTGAAAGCTTCTTATAACTCAAAATTTGGTTGAGATACATGATTTTGACTGCTCTTTTGGTTGTAAGACCTTTTGTTCAATCATAATCAATATAAGGCACAGAAAATTGTACGATGACGTAAGTGCAAACCGGCAATTTGTGTGGAGTTTTATTTTGTTTTATTTTTGTAACTTTATTAATGAAAATAAAAAGTCGAAGGAAGTTATTATCTCGATCTCGAGCTGTGCTTTGGTATCTCTGCAGTGTATGACTGCGGAGAAATCCTACAAGAAACTGTTGCTGCTCGACCTCCTCAAAGACGCCGACTTCTATGCCGTCCTGTCTACAGATGGCCAAATCATCTAGTTTGTTCACCGCTAAACAATCAACTATAAAGCGGAATTTCAGATGTTCACTAGTTTATTCATCCTCATTTGCCTTCACTTTTGTTCTCTTTCAAGCCTAGTTTGTTAAGACCTCAACACGAGATATTAATTCGAACTCCGTGAAAACCTTTTGGACAAATTACCAGAATGATTAGTTCCAAGATAATAAGTGTGGGGACCTCAGTACTGAACAACGAGCGAGGCTGGGATCTCTACCGAAGTGGGGAAAATGTCATTATGTATTACACACACTTATTATCATCGACGGAAGGCATGCAATTTCCACTACCTCATAATCATACAAAAGAAAAGAAAGAGGACCGCAAGTAAAGACAGTACGCGTTAGACTTCACGGTGATTCCAATCAGGAAGGAGGACAGAGGAAGAGACGGACAAGCTAATTTTAATTGTAAGCTTCCTCTAATCGTTACACAATAATCTCACGAACATTAGCAATTCCAGCTCATCCAGATCATCCACAAACTCCCTACTTTACAACGATTGGATTTGCAAAGGCGTGAGATCAGTGTAACTTTTTGCTAATCTTTTAACGGTAGACACAGATTAAACAGTTATCGAATAGCAATCCTCTTCACCTTTTTATATCATTAGTTGGCCATTTTGTTCTAATCAAAATCCTACCAAAGTTTAATTAAAATTTGAAAACAACCCAAGCTGTAAGGCGCGGCGTGTTTTCCGCCCCTTCACCACTAAGATACACAGATTAACAGGCGTGAGAGTTTAGAGTCCAGTTGTTCAAAGATATCGAGAACTGAGATGTCTATGTCTATGCCGTGGTACATCACTGGCAAAGTCTATTACTACTGTATAGTTCGTACGAGGTCCCATGCTCTAATCATAAAGGCGTATTTTTAGTTTGACAATATGATACGTTTCTGGTACAAATAATCACTGTCATCTAAAACAGTACCTAGAAATAAACATTTTTAGAAAGTGTCCTTGTTGTAGACAAAATATCATCGGAGTTATGACAGATCAAAATTAATATAGAGTTTTGTGTGTATTTTACAAGTGAGGCCCCTTGATGGCCTCGTTTTTGGCTGCATGTTTATTGCTTTCCCAAAGGAATACTGATTTCAAATGCAAACACGCTTTGCTTTGCAAAACTGTTCAGTTGTGTGTGATTTGGACGGTGAAGATGAACTTGGATATCCGAAGCTTGAGGCCGTTGGCTTGCGACGATTTAATATAAACTTGCAACGCTAGAAATTACCGGTATTTGTTGTGGAAATGAAGAGCAGCAATCTCAAAGTTTCCTCAGACCAGTTCAGTAGAACGGACGAAATTGAAAAACGAGAGAAAAAATGGCCACCAAAGAAAACTCAAGAAAGCACCATTACATTCTCCAATCGAATATAAATTATTTTCAAACTAAATTACATTACACTGAAACAGTATTTAGGAATTGGCATCTCATTTATTGGTTATGGTACGAAGAACAACTACTTTTTTACAATTCACAAGCGTGAAGATTGTAGAGATACCTTCGAGTAACTATACTATAACTGACTGATCCCGTTATATATACAAACCCCGTATCCCAGGGGTATAATTACTTGACAACGCCCTAACACAACAGCACGCTAGTATCCATTCCATATCGTTAGAAAACACATATGTGGATTATTTAAATTTATTGAAAGATTGAGCTAACTATAGTAACTATCGCAAGAATCATGTGTGGAGAACTTGGACGAAGAATATCCGTACGACTGCACTTCTTGTAGAACATGGAGAAACTCGTTTGTGATTTCATTTTGAAGCCGTAAGTGATTTGCTACGTTTCTTTAGTGTTTAGTTATGATATGTATTTCTGTATCAGTATTCATGTATAAATCTAGCTGAGCACTACGAATCCAAATAACTGTCGATTTATTGGAAAATAACTGTCGATTTATTGGATTATGATATAAGATTTGAAGATGGTATTAGAATTTATATAGTTTAGTACACGTTATTAGTATTCTCTAAGTTAGTCCTTAGTATTCCCTATATAGAGAATACTAATAAGGCTTTGTAAAAAAAGAAAAGAAAAACTTTGTTAGTATTCTCTATATTCTTTTTTTATATAATTATTTTTTATACTCTATATAGGGAGTACTAATTGTCATAGATAATTCTATCATATCAAATATTTACTTTTCCCAAAATAATCTTTTTTTTCGCTTTTATGAAAATTCAGTAGCAGCAGCCATTTATGAATGAATGAATGAATAAACCTTTATTTAAACAGGGTTGTCCTTTCAGTGTATATAATACACTGTTATCAATAGGAGTCCTAATCAATAGTTATAAATAACAATAGTAATGAAAGTGATAAATAGGATAGCGCTTCTTTGCTCTGTGGATATGTTGTTGCCGCAGTTATACACGGGATAGCTCTACGCGGACTCTTTGAACCCAGTGAAAAAGGCATTTTCCGTGCTCTATTAGTTAAGTTAACATTCACGCCATTTCACTAGGAAACTATGTCTATATCAGTTGTACAGGCAGTTGTAGTTTTCACACTTTGTAGAAAAAATGGAAAAATAATCACGCGGGAAGAGTGAAAAACATCCATTCCCGAATATAGCAACAAATAAGCAAGATCAATTTATTGATGTATTATAGTATTTACTTGAATTAGAAAGTATTCGGGGAAAGCTATGCAAATATTCGTTTAAAAAAAACAATTTCGAATCAATTTCATTCATATTTATACCCCGAGTAACCTGGCCGCCTGAACACCGACAAGAAACCGCTGACCGTCTTCGGCTCTAGATCTAAGACATACCAAGCCGGGTACGTATGGCTACCAAATGTCGCCAGTGTCTGGTATTATGTTTTTAATTAATTAGCGCAATTGTCTATCTTCAAAGCCATTAATATGAGTTTGACGGTCAGTTTTACCGTGTGATTGTTGGCAAGATGAGCCTAATTGAATCGAACACGAACAACTAATTATAAAAAAAGATCTTTTAAAACGTTCCAATGTTTTCGCATCTCGAATCGAAGTAGGTTTTACGCTTATCGCGTTGTGACACTGAAAGGTTACATCGACACTTCCTATCAATGAATCAGGTTGAAATTCATAATCGTTACCTAAACATACTGCAAAGTAATCAAGTTTTCCCGTGAATGATATTACCCCAAATGATGTTTTTACAATCAACAAATTCGAACGTGAATGACGAAGTACCACAACACGATACATTTCATACTTGAGAGTTTTTTAATTTCGACTTCTTGATTCGCTTTGTTGTTTTCATTTTAGGAGTCACTGAATTCCGTTATACATTTCACAAAACTCGAATTATATTCAGGAAAAGTTAACTGAAATAAATAAATAGGAAACGTTGATAATATCAGAATTAAACTAAGGTCTCACAGAGTTACAAGACATTGTAGGTCTTCGTCAGCCTTAGTCTCCTTCGCGGTAAAAGCGGCAGCGAAGTCAGTCTTTCGGATATTTCGTAAAAAGAGCAGTCGAGTTCAACGGTTGCTTTGGTAAATCAATGTGATCATGAATAAATATCATAAAGTAAGGTTTTGTTTTGACAAAAATTGAAGACTGTGTTGTCTTGTTGGATCGAAGACAATTTACCGCAAAAATAGCTGTTAAGCACTGACTGTATATATATGGATAAGCAGAGATCTGACTAGTTTAATCCGCCGAGTCGACGCGAGGAGTCTCAGATCATCATCTTCATAGAAATGTTGTATTCCATGCGGGACCTTTCAGTTTAGGATGAATAGAGGACCGACGGCTAAAAAGCCAACTGAGGCAAATACGTCGATCAAAATACCACGCTGATTTTGAGTGAGGGCAAGCCTGAAAACAACACAAAGTTTAGGGGAAAATGAAGATCAATATCAGGTATTCCTACTACTATAGTTCCACAATTTCATTACCAAAATGATAATGTTTTGTATTTAGCTACTTTTTACAATATTTGCTCTCCAACAGTCGAGCTACTGTTTGTTCCTTTTTTCTGCATCTCAGATTAAAACAAAAAAGTAATCCTTCTCGCTTGAGACCGTGTTATAAAAGTCGGCGATTTTGAAGCATTCTTTGACTGATTTATCATGCGAAGAGCTAATCTGATACTGTACTTCAGTTTAAACGAAGACGTATTCTCAGTTCTACTGGCTTCTTTCTTTGTTAATTCAATGCGTTTCATCCGGCAAAGCTGGCTGAGTTCTTGGAGAGGTATAAGTTCCATGTTTGCTATAGTTTTCATAAGATTACAGTTTCACCTGACAACTTTCTCAATTTGCAAACATAGGAAGTTACTGTGGGATCATCATCTACCAATTAAATAATAACTGAAAGCGAACCACTATCAGCGACTATCGACGTTATCATATCACTGAGAGGAAGCGGTTTTGTCCCAGATCGTCAAAGATAAATGAACACGAATAACTTATGGTATGACAGAGAATAGAAGTTTGTTCTGGGATGGGAAAGTACCGTTACGGTATATTATGTTGTCATGCCCGCTTTAAAGAAATAAATTAATATTATTATAATTATAATTTCAACCGTCCAAAATTCTCGCGCATATACACTGGGCAAATCAATGGGCAATTCAATGGTCTTGTAATACCTTATTAAGCGTAATTTAATGACAAAAAAATACAATCAGTACACTTACCCAACTAATCCCTCATTTCATGATCATTTTTAATGAGTTAGCTCAGACTTAGCAATTATTATTTACCTTCTTCGCAATTTTCCGCTAACTTGTTGGCGGGCTCCTGCGAGTTCTCCCGCAAATCTTGTGTTTCTGCAGGAGCAGAACTATGCATGATACAAGGCTGTACATACGTTCTTTGTGGTGGTGGTGGTTGTACTTGTGCTGGACGTATTTGTGGTTGGATTACTTGATGGTGTACTGACTGTTCACAGCCTGCCACGTCAACCATTCCACGGTCCTCTGGCGAGTATGGAAGCGGTGGCATGTGATTATACGAAGGAGCAGAATTTGGCGAGAAGGTGTTAAAGCTGTATCGTGTTGGAGAATTATAGATGTAAGGTCTGTAATGATGGGCTGGTTGACTTTGTGGTGGGACAGGATACTGTGCTGGTCCATATTGGTTATAACCCTGGCTGGGATAGCCGAATCCACGAGTGTACATAGCGATTATAATAATACAGATTCCCTTCCTTCCCGCGTTTCTCTTCAAGTTTTCTAATCCAACTCGTTGTCATACCGTTGCATATGCTTAAAGTGTCCTCTATTTCTGTACATGTCATGTGGTGTAATCGATACGAGTCGTGCTTCATGATTTGTGGGTTTCAAATGTTAAGCGATACATGAGGAACTTTCACGGAGAGACCTATCCTGCCACTCACGCTTATAAGTAAATTTCCTTCGATGACTCTACGTGGATTTGTAGCTATGTCCTTGGTGTTATCCTGGTTTGGATGATGGGAAGACGTAGGCTTAAAACTTACAACTTGTTCCATCATGTCGTGAATTGACAAACATCGATTGAATGTACGGATTTGGCAGCACACGAAAAATAAATAGGCTTCGAAACCCACGGATTTGCGATAAACGTTGGCTTTGAGGTTACCGCCGCACATCAGATGCTAAACAAATTACTGCTACGTACGTCTAGTAGCTGTACTCAATCTTTATTAGAACATACATGCTGGCAGTACGAGAATACTATCGGTACCTCTCGTTTCGTTACATCTGAAAGACATTGACCTTCTGGAGAAACATGCACTTGACTATCGCTTAAAAGGCGAGTTTGCCGCTAACGTGTATCGTTGTTTTCTCTGTAAATACAATAGATGAAATCCTTGTGTTCTTGGTTCAAGATGGTAAGAAAATACCATGCGTCCTGACGCCTTGTCCAGCGATAAAGGATACTCGAAGGGAGAGATTTTTTTGCAGTGTAAGATAAACATTAACCGACAAGCATCTCGATGAACCACGCTGGAGTTGTTTGGCGGGCGCGACAGCATTAAAAACGCGTTAAAACCAGACAATCGGTTCCTTATGTCTTTTTTATTGCATTGTAATAATCATGAAGATGGATGGTTTGCCCATTAAAAGTCAAACAGCTCAAGTCGCCTGATGTTCATTCATACTGAGTTTAGGAAGCGCTCCAAGTCTGACGCTTGCCCTCATAATGCTGTTAGCGTAAAACACGGTGAAATATCATAATGTTCTTGATAGCTTGACTAGAACGATTTGTGACATAGCGAAGGATGAAAGCGTAGCTCAGTGTTTTTGTAGGGTTTTATTTCAGTGTTGACTTGCAGAGCAAAGCGTTTTTAATTGACCATGATAGTTTTGCACCCGTCATGCACTCCAAGGGCATCAGCACAGACCCAAGCTGAGCGTTATAACAAGGCTCCAGGGAGTGCTAAATACAACGGATGCAAAGCTTTATAATCTTTATAATCTTTTTGCGTTGGACTGGAAGCAGCGCTAAACTATGCCAGCTCTGGGGTAGAACACTGCAGTGCGGTGATCATCATTAGATAAACCAGAGCCGATACGAAATGCCGGCCGAAAAAGTAGTCATTGTGAATTCACGCGCAAAGTGTATGTAAAAGTATAAGGTAACTCAGCAATTAGGAACTTTAGATGAAAAAAAGTTCATGCAGGTCGTTTTCACTTCCGGGAAGTTCTTGATAAATAGACCTCTTTATAGCTTCGTATGTAAATTGCCCATTTCAAACCATGTGATGTAAACATGGTGTTCTCTGGAGAATTAGTCCTTTCAATATGAACGAATAAATTTGAGAAATATAAAGGAACAATTCTCCAGAGAACACCATGTTTACATCACATGGTTTGAAATGGGCAATTTACATACGAAGCTAAAGAGGTTTATTGATTGGCTGCCTTATTGCTTAATCGTCATTGGTTGTACAGGTCACGTGGGAAATCCTGCAAGAATAGAAGATTTGATCTGCAAGAATAGAAAACTTGATCTGCAAGAATAGAAAACTTGATCTGCAAGAATAGAAGGCTTGATCTGCAAGAATAGAAGACTTGATCTGCAAGAATAGAAGACTTGATCTGCGAGCATAGAAGACTTGATCTGCGTTCATAGAAGACTTGATCTGCGAGCATGCATAGAAGACTTGATCTGCAAGAATATAGAAGACTTGATCTGCGAGCATAGAAGACTTGATCTGCGAGCATAGAAGACTTGATCTGCGTTCATAGAAGACTTGATCTGCGAGTATAGAAAACTTGATCTGTGTTCATAGAAGACTTGATCTGCGAGTATAGAAAACTTGATATGCGTTCATAGAAGGCTTGATCTGCGTTCATAATTATTGTAATGTTGTGCATTGTCAAAATTACGAATAAATGAAGGGGAGGGATTGCAAAATAACATGAATTAAGTATCAGTCGGCACGTATCCTTTCAGTATTTTTAAAGTTAGAGGTATGAAATATATAACTATTTATGGCATCTTAATTCGTAGAGATACAAAAACGATGTGATCAGGACTATAAGAGCGTGCTGTCTGGACCAACCGGACCAATTAGCCCATGATCACGTCACGTATAGGAATGTTAACGAGTCAGTTGGTGTGCTGTCGACCTTTGTTAAAAATAGTTTCCTCATTTTGCGATGAAAAGATAAAGTCTTCTTATAGGACACAATGCCATTGTCACTTCATTGGTGAGGATTGAGATCAACAGCCTGGGCAAAAACTCTGACAAACATGGAAATCCAATGGATACCACATGGAAAAATACGCAACAAACAAAAGCTGTTAAAAAAAACATTTATAAACTTGCGATATGTGATCTACAGCTTTGTTGCTAAGCAACCATGCAGTTGAGTCAAACACTGAGGACCGGGTTGACTATATATTAGTCGAATGAATCTTACTTATAGTACAAGACTGCTGGCTTGTCTATGGAAACGTTTAGCTTGACATTGAAGAGTTCTTTATACCAACAGATGGCGGACAACAAGGAAGAAAACACCGCATCCATAGGACCAATGGGGAGCAACTGCATGATCAAAGCAATTTGAAAAATGTAAAGATCTAAAGCCGCAGAGGCACGAATAGGAACCGATGCAAAGGAAGAGCACCAAGTTGATGCTACTATGGCTAGTCTTGACACCAAGATGGTCTATAGAACATCGCACAATGTATGGCATGATCCAGAATAAATATGATTATCTTTCCAGTAAACAGAAAGATTTAGAAAAACGAAGACCAAGAAGGGCTGCATATCTATTTTACCAAACTGTAACGGGGATTGTACATAATGTAATGCTGCACATGTAGGGCTCCACTGGCACACAGGCCAATTGAGGATTTGTGGCATTACTGCCGGAGCCACAACGACGAAATATCTGACCTTAACTAGTCACTGATAGCTGTAGCATGTTGTAATCATTCCATGTTTTCTTCAATGTTTTGCCAATGAATCAAAGTGTCAAAAATATCAGTTGGAATGACTTGATGCAATGCAAGTACGAATTAGTACATAACTAGAAGTCTCGTATTGGACATAAGGAATTTGGACATAACTAGAAGTCTCGTATTGGACATAACTAGAAGTCTCGTATTGTACATAACTAGAAGTCTCGTATTGGACATAACTAGAAGTCTCGTATTGGACATAACTAGAAGTCTCGTATTGTACATAACTAGAAGTCTCGTATTGGACATAACTAGAAGTCTCGTATTGGACATAACTAGAAGTCTCGTATTGGACATAACTAGAAGTCTCGTATTGGACATAACTAGAAGTCTCGTATTGGACATAACTAGAAGTCTCGTATTGGACATAACTAGAAGTCTCGTATTGGACATAACTAGAAGTCTCGTATTGGACATAACTAGAAGTCTCGTATTGGACATAACTAGAAGTCTCGTATTGGACATAACTAGAAGTCTCGTATTGGACATAACTCAGTAGAAGTCTCGTATTGGACATAACTAGAAGTCTCGTATTGGACATAACTAGAAGTCTCGTATTGGACATAACTAGAAGTCTCGTATTGGACATAACTAGAAGTCTCGTATTGGACATAACTAGAAGTCTCGTATTGGACATAACTAGAAGTCTCGTATTGGACATAACTAGAAGTCTCGTATTGGACATAACTAGAAGTCTCGTATTGGACATAACTAGAAGTCTCGTATTGGACATAACTAGAAGTCTCGTATTGGACATAACTAGAAGTCTCGTATTGGACATAACTAGAAGTCTCGTATTGGACCCATCAGTTGACTGTATCAGTTCTAATTTTTGAAATGTATTGCCCGGCCAAATCAATGGTCATTTAAGCGTTATAGAGGGTTTGCACGATCACGTGCCGGCAGCCCTGACAGGGGTCAGGAACAATAAAATAATTTTACATGAGAAAGAATTCAATTCTTTAGGGGAAAGGTATTCCTTTGTCCTGCCCCCTGTCATGGCTGCCGGCACGTGATCATGCAAATCCTCTATTGATCAGTCAACCCCTTAAATACTCTACGATTATTATTATTATTATTATTATTATTATTATTATTATTATTATTATTATTATTATTATTATTATTATTATTATTATTATTATTATTATTATTATTATTATTATTATTATTATTATTATTATTATTATTATTATATATTATTACTATTATTACTATTACTATTATTACTATTATTTTTATTATTATTATTATTATTATTATTACTATTTCTATTATTATTATTATTATCATTATAAAAATAATTATTATCATTATTATTATTATTACTATTATTATTATTATTATTATTATTATTATTATTATTATTATTATTATATTATTATTATTATTATTATTATTATTATTATTATTATTATTATTATTATTATTATTATTATTATATTATTATTATTATTATTATTATTATTATTATTATTATTATTATTATTATTACTATTATTATTACTATTATTATTTTTAAAACTGTAAAAACGCTTGCTCTCGCGATGCTTTTATCATCATTGATCGTGTCAATTCTAAATTTCCAACTTAAGCTTAAAGAATCACGTGATGTTAATTTATCCCTTACGGCCGTTTAATTTACGACACATTCCTGATCAGGATTAATTCTTGTTTATTTTTCCAATAATAACTATTATTCTATAACTGTATATAATATTCTCTATGCTTCATTACAACGATGGCAAACGTTATCGCCAAAACATGTATTGTAAAATAAATTGTAAAAAAAATGTAAAAAAAGGTTCCGTGATCAAATAACTATAATTGAAACTCCTGCATGCTATTACCAAACAGATGTATTGTTTTAAAATCATGCAAATATGTGCAGTCCAGTAGACCAACCCGCCACCACGAGAACAACACACAGTTCCAAGACCTTCCAATGAGATATGCGATGCAATGACGAAACAGATCCAGTGTACACTATGACATTTCTACGGATTTCATGGATAACAATCCATCAGAGATTCAAAGTTCATCCATTCACACCGAAGTCACGTGATTGCCACGACCCTAATCAATAACAACTGGTTTCATCACAAGGATAAGCAGCCAATCAGATAGGTTTGAGAAAACTGAAATAGCTCCCTAAAAAAAGCAACAATATAACAGTTACTTTTTTAGCAAAAAAAGGTAAAGTGATCGGTGCAATATTGCAACATTGCGCAACATGTGTCTACTTCTGCAATTGTTATGAACAAGTTTAGCGAATCATCCTACTTCTATGGACTGAACAGTTGTGGCATTGCTGGTAATATTACGTGCAATGTTGCACCACGTGTCTTCACCTTAAAATGTTCAATATCCTTGTAAATATCTTGTGGTAAAATAGAATAATGATGATGAAATGATGATGATGAGAAATGATGATGATGATGATGAAATGATGATGATGAAATGATGATGATGAGAAATGATGATGATGATGAAATGATGATGGTAATGATGAAAGCGAGCAGAAATGGTGGAATGTCGTGTCATATCCTTGTAAATATCTTGTGGAAAAATAGAATGACAATGAAATGATGATGGTGATGAGAAATGATGATGATGATGAGAAATGATGATGATGAGAAATGATGATGATGATGAAATGATGATGATGAAATGATGACGGTAATGATGAAAGCGAGCAGAAATGGTGGAATGTCGTGGCATATCCTTGTAAATATCTTGTGAAAAAATAGAATGACAATGAAATGATGATGGTGATGAGAAATTATGATGATGATGAGAAATGATGATGATGAGAAATGATGATGATGAGAAATGATGATCATGACCTAGCTCACATCCTTGTTTCGACTTCCCTCTAATCCGTGTAGCTCAGTGCAGCTTTAAATACCCGTAAAACGGAACACTGATAGAAAGAGGGGAGTAAAGTGCGCACCGTCGGCCTCAGGTTTGTCAGTTGAATTACTGTTACGAGTTACCGACGTTAAATAAGGTTGCTTTAAATACCCGTAAAACGGAACACTGATAGAAAGAGGGGAGTAAAGTGCGCACCGTCGGCCTCAGGTTTGTCAGTTGAATTACTGTTACGAGTTACCGACGTTAAATAAGGTTGCTTTAAATACCCGTAAAACGGAGCACTGATAGAAAGAGGGGAGTAAAGTGCGCACCGTCGGCCTCAGGTTTTTCAGTTAAATTACTGTTACGAGTTACCGACGTTAAATATAGTTGCTTTGCTTTACTTAATAATAATAATAATAATAATAATAATAATAATAATAATAATAATAATAATAATAATAATAATAATAATAATAATAATAATAATAATAACACTTTATTTAACGAGGAATTTACAGATAAAGCTATGCTTTTTTCCAATCTGGTCCTCCTAATGATAAATATAAATATATGCACAAACTTCAAATATGATTGATTCTAAATACTAAATACAAAGTGATGACGATGAAATGATGATGATGATGATGATGATGAAAGCGAGCAGAATGGTGGAATATCGTGGCATAGTGGTTACGTAATAATCAGCAGAAGAGTTCGCATTGAATTTACAAACAAAATGCCTCAGTTTTAGTTTGTCATTTTCTGCATTGATGGAAGGAAAACGCCACATGATCAAAGTACAAAACCACCGTCATGTGTTTTACTCGTCAGTTATGGTAAAACAATTGACCCAACTTTTTGGCAGACTAAGTTACTGTTGGATACCATATCTGTTATGTTGCCAACTCAGTGTAAATATAGGCTTTCGTTTTGTCAACATAATTAATAAAAATCACCAAATTATATTTACTAATCTGCGAATTTCCCAAAAGAAAATGGAATTCAAAAGTGTTCCGGAATTAATCGGGATTTTACAAATACATGGTGCTGCCTTTTATTTATTTTTTCTCTTGAAATCGATTAAAGTATTCTAAACATTACTTGTATTAATATTTCACATCTCTGTGATTTTTGACTTTCAATGTTGCTTCATGCCCAAAATGAAAACTTCACACTGATAATATTTTAAAATTTGTATGTCGGGAAGTACCTTCAGGTACAGGAGCTTTTGTTGTTTTATCTTTATTTAAGCGGCTTATTATCTGGAACTAAGCTAGGTTGTGCTAGCATGGTCAGTGATAACAACGCCGGCAAAGGTGTGCTCCTATTGGCTATCGCCATGTTCAAACAACATCCCTGGAGCCAATCAGAACACGCTGGCTTCCATACAGAACTAAACTCGCTGGAATGTGGGTGGCGAAGTCCTGAACGGATATAGTGCATTTTAGTAAAGAACCTAGAAACTACCCGAAAAGGGAATTCAACAATGCTATAATTCTTCATTCCTTAAACTATATATGTTCAATAAGGAACGACAGTTTTCTCGGCCAAGCTTTGCGAGCAAACTGGATCGTGCAAAGCAATAAATTTCAATTAAAATTATTCTGTTCCCTATAATCTAAATGAATCTTATGGACATCAGTAGGAATTGAACACTAGACTGCCGTACTCTTGGTATTATTAGTTTATTTTGAGAGTAAGGTAATACATGTAGAGATCCAGTAGTTAAAGACCATTGGAAGAAAGAATTATTCTCATGATTGTAAATGGTTTTAGGATTGTTTCGCGTTACCCGATTGTCGTACGTATTTATTAAATATTCTTATTGAACTGAGTGACATTCCATTTTGTTTCCATTCCATTGTTTCTTTGGGAGCAAACTTGTACACTGCAGTCCTTCTCACAATGATCAGATAGAGACAAATCCAATCAATACTTAATATGCTCGTCTTCAGTTAAACACTTTTAGTTGCCTTTGAGTACAGTGATTGCCTTTGCAGACCATTCACAAATCTTCTCTTCGTTACACCGGGATTACACAAGTACTATTATGCATACTATTCAGTACCGGTGTGCGTTCAAAGAGTGGAGATAGCCGTTGGAGAAACCCTAACTGATCCAGTGGAAAACTTTATTGTATAACAACATCGACTTGTCCACTGGATAAGGATTTATCCAACGGATAGTGCTGTCCACTCCTTGGACTTGTAACCAGAGACCTGATGGAGAAATTATTGCTTGAGTCTGACTGAAGACTGGCATTACCTCAACAGTTTTACGTATTTATAGACTTTGTACATCTGACGAATGGATAAGTAAAGTAAAGTATGTTATTAGTATACTGAAGACATTATTCCCCTGACGTTGTTGGATCGTTTGTTTCTTCACTCGAACTTGATGTTCTTTTCTCTGGTCGTTTTCCTCCTTTAACTCGCTTCCACTTCATCCTTCGATTCTGGAACCAAACTTTCACTTGTCTTTCTGTGAGGTCCAAACTAATGGCGATCTCGTAGCGACGTAGCCGCGTGAGGTAGTTGTTTCTTATGAATTCGTTTTCGAGTTCTTGGAGTTGGTGTTTCGAAAAGGCGGTTCTTTCCTTGCGCTTCTTGCCCGTCTTCCCGAAGACGTCGCAGTCATCAGATGGAGATTTGGAACCTAGAAAATATAGCATTGATTTAGCTTTCTTTTTTAACTAACGTAACATTGCTGTGAATGCTTTATAGTTTTGTACAAAGAACATTCCGATTTGAATAGAGTTCCACTGCGTCGAACTGGCTGCAACTCGATCACCGGCCTTATTCAACAACGGTATCTAAAAAAAAAGCTGCTTCCAAAGTGAAAAACCTTTTTGTCTTAGAATTCACTATCTATTTGCTACGTGTACTTATTTGGTAAATTATTTTTAAATCTACTCATGTGCTTATACAGGTACAAATGTGGACATTTATTGAGAGCAAGAACCTTCCATGGCCCGTGCCGTGTTTCTCTCAAGATTGACGAGTAGTTATCAAGTTGTTCAATTCCTACCACTAAATATTGTGGTTTTCAAACAAATCGGTTATGTTACAGTGACTGATTCACAGAATGACGTTGCCATGATGTCTCGTGCAGGTTTATCGTGGTAAAAAACTAAGGAAATTAAATGGGTTTCGTGTCGAAGAAACTGACCGCCATTAGCGTATGATGCATGTGACAGAAATATCAAAATTCTTGGGGGGGAAAAAACCCTTGGCATCCAAGAGCTGAAACTACTAAAGCTTGTGTTTAAAATTTGGATCAGCAACATCGAGTTCTGGCTTGGTATCTCTGAGAGTACGGCTCAGTAATTAATGACTCTCACACTTGACATAATACTTGACAAGACAATCAATAATCGAAGTTTTCTACCTATTTATCTCATTTTCAACGCTCAATCTTGTTGTTAACAACAAATCACTTAGTTCTAAACTCGTTTAAAAACAAGAAATTCAAAAATATTTATTAATTGTTTTGTAATATTCGGCGCGATGAAAAGTCGTAACCGCTGGAGCGGCTATCTCCCATGGCGGTCGCCGATTTGATATGGGTTCGTTAATTACGGTTAGTTTCTTGTCATAGATTGTCGAGGTTAGTTTCCCTTTGAATTTCACCGCATTAAACCGCAAACCTATTGTTCTTTCTCTTAGGGGAGACAAAACTAAAAGAGTTTGCTTGCTGCTTTGGAAAGGCGGCGGGTAGGACATTGGAGCATCACTGAAACTTGTCACCCTACAATTGAAAGCGCGGTATTTTGTGATGTCCCGACAATCAACACTTTTACAGAAGATTTCAGCAAGATTGACTACAATACCATCGATGGTCGGAGACTTTCTAAGGCAGTGGTTGCCTTTTTTAGAAGAAACAACAAGAGCAAGAGTCAGGTGAATGAAGAACTCGCAGAAAAGAACAGTGTCGGCATTGCACAAGTTCACGTACAGAAACCAAATGTTTATGGTCAAAGTAAAATACATCAATCCAATAATTTCATGTCTTTGCCAGCTTCGTACTATATCTAACAGGATAAAAACTAAATATCTATTAATCCATAAAATGTTAGCCTAAGGTGTACTGGCTTGCAATTGATCTTGAACAGATAGATATGATAGATTAGTATTGGAAAAGCCTTAGTAAAACCAAGGTGTTCCTGAGTAACAAGTCAACATTTCATGATGACATCAAGTCAGCGTGAATTTACTGCCTGTACGTACAACTAGGCTCCCTGAAACACTCAGTCTTATAGTAAAATGCACATTTCCAAAAACCTTCCATACTGATGAGTTTGTGCAGCAGTAATGTTAAAAGGGTATCAAATACCTTTTCTTTGATGTTCTATCAACGTCTTCATGTCATTAGATGTATACATTAGCTGTATAAAGCATTATAAAATTACTTTTGTACGCGACTGAGAACACAACGATCAGTATTGTTCTCAAGGTGACTCAGCCTAGCAACAGCACGACATATATTCTTCTAAAAACTCTGACACCCTTGCAAACCTTCTGTGTACTCAAGGACAAGAAGAAAGTGAGCCGAACACACTACTCTGTTTGTGGCAAAACAGTCACACACAAGTTCATTTGATTTGGAGATGATTCTCATTTGAAATTGTGTTGAATTTTAGCCTTTTCTACTTCCATCCTACAAGACCAAACAGCACAAATCCTCCTTGAGGAACAAACACACTATTACAGATTCACTATGAACTGCTAATCAGTTCCTAAAATAAAGTTAATTTGTCCTTATATTCTCACTCCCAACCAACGCTGTTCTGCCGAAATGTGACTGTTCGATAAGAAGGCATTGATTTAGTGAAAGCCTTCAGTTTGCTTACAAGCTTAGCACCAATGAGCAGCTGGACTATTTTCCTATCGAATACAAAGCTGTAAAAGAATTTGAGTTTATCGTTTTCTGCAGATGAAGGATCATTACCTCAACAAAGACGTCTAAGGTCTTGAGACGACATGAAAGCTATAACTAAAGAATGCGCTTGCTTCTCTCATGAGTTTAAAAAAAGAACTGCAACATATTACCCTTATGGCTAGTCAACAATCAATTTGAATTAGAAAACTTTAATTTCAGACAAGTTAACAAGCAGTGATTTTGATCTCGAGTCTGTGCTGGCTCCCTGTCTAGAAAGACATACTACTAGCGTGGTGCAGTGGACACACGTCTGGCTCATGAACCCTTTTTTGTTCAGAAACCACTTTTTAATAACAATACGTCTTTTCAATAATAAAAATCTGATTGTTGAAGAATTGTGGTCAACCAGTGAATGGAAAACTGTCGGCAAAATGATTGGACTCGATTCGTTTGGCTTTGCGTCGTTCACAGCTCAAGCTGATGAAAGTTAAATTAGTAAGAAACCAAACAGGAAGGTTTAGTAATACGTATATGTCAATACTTTAGAGATTTTAAGTGATCTATACCCACTTGGAAATACCAGACTCTAGCTGTTAAAACGCCTTATTTTACGAGCTGAAGATGGAATATTGAATCCCCTTGAAATGAAGGTCAAGTTTAGTATTGAAAGTTACAGTTATAATGGTTGCTTTTTATCGGCCATCTTACGTAAAAATACGACAAATAGCATGACTGCAGCAGAAAGACATGAGTCACACACGAGCACCGTACCTTCATCGCAGCTCTCGTTGTATACTTCACAAGCATTATTCGCAAAGCGACACTGTTGGTTGGTTTGAGGGACGTACTCTTGGTTTTGAGAGATGACTTCACTTGAATAGTACGATGTATCGTCCCTGTATGCGGGCGTTGTGTAGTAGCCACGCGATGGGTCGTTAGGATGAGATAATGGTGGTGGATAGTTTCGAGTTCCTGTATAGGGTAAAGTGGGGTTGGCTGGTGATGAAGGGTCGATGTTCGTGTACCTCGAAGGATGATAAGAACATGGATGGTACACTTGCGTCCGTGATTGTGCTGGTCCGTGAGTCTGGAATGGACTACCGTTGTAATTATAACTGGCGGAATACATCATTTCTCTTGGTTGCAGCTGGACGATAATTGGGTGGAATTTCTTTCAGCTCAAGCGCTCAAGTCTTCACAAGTTCGTCCAAAAGCCATCATGAGTTTATACGTCGCACTGTGAATCGGGACAAATTTGATCCGAAATCGATACTCGCCACATACGAGCCGCTCTGTCAATCTTATTACGGAAACAGCGTCGATCCAAACACCCGCTGTATGGCGAATATACGTTATGTACAAACCCCGTACATTGCTAATTCATAAAGGAAACAAAACCAAAGCTAAGAAGGAGCAATCAGAAAGCAGTGCACGTACACAGCTGTCCTATGAGCATCACTCCTTTATTGTTTACGACAAGACGGCATATCGCTCTTTCTTCGGGTCTTTGCCGCAGCCTGTTCAGATCAGAGCGGCATGATCATAATGACGATTATCAGTAATTATTTCTTTATTATATCAATATAAAGTAACTCCAAATTCTACGCCCAAACCACATCAAAGTCTCGGTTGAATTTTTATATCTGCTCGTTCTTTTTCGCTGCAAGTTATACCGACGAGTATGGGGGAGGCTAAAGCCTATTCTCATGACAGATCGGGTGTTGGTTAACAAAGACAACACCGCCAAACCTGCCTTAAACGTCTTCATTGCCAGTTTCGATACCGGAAAATGCAAGAATTGGTTCCATATGTTGGCTATAATCTAATCTCTCTGGTGCATCCCTTGGATACGAAGCGCACCTTGGTTTAGGTAAAATAAAATATGGACACTTCCTTTTTGCGGCAATTTGTCAAAAAAATACTGAAAGAAAAAAAAGAGGAACGAAAATCTAATGTGGCCTCATTAGTGGTGTACATGAAGTCGACTTGAACCACAACGAAATGTCAATTACGATGCTGCTTACTGTGGAAGGACCTTTTAAACTTTGACGAAAAAAGTAGTTTTGGAAAATTAACGCAATTATATAAATAGTTGTACAAATTGTACATAATTGGTTTTGACAATGAGATCCGATACTAGATTTGAAATCAGGCTTACTATCAAAAGAGCCTTGTAACTTGCGAGGCTATTTTCATCAGTGAGAACTAGACGAGAGTTGTGGAAAATCTACCCTTACGTTGTCTTAGCTAACTAGTTTTATAGACTGACTAACCCTCTTCGCATTGCAATAAGATATTTGTATTTAATCGTTAGTTTTTCACAGCAGTGCAGTAGTTTACAACGTAAGCATACTTACCAAGAAGTGCACCAACATTGTCTTGAAGGCAAAAACTGACTGATAGGTTACGTTTATAATCTTATTACCTCAAGCACCATGGGCCATATCAGACCCGTTATACATCCCCTAGAGTGACATTCCAAGAGTTTTTCCATTTGCGTTCAATTCGATTTTAAGATTGTAAGGGATTTCTCTCTGCGAACGAATGGAAGTAAGAAAGTACCTCTCCTTCTAACGCATGGTTAGTAATGACTTAAGCAGTCTCTGACGACCTCAGACATGTTGCTAGTTACTCATTTATCGTCAGAGTATCCTTTTCATCGGTGTGTGTCAGTAAGCTCATGATGTCGAGAAGTTGGGGTGTTTAGACGGTTGACCTTTATCAGTGTGTTGAAGTGTGATACTGCATAGAGTAGCGGTCAACAAATGCTCTACTGAAAGATACCGCTTTTATTGTATGTCGGAATGACATCAATACTAAAGATGGTTCATAGGGAGAACGCACGCGTCCTAGTAGGAAGCAAAAACATCACAAGCTATGATGCCTGCGGTGCTTCGTCAAAACGTGTTTCAAAACTGCGTGTAACTTGAAACCTGTGCGATGTCATAACATACTACGTGTTGTATATATAGCAAAACACAGTTCGGCTTTCCTTATTAGCTGCCACAAGCTCTACGAGGACAGTCTACCACATGGAGGGGTTACTTCTCCAGGAAGAAAGACACGAACTACAGCAAGTGGAGCTTTCCTTTTGTCTTTTTTCCTCTCTTTTCCGAGGAAGTCCCGGATGAGTTAAGGGGACAGATTGGTCCTGGTTCAACTCGGACAAACCTGCCTTATAAGAATTCTTTAAAAGATATATCTGGCGCCATCCTGTAACTTGAACTGAAAGGCAAATAGATTATATGCTTACATGTCGGAAAAGGTTAACGTCCAGCAATACTGCAAATGTCCTGGTTGAAATTTCACCTGCCAATCATTTGAAAACTACTGTTGATAGCTGCATTCTGTCGGAACGCTTTCGTTCTGTCAGCGTTGGGCAAAATTACTAGGAAAACCGTGGTTGTTATGTTCGTTTTTTCCCGGCCTTTCAGTTCTACTTACTGTCACATCTACGTTTATCTCACTTTAGGTTACTGAGTATTTAAAATAAAGACTTGAAGGAAGGAAAAATAGTTATTTTCTTTGTTTATAAATTTACAAGTTTTTTGTTCTATAAAGGGCGCGCCTTCGTTAAAATGCCTTCATTATTATGCAAGTCCGCTGGCCCAACTTCATCAATGTTTATTGTTTGTTCACGCTGTTTTTCTACCGAACAAACTTCACTGAAGTTTTAACTCAGGTTTAATCGATTAGCGCGTTACGATGTTGACCTTTTTCATCTTTATCCAGTGATTTGCAAGGTATTCCATGGCGCTGTCCTTGGAGTTACTTTATGCTTCCGTCCGAAGGTCTTTACAAAAGACATTTCACAGGCCCGCAGAAATATTCGATGAAAAATGACCCTTTAGAGCTGTTGATGTAATATACGGATTAGTCTAGATGTATGGGTTCTTTTTATAGATCTATCGCTATTTTAAAACGTCGCTCACAAGTGGATTTCTCAACGTCTCAAAGAAGTGCGCAACGCCAACTAGGAAACAGGTTTTTGTTATTTTCAAACAACAATAAAAGCGTAGTATATCTTTGTCGATGTGTCCAAGGAGTGGCGGATAGGAAGATAACAAAGCCATTAGGCGACTGTTTACCGTTGTCTTATTTCGCGGCGGAAATTTGCAAATTTAAAGAACAATGCGCTTCACAAACATTTTCGATGTAAGTAGTCCGTCGTCGCTTCGCTGTCAAACGGCGTGTTAAACCATGTAATTCTAGAGCAAAGAGAATAGAAGGGTAGGCGCGAGATACGGAGAGACCCAAATTGCCATTCCGCGGCTCCTTAATTGGAATGCATGAAAATAGTACATTCGTTGCGCATCGCGTTCAGAATATACAACAGTAAAATTCTCCAGAAAAATCATGAAAAGAATGCGCCTGAGAGCTGTAATTCTTGTTGAAAACATTTGTATGAGTGTGTTAGGTTTGCATGATAAAGACCTGCAAGTTGTATATTCAAAGGTTTGCCGCAACATATTCTGCCTCTTTGTAGATGATTAGTCTGTCAGACCTCTCCATGCTGGTGGCCCATATCAAGACATGTTTCATCTCTATAGATAACGTTTTATCATACACCTCGATGAGACATTACACTACACCATTATAGCAAGTCTAATTATAGCGTAGGTGTCACTACTTGACCGACAGGCGATGGCTATCGATAGGGTATGACAATATAACGAACATCATTTTGTTTGGTCGTTTAGGGTAAGTGTTGTACGACTTATTTGTTAGTTATATATAGGTGATATATTGATCAGTTGATGAAAACTGAGCGAAACGAATTATAAGGATTTCATTTGGAATGCTGTGTCTAGTGAATCATGAAGGAAATCCTCCCCTCCTTTTCTATTTATATTGTTACCAGACACTTTTAGCCTGATTCAGACGACGACTCATTAATTCCATGCGTTCTCGCTTTAGACTCAAAATCACCCGACACATACATTTGACAGTCAACGCGCGCAATGATTTATGGGTTCCGCCGTCTCCTCCCACAATTAGTTTCCAGGCCCTTTGTTCCGTTTTTCGCCAGAGGGCTTTAGTTATGACCACATACTGGGTTGAGAATGATGTCGGCATTACTAGATAGTCGTGGGAATACATAGTCGAGACTTATCACATCAGGATTTCAAGATGTCCTCAGCTCAATGCAAAGCATGCAGACCTGATTTCAGCTACGAAACGTTAGTGGCATTACTGCATGCAAGACTAGCTGCATTTGGATAGCACAAAGTCGAGAATCTGTTTTTGCTGAATTCAAAGATGCAGGATCCGAAGATATTGAACTTTTTTGAATAGAGTCGATGAGAATAAAACAAAACCATAAATTGCGTTTTTTTTAATTTGATGAATTTGAAGCGCGCAATATAATAATTTTCCAATAACTTTTCTCGTTGATTTAAGCTCTTTAATCGTCGTGTAAATAGAATTGTCAATAGTCATTTCGCCAGACAATAAATATGATATTTACATTCAGTATTTTAAGGTCATTGTTGAGTTTTTCCTATTCAGCTATAGCTTAGGCTTCTTCTACGATACCTTTACTAACAAACCTAATTTTATACAACCTTAATGTATGCATACAACGCCAGAATGATACGAGTCTGCCTAAGCCATGAGCATCACATCAGTACAGAAAATGGCCCCATTCTATAAACAACCTACACGAAGGCCTATGTACAAACATGATACATCAATACGGTTTGAAAGTATAATCCAATAACACAGAAAATCATTTAAAAAACATCCTTTCACTGCGATGGCTAAATTGATCATCTTGAATCACGAATGTTGTTCTTTATGTTATGGACATACTGAAGTACAACTGGTGTTTCGTTTTACAAGAAGTGTCACTACAATACAGCTACCTCGAGGTAGAAAATCTTACGCCAGACTAACATTTTCCTTTTTGTCTTGAGTGACTTTCTTCGTCGATGGGCCTCCACGAATTCGCTTCCACTTCATCCGTCGGTTTTGAAACCACACCTTTACTTGTCTCTCAGCCAAATCTAACGCCATTGCGATCTCGTAGCGACGAAGTCTTGTCAGGTAGTTGTTTTTCGTAAATTCTCTCTCGAGTTCCATCAATTGATATTTGGTGAAGACGGTACGATCTTTGCGCTTTTTAGATTTGCTGTCATCAAGTTTATCAGTGTCGAGATCTGGTGATGGAAGGAGAGAATTAATGCTTAGATCACAAAGAAACACCGTTAGTCCCATCATGAGGATGAGCTTAGAAGAGTCTTTGGATGTATTCCGCTAGGTTATCTTAGGTGGACAATGCTGGGGGTATAAAACAGCACGCGTGCTCTGCAGCCAGCTTACATAATCCGGTTTATACAAATATATACTAGAACGACTGCGTATATACTACTGGAAAAGTATCTCTGCGATTTGTAACATGGAAGGGACCAGGTATAGGGCGTGACTGTATATGGGGGTACTTCACCCCGTGTACATAGTCAATGGACAAAAATGAAGAAGTTAGAAAACTTATATAATATTCTCCCTCCTATGTTGGTTTTATTCAATAGTTGTTAATCTGAAATGTTATAAGGGTTGAATCAATAAGGTTATATGATGACTATGATGACGACGAACGTCATACTTGATCAATCACTCTATTCTAGTTCTAACAAACACTTAGACTGAATTGTATAGAAAACGAAACAGTTGTATAATATATGTCGCTATATTTAGTGATCTATTGATCAGTGAGTTTCTTTCCTTTGGTGAGTTTACGACGTCTGTGTATAAACCGACTTGAATGAAAACACGCAACATTCCGACAGGACGACGAGATCTGAAAACATTTGTTGTCTATTCGTATCAACATGCATTTTTGTGAAAAAAAATTTCTTCAAAAATCAAAATTATTTTCTAGTTTGGGGTGTCTTTCTTGCGCTTGGCGTTACTTGAAACTTTTAGCTCTTTTGGCATATCATCATCCATCCAAAATGCCCGAAAATGGACCGGATTTCAAATCGCGAAAGGGATTAAATCGAAGGCCAACTTTCCACTGTTCAGCACTTTAGATTGTGAAATGCCGAGCTGCCAGTAATGAAGATAGTCCCAGTGTTATGCCATCTCTAAAGTCTTGGCTGAAGGATATCTTGATATCTCGTCACGACGATAAAAGAACCAATTAAAAAATAATCAGCGAACTTGGAACTTGGTTTGATCGCGCAAATGAAAACAAAAACCTCTCCAATTCCTTGGACAACAATATTAAATTGCTATAAGTGACAATTAAGGAAGTAAACGCAATAGAAGGAAAATACAGTTATTATAATTGAAACTAACTTTCGAGATCAAGAATACTAGGCTTATATTGCTGTCTTTACATAAGAAAGATAAAGAGATAGTTGTAGTAGAATAGTTAGTTATGGCGCAATTAATTCATAATCAAATAACAATTTGCATTTTCACTGGTTGTCCGCTTATGGTTGCCCGGGACTGATTGGCAACTGAATGATCGTGTTATTTGCCTTGGTTAATTTACACTCCTATATGAAACAATTAACACTAGCTCTACACAACTATGCACGGATTCTTAGTCCTAGATTATGTTGCCTTCATCTCCATTGTCCTAACGTATCAATTAGCTCAATGGTTCTTTTCTAGCTATTAAAGAATAAGCAAAATCCTGTCTCACGATACCATTCATTCACCCTGTTTTGACGCAGTGTTGAGACGTATTAAGACTACAAGACTGCAATTATGCTTAACGATTCTTACAGTTCTATCACATGTAACAACAAGAAATACCTAGATCATTGTCCGATGATTTCTCGCTCCTCTCTTCGTCACAGTATTCATTTGTTGCCGGGGAGACAAACTGTTGTGATGTAAAGGGTGTCTGTGGCTGAAGGTAATTCTTGTAACAAAAGGATTGATCGTAGAAGCCTCGATAGTCTGAATTCACCATCGGTAGTGGTGGATGAGAGAGAGGAGGTACTCGAGATGTAAGCCCACTTGAAGGATTGTTGATGTTGAAGGCTTCGTATCCTCGTTTGGTTGTTTGCTGCATACATGATTGTTCTGTAGAGGGAGACGCCGTATAGGTGTAGTAGTTTGGATATTGCGCTGGTGGAGATGAAAAGTTCATTGATGCCGAGTAGAGATCATACATGTTGGAAGTCTTGCACAGTCACTCTCAGTCAAGCAAGGAGATGCCTATCTGTATGAAATTTCGTTTGTCGGCGAGCGTCTTTAAAAGACGGTTCCCCCAAACGCATCTGTCAGTGAGCGAAATTGACACCACGTACTCTCGTTGTCGCCCTCTTTTGATGTAGCCAATCTACGCATCCCGCATTTACAAGACTGCCGGACCGGGGGCGGCAAGAATCTATCGGAAAGGAATCCTCTTTGTATTTTACCAAACATAGTTTTAACATTCACAAAGTATCTTTGTAACCTGATAGATATTTAAATGATACATTTGACTATGCTGATCCTTTGAAACGCGCGAATTGAGTTCCGTCACTTGATTCGAAGAGACATGACAAGGTCGGACTTACAGACAATAAAAGAACTCAGCGGCTTTGTTTATAGTGCCTATTATGTTCTACTCTCGAACTGCGAGTGTTATGATCTGTGCGCGTGTTCTTTCTTTCAAATCTTGTTGTCAAGTTTGCTCTATACAACACTGGTGGCCCTTAGTCTGTTGTGTTCTCTTTCAATCGACAATTCCAAGGTATAATTTGCGGCAATTATGCACACGTACAGAAACAAGGGTCGTGGCGGCCTGTTCTAAAGAAACTGCCATTTGGCCACAACCTGACACAAGCAGCGCTCAAACAAGCCGCTCAGTTAACTGCCCGACCCGGGACCTACGAAGGCAAAATTTATCCTTACGTACGACATTGGCACTTTGTCAAAGAGAGAGAACTGTAAGAATTGAAGCCAAGTGAACTTAAGCAGATCAGTTTGAAACAACTTCCCTGCGACACCCTTGTGAGAGATATCAATCAGAGGTCCTCTGTCCAAGCAAGCTGTCGGTCAAGTTGAATACACTACTACTAGGCTGATTCAACACAGACGCTGCAAAAACATTGCTCAAGTCGCTGATAAATTCCAATAAATGTACTCTTTGACACTTCTAGATAAACGAAAGTTTAAACAAACTTGAAATAACACTCGAAAGTCGAGAGTCTCATCTTGAACACCGGATGTAACGTCTAATCACGCTCTCAAGTAAACGAGATAATCAAACTAATCACATTATAAAACACAAAAGTCCAAAGTTTCCGGAATCATTTCTAACGTAACATAAAAGAGACATAAAAACGTCCCAACCTCAAACCCGTGCAGGTCACATCAATTAGACTCCATTTAACTACGTGATGTACGTGTCCTTACGCCAACATGAAGACTGATCAGCGTTGTGCGGCTTAGGAAGGTATTTCCTTATATGGGCCGGGTGACACGTGTCACTAGGATACACAGAATTGCCGTCACAAATGCTTCATTGACTTGAAGATAAATGAAGACGATTCACCAGGAACCATTGAGCTTTAAAGTTTTTAAGTTAAATTGTCTACAGTACTTTAAAAATTGAAACAACCAGGTTCCCTGATATCCGTCTTTGAAGTTACGCTTAAAACATCTCAAGTTTCTACCTTTCAACTTTGGGTTGTCAGTTCGTCTTAGTTTGGGTTTCAAGAAGGTCACGTAAGAGCAATAAACACGCCTGAGAAGAACAACAAAGCTGCTTTTTGTCAGTTCTTTGCATATCCTTAGCTCTCTTAGATTTCTTGTGAATATACGCAACACTAAAACAATTCACTTTCAAGTTCTGAGCTATTGAAAATGAATTCAACGAAGGCCTTGTTTTTGTCAATATTTTATATTGGTATAAATTTGTCATCATATCATTTCCTTAATAAGAGATTTTTAACATCAATGGTATGGTGACTCTAATACAGTTTTTCCCCTTTAGGGCTCAACCTCCAACTAAACTGACCCCTAGTTACTAAAACCAACCATTTGGCCGAAGTAGCGTTACATCCGGACTAACACAGGCTATTTGGAACTGGCATTTTTGACATTCAATTCTATTTCTTTCTGATTCAGAATGCCTTCTTTCTGAGTTCGTGACTGATCATATTGATCAGATTCTGAACTCAGTCATAACAACTCGAGTTTGGGTTTTCTTCCGTTCAACAGTTTGTCGGAACACACCCTGTTCTGGAAGCATATTGGTAACAGTTCTAGTTGGTGTTGTGGTCAATCAACGTGCGTCATTTTAAAACAGAACGTACGTGTTATTCACCTCCCAAGCAGAATCAAGATCCAGTCTCTTCCGCACCAAAGGAAATCGGTACTTGGTGGATGTCGAGGTTTGCGTGACTCATCCCGACTTCCACAAGGTATCTCCGCCCCTCCTTCAAGTGAACTAGAAAAATATGTCTATGAAAACATCTAAAACAAATCTTTTGGAGTACGTATGAACATATTTAACGTGAAAGGATACTGGAAGAAAATAGTTTTTCAGTAAACCAAGCTCGGTTAATAAGATATTTCAGTAAAGGCCAACCAAGGAAACGGCTACCAAGGGCGAGGCAGTACCCATTTTGTCTGTATTCATTGAATGAAAATCAAATTTATCCGACTGGAGATTATATTCACGAAGTTAGAGTTATTCACAAAGTCTAAATGAACTCTTAAAAACATTTTGAATATTGATTACTGGACAAGAAATAGTCAGTAAAAATGAACTAGAAAATAAGGAACCGCGAACGAAAATGCTTTGTACCTGAAGAAGGCAGGTTTGGCCAGCTGAAATATCGTACATAATAAACATATAACTCTACAGTGTGTCAGCTGTTCTTAGACTTTTCATTAATTTCATCGCAAGCTGTAAGATCTACACAAGATCCGCTGTATACCGCAGGATTTTCGTCACGGTTGTTCCTCCACATTATTATTTGTAGGTATACGTAGGATCTGTAAAAGATCTAATCAGCTCAGTATAAATATGACAAACATGAAATTCAAGAAAGGCTGATACTACGTAGAAACTTAACACAACACAAATGAGACTGAATTCTTCGTCGTACGTGCATTAACTCTGTCTAGTACAACACTGATAGAATAATGCCAACACTACACTTCACAATTCATCACATACTTGACCAGAGAAATCACCCCGAGGCAGGGACCCAGAACAACGAGTGACCACAATGTGACATAAATACGGGGTATTTATCAAATTAGCCCGAGGCAAAACCAGTCCGTTCCCCACAGACACCCGTGGTTTGACCCCTCTGCCCCTATGATTAACAACTCTGATTGCTACTTGTTTGTTTGAGAGGCATACTGAGTGATACTCTACAGTGCCAGACTATTACCAGCGCTACAGATCTATACTAAATTCGCGGCTATTTCTTTGAACTCATTTTAAAAAGAGACCTGTAGTGAGCTGCTTAGCTGGCGCCGCGGAGAGCCATGTGATATGGGGCTGGTATGTACGACACATTGCGAGCATGCCATTCAACTTTTCGTGCCGATTTGAAAGGAGCAATAGATGACGCCTTTTCTCAGAGAAGAAAAAGAGTCAGTCCCGCGCACATGCGCGCATAATTTATGTTTAACAAAAATCAGTGAATGGAATTTATTTTTCTGCGTGTAATGGATCCTATCTTGGATGATAGTCGTCCGACCATTACGACGGAAAAAACCTCTCATGACTGATAAAGGCGACCAACCAGATCGAAATACTTCTCTTTCACTAATCATTTTGTGTTGCTGTTCGTTGTTTTATTGTACAAAGTGGTCGTTAATTTACAACCAATTCTACAAAGCCGTTTATTGAGATAAGCACATCTTAGTAGTTGAACATGCATTATAAAAAGCTTTCTTCAGTCAAATCCCTCTCATGTGTTTTTCATACGACAGTTACATGACATCAACTAAACCGCTCAAAGCCTGCAAGCACTTGTATCTGACTTGGGGATTAAGGTTACCCTCCTTTTATGACTAGGTCTTACCTGGGTGAATCAAGAGAGCCGATTGCCTTGACCTTGTAAGACGTCGCATTGGTAGCTTATACAGTCAGGATGCCTTCTGTTTATATTTGTTTCTTGGTCAAACCGTGACACATAAACACGATGTAATCAAAGGCCAATTGCAAACGGTGCGCTGTTGTCAATGTGAATGTTCGCGTTTCCTGAACAAACTGCCGGAGCAGAGCCAAAGGAGGGAAGTATGTTAAAGGTATGTCTCACTAGCAGAGTATACAGACCCTCAGTACACCCCTCCCCGGGCACCCCTCCCTTCAGTACAACGTGGACAACTAACGCTGCTGTGAACCTTGAACTGAATATGATGTCACAGTTTTAGTTCAGTTGTGTCACGGAGACCTTCATGAAGGTACATTCTTGGCTGCGTCTTGAATGTTCAAAAGGTTGTGCAGTTCAATAAGACATTGATTTCTTGATTCCACATTATGTCACGGTACGTGTCCGTAGCCTCCTTAGCAGCCGCCCTTAGTTTCGTCACGCAAGGCTTACGTGACGAAACTAAGGGCGGCTGCTAAGGAGGCTATCGATTTTTTTTCTTTTCTAATTTTTCTGGAGTGAGCGGCGCGTCAATAATGAAATATCAATTTTGAGTAAAATGGATTTATCTATCTTGACTCCATCTCTAAGATGATTCAATTCTTTCAAGTTCGAGGTCAGCAGTGGGTTAAATAAACACACATATATATACAACGGTATCGATCAGGAAGCTTCTGGCTAAATTTGCAGTATCGGTCTTGCTACTATGTGGAGATATTCCCAGTAAATTCTTGTACGTGGAATTTGTTCTAAATTAATCAGTCAGGTAAAATCAACGAGGTATCCAATCCAACACTGTGAATGCATTACGACATCAACTACAAAATGTACGAACGTTTTGATATCATTCAGTCAGTATGTCTGTTATAGAGCAGATTTCGTATGCATATGACTGTAAAAAACTTACGGCACGGACGTGCCGTGCCGTGACCATGATGATTTAGGATTTTGAATGAATCCGTGCCGTGACAATACCGTGCCGTGCGCCGTGGTTTTTCAAAGTCATACATAAAGTTTATTATTATTATTATTATTATACGAAATCTGCTCTAACTGAACCAGTCCAGCAGAGCGGCGTACGTATTAGAAGCCAACATTAGTTTAACCGGTTCCACTTCTAGATGTGTGACTCTTCGAGTATAGTTTCAAAACATGTTTTCAGTTGCCTCTCGGTCTCTCGCACTATGTTTCAACCGGCAATATTTCGGCTCTACGAGGCAAAAGTTGGGTTAAACGTCGTAGTTGCAAACTCGACTGAATAAAATAGGCAGAAGTCTGCCCAGGGGTAAGACAATAACGTTGCTAATTAATCTTTGTATCACTACATGAACATGTACATGAATATATGCGATTAACAAAGATTGATTGAACAAATATATTGTTGTACCCCTGGGCGGCGCCCTTTTATACCGGAACTTCGTGCTTAATCCAAATATATAACATTGAACAAGTGCGATACTCATGACTCGATATTTACTAAGTTATCGAAAACACAGCCAATGAGATATGTAAATAATCACTGTCTCACCATGACGCAATGGTGTACACTAGCAATAAACCCTATCTCGCCTATATACAGGGGACCATGCTATACAAGGTAGTGTACGCACACTGATAGTCACCAACAGTGTACAGGAATGAACCTTATCTCGCCTATATACAGGGGACCATGCTATACACGGTAGTGTACGCACATTGATAGTCACCAATGGTGTACACTAGCAATAAACCTTATCTCGTCTATATACAGGGGACTATGCTATACACGATAGTGTACGCACACTGATAGTCACCAATGGTGTACAGAAATAAACCTTATCTCGCCTATATACAGGGGACCATGCTATACAAGGTAGTGTACGTACACTGATAGTCACCAATGGTGTACACTGAATAAACCTTATCTCGCCTATATACAGGGGACCATGCTATACACGGTAGTATACGCACACTGATAGTCACCCCAATGGTGTACACTGAATAAACCTTATCTCGCCTATATACAGGGGACCATGCTATACACGGTAGTGTACGCACACTGATAGTCACCAATGGTGTACAGAAATAAACCTTATCTCGCCTATATACAGGGGACCATGCTATACACGGTAGTGTACGTACACTGATAGTCACCAATGGTGTACAGAAATAAACAATATCTCGCCTATATACAGGGAACCATGCTTTACACGGTAGTGTACCCTATAAGTACATCGATATTTTTACATTGCATTGTCTATAAAAATACTGAACCCCTTGAGTTTCTCTATTGTTTGTCCGAGCTGTGGGGAATGGTGTACACTAGATGGTCATACTCTTGATTCATTGACAAATTAACAGTGTTTCTTTCAGGAGTTTCAGCTTGCTAGTTCTCTCCGACGCTAAACTCTGTTCTATCCACACAACCAACAACAGCAATTTTCTTCTCAGGTCTTTTTCCTTTGACTCTCTTCCACTTCATCCTTCGATTCTGGAACCAAACTTTCACTTGTCTTTCTGTCAAGTCCAAACTGACTGCAATCTCGTAGCGACGTAACCGCGTAAGATAGTTGTTCCGTTGGAACTCATTCTCGAGTTCCTGTATTTGGTGCTTGGTAAAGGCGGTGCGCTCTTTGCGTTTCTTGCCGTTCTTTCCGGTTTTGGGATCAACAGCTAGAGATAAAATAAGCACACGTAAGATAATCATCAAGAAGAAACAGAAAACACGTCGTAACAACATAGTTGTGGACGGTCCTATTTCTAGCAGCGTGCAGATTATCAGGATTCAGTTATACTGTTCGATAGTTTGTATATTTTTGACATAAAAGAAAGTAAAATAGTTTACGTTCTGAGTTATATTAGATATCAATTAGTACTGAGCGCTGAAAACATCATAGTGATTCAGTGTGAGTTGCTACTCTAAGTAACGTTAACTGGAAACCAGTATTGTTGTATTTGCTGTATTTGTAGCCCACTCAAAATAAAGATTATTATTATTATTATTATTAACTCTATCCTAAGATCGCCTGTTCTTGCTGTGATCGGTTACTTGATCATGAGTTGCACAAACTGCACTGCTTGGAGCTTAGCAATATAATACAAAACTTAACTCGAATATACAACGACAACAGATGACTCTATTCCATTATATATTTCTATCTATCTATTATGGTTGGCCGCCGGTCAGTGGAGCAGGGTGGAGTTAGAACCTTTTCTATCGCAGTATGTTACCAAACAAAACTCATGCCGAATACAGGGTGTATCTTTCTAATAAAAAAACCAGTAATAGTTGTTAGTTTAAATCAAATGATTCCATTTCAGTTCAGTTAAATTATAGAGAATTGAAGATATTGAAGATTGACACCCCAACGGAGCTTTACGGGAAGGAACCCAAACTGATTACAAACATCATGAGTGTAGTTGCGAACACTGAATTGCAAACTATTCCAATCACTAAAACAAGTTTTTTACAAATTTCAAGCATCACAACGCCAGCATCATAAAGACCCAAAAGCATGAACTAATATCAGTCCGCGTGGTTGAAATCAGCGTTGCATTCCTGACATGATCCAAAGTCATATGGATTGATATATTTCTTTACAGAGCATCTGAAGTATGCTAAGTAGGCCTAGAGACCATCTCTGCTGCCAAGTCTATAACGTCATGTACATGAACTGTGCTAATATTGTACATTGTACAGTTTTCGTCTATGACATTCTGCATGAATGTACCTTTGTTCTCTAACTCTCTCCCTCTCTCTCGTCTCTTTTATAAACGAAGATCTCATCGCGATCGGTCACTGTGCGCTGTCTGAGTGAAGCTTGATCACTGGCAATATCAGGCTGTTCTCCCTTTCAATCCAGTTTTACATTTTAAGTATCAAAATCCCTATCAGTCGACAAAAGCCTTTTGCCATGAAATCATGCCAGTGTTAAAGTGATGCAACCACAGATAGGAACGGTTCGACGAGCTTAACTTGAATTATTTTCAGCTTGTGGAATCCGGTTGCGCGCATCAGTGTACTACTTTGCAAGAAAGTCTGTATAACTGCATCTACAATCATCACGTTCAATTGTTATTATTGTTATTATAGTTGGATAACACAGGATATATAAACGTTTTTGTGTATGAGGACCGTTACGCGAGTACAATAGAAGGTCCTATAGTTCTTGTAAACACAAAATGAATTTATCTTTGAATCGTTTCCATGTTTACATACTTAGTTTCTTTGTGTATAGGATTGCTGAGTATTTGCAAAGCAATCTAAACCAAGGAACATGAGAAAAGCTCATGATTGTGGCTCCTGTTAGTACTGCATGAGCTACTAGTGATAATGAACTAAAATCTAGTTTAATTCCTCTATTGAACGGCAACTAATGAATTAACATCATTCTCTCGGTAAATTAATTCCAAGATCCTTTGAGCTAGAGAAACATACACACCATGTTTGTTTAGAAGTGTCTACCTTGCCGCCCATCTTGTTCATGGAGTACAAACACTATTTTCTATTAATTGCTACTTATTATCCAGCAAAGCTCTTAAAAACAACTAAACACTTTTAGAAGCTGATGTCTTTTCCGTCCAAATATTGTTTCTGCAGACAACTTATCACTAAAGCCTTCTGTTTGGTCGCGCTCATGCATGCGTGTATGTACAGGAGACCACATCCATCATTGAGACGACCAAACACTTCCTAACTTGGAAAATTTGTCCAAAGTTTTAGAGACTGCTGTTGTAAAAACTCTCTCTAGGGAATTTTGTCTTCTTACGATCTTTGAGTGTATCGTTTTGATTGTTACTACAAAGAGGGTTGTTAGTTCCTTTCCTGTGAAGTGGTTGCCGGTATGATTTCGAGGCGATTTGCGGTTTCCTGAGTCTCGGAACCACACTGAGCAAGAGCTTTGCTGACAGATCTTGTTAGATAACAATTAAGAATTACAAAATGCATGGTTCTTTATAGCAACAAAATATAAATAATACCAAAACAACTCCAGTTTAAGATATGGAAATAAGAGTATACTTATAGAGGAACTGGCAAGCAGTTTGTGAGAACTACAATACACTGATAACAGTACGTTTTTTTAAACATGCGATAAGATATAGTTTGAGCAACGTTGCAGTCGGAAGCAAGATTTACAACTTGACCAGTTACACTGGAAAGAAAGCTTTTTTGTCTGAGTTACTATCAGACCTGAAACGGTGTCATTAACGTACTACAATCTATTTTAAAAAGCCTAGGAAAACCACTGTACAAATGAACGATGGTTTACCAAACAACATAGTCAAAGTTTAAAACAAAAAAAGAAGTTGTGATCTGTTGTGATGCAGTCTATACTATCTCATTCCTTATTATAGAATCTTTAAAGTTTAGCAGTAAACTGTGAAGCAATAAAAAACAGTTGACATTAAGGTGTTATTGCTTTTCTTGGCTATTCACTTCCGTCAAAATTATAAATAAATTGTTTTTAGAATCGATAGAAATAACTTCTCTAACAGAGTCTGGTCTCGTTAATCCTCCTTTAGTTTGGTCTACAAGTAACGTACCAAGTCAGTAAAGAGAAAGATGTACTGAAAAACACAAATCCTTTTAGCACTGAAAAAGTTCATTAAGTTGTGCTTATAGGATCTACATAAACAACTGCAATTCATTATCTTGAAATGACAGTTCATTTTAGTGAGAAGGTGGAACTGGATTGGAATTCCTCAGTTGTTATAAACTGAGCAGTATTACTATACATTCATGTAAGAATTTACAGCCCTTAGCAAACTGGAATATCCGGCCATGCCATCGTTGTAAAGATGGTTGCGTTTACTGAAGACTTGTATATTTCCTGTGGTTGACCAGTATACATATAACTCACAAGATCTTACATTAGATAGCACTTACTGAACTAAAAACCTACATGGACCTAGAGCCTATAAGGTAGGTAAAGTTTAAGCAGAAATTGCACTTAATAAAATCACAAAATGAGTGAGGAAAGCCCCAAGGAGCCCAGTTCATTGATATTTTGGAAGTGCTTAGTGTTCCACTGATGTGTAGAATATAAGCAGTTCTCAAGTGCTTGAAGTACTTGAAGATCAACGATTGATTGATTTGCATCACAAAGTACTTCATCAATTCACGGTTTAATAGTAAGCAAAAAGAGTTAATTATCGAGTGTTTATAACGACGGACACGACACAGACAAGACTGGTACACTGAAATACTGTAAGACTTCCCTTAAACTGCTAATAACGAGCAACATAGCGATACTACGACACCTTGAAGTCCTTGAAGTAAGGTTGAATCTCAACAGTGTAGAACCTTAGCTCTTTTGTAAGCTTTACTTCGCCTCCGATATATATACTGCATCCCTCAGAAAACAGCTTTGTAGGGTGATTTTCTTCTAGATTGAACACTAAACAACAAAATCCAACCCGAAATGCCATGTGATTATTCTGGCCATTACGTCGTACGAAGTCATCACGAGAAGCGCTCGCCCCACATTATGGCACTTTACACAACACTTCCAGACACTTGAATAATAATTAAGAGCCCTGATTTCTTATTGATCATCATACAGACGAGATGTTATTGCTTTCATTAAATCACCAACCCGTAAATCTTAAACGAAATTATCTTTCATTAGCACTCTATGAACTCTGTAAATGTAAATACCGCAAGGCCCATGAGGAGATTGTGCTAATCGCTGTATGCCCTAACTACCATGCTACTTAAAAAGGTGCGATGCTTAATAAAACAGTAATAAGGATATTAAAACCCGCGTATTACCTTGTTCACAGTTCGAGACGTGGGGTACACAGTTGTGGTCCAGCGGCATCACAGCGCACTGGTCTGACATCATTGGGACGGGAAGGTGATGGAGTATCGGGGCTTCTTCTCTTGGTTCTAATTCCATGTTTCTTGTGTCGTTGTAGTGCATCATTGCAGGTCCGTACTGTGAGGAGGGTGTGTTAGGGGGATACGAAATACTGCTTGGGGAATAAGTGTTGAATGCGTAACGAGATGAAGGGTAAACATAAGGATGGTGGGACAGTGGTGGTGGTGGAGTGTGCTGTTCGTGGGAACCTGGAATAGGATATGGTCTTCGGCCGTAGTTGTACCCTGGGCTGAACATGACGGATAACAACCTGGATTCACTGCTCCCTCACTTGCGATCCGAGCTTCCTATTTTTTGGTAACGCAGACCTTTGCGTTTATCAAGATATCAGAAGGCCTCCGTAAGCGATATTACGTCGCTCGTTTTGAAATTGTAATCAATCCAAATGACTTTGTGTCGGAACGATCGTGTTACAGCAGTTCACCCTTCTTTGCGCTGACCAACATACGTTGTGACAACACTTGCTGTTATATTACTAGTACTAGCCACAAAAACCTCTACCACGATTTGAAAACCTGGGAGTGTTCAACTCTGACTCCTATCATGAGTCGGTCTTGCATTAGATTTCCCTCTCAACAAGAAAAATAAACAACTCTATAATTAGATAATGTCTAGCGCCCATGCCCATATATCCTTTGCATATGCCGCTCTATGTTCAGCTGTTTTAGGCATTAGCCTTTATAGTCGATCGCTTTCGGGTTCTCACAATCTCCTGTGAAGTGTTTCCACATAATTTAGTTTATGTGAGTTTTTATAGGTATCAGAAGTTCGCTATTCTTGTACACTTCTCCTACCCTAATTATAAAACCCGTTGATACCCTTGGAAACACATGTATTCTGATACAAGTGCATCGACTCCACAGGCAGCATCAACTACCTCCTACTGCTCTCATCTCGCTTTGCATGACTACCGTTACTAAACCAGTCGTTATTTTACTTGACAGAGTGGCTTCCCTCTTCCGTAGATTATTTGTAAGCGAAAAAAAACAAGAAAAGCTGACAGCTGTGTGTCGTTAAGCCAATTTATTTTCGCGATAAAAGCTGATACTTTGGTTAAGTGCATGCTAATAACTCAAATTGCGAACGGATTAATGTGACGCTGAAAGTCTATTTCCTCGAACGAGTGAAAATATAATGTTGCTAAATAAACTGAGACATTGTGAAACCAAGAAAATAAGGTCTACAGTTTTTGTGATAATGCGTTTCCATAGCTTATTTTCTGGACGTTGATGTCATTTATTTCTCGTGGGACTTAGAGGCATGACAACTTTGAGTGTTCTGGGGCGAAGGGTACAATTTTGACATTGGTATAAGTATTACGACGCCGTCAAGATGTGTGATTAAACTACAGCATTTCGATGATATGTTCCTACTATAGAAACACAGTTTTGGCTGCAACAGCACAACTAAACGTAGAAGGCATAAAGTATCTGAAAATCGCAAAAAAGTACCCTATGACTTGTCCATTTCTGTAGATCTTTTCTATCGGCTATCGTCTGTAAGTAGAGATAGAGATCTAGTGAGGGACTAATTTTATAAATTCATACACTGCCGGCCGAATATGCATGTTGGATTGATATGAATGTACTGTTTGTTATCTAGTAAGAAATAAAAGTCTGTATCCTATATGCCTACCCCAAGGAAAAGATGTCTTGCTTTACTGCAAAGTCGGTTGCAACCGCACTGTCCCAAAGTAAGATGGTACTTGCGCAGCCCCAGTTTAGAAGAAGCAAAGACGCTTCGCCGCAATCTACTAGTTAATTTATTGGAAATCCTTCCTAAATCCCACAACACACGTTTGGTAAAGCTGTCGACATGCTATAGGATTCAGAGAACTCCCACGTTTACTGTAGAAGTCAAGTCATGGTTCTATTTTGATTTATCTTATCGGTAGAAATGACAAATGATTCGCTACTCAGTTTTATTAAGATGTTCTGCTCCGATGTCGCGGCCCGTCGGTAGTTTGTACTGCCCGTATCTAATCAGACGATAAATTCCTTGACTCAGGAATTTCGTTATTAAATTTTTGCTTTCGCTGTGCGGAATGACTGACACCCAGTCCGGGCATCCAGTCCTTCCATTTGTCATTATTTATTGTGGGTTTTACGAACATAGTTCCCTTGTTGTGTGTGATAAGTTCATCATATCCTGTACATGTTTCACTGATTTGTACTGAGATGCTCTAGTCCGACATTATCACGACCAAGAAAAGTTGTTCTTTCTGGTAACTCTTCTCGGGTATGCATGCGCCTTTAATAGTGACTGCGCTAAAAGGAACACGAAGGTGAATACTGAGGCAAACCTTCTGTACAGTGACCACAGTATTTTTGGATACACCTTATTCATATCTACTGAGCTGACACTATAGCAGTCAAGATATGCCGAAAGTTTATATCGTACTAAATCCAGTTTCAATTATCATTTTATTATAACTCTTAATATCTTCGCGCAGAACATTGTATTTCTGCATGTACACGTTTGATTATTGGCCGTTGTGTTGACAAGAGGTCTACGGTATACCAAGCTTTTGCACCTAACAAAAAGTTTGAATAGAAAGTGACTATTGACTGTGTAAATAACTTGTTTATTTTATCAACTTCGCGCCTATTCACATGGTGTGTAATTTGGCGGAAAAATTAATGCACTTTGCTTAAAGTATGCCATGGAGAAATACAGGTTGACATGGTTGTATTTTAGTTTAATGTCAGTATATTCTTACTTCGGAATATAGTTTGTCGCACAATACAGGCGAAAACAAGCGATCGATATACGGAAATTCGAAAGTCTGTAAAGACTACGTCAACTGAGTTAAAAGGCCTGTATCTTGCGCATACGATAAGCACTGAGCGACACAGCGACTAAGGAAGTGTGCCAAGCATAAATTTGATCTCTCATATAGAGGTGTGTTTTAAAACTAAGATCGCGCTGATTACACCTCCCTGACTAAACCGAACAAGAGGTATACATACTATAATAGCTGTAGTACAACCTGACGTATTTGAACACTTGTTGCAAGTTACAAGTTTATATTTCGTGAAGAATTGATAAACTGACAACAGCCACGCATTGTTGCTTTCAGGCTGTCGTGCACGTTCAGGAAAACAAATCTCCGGGAACCTTCTTTCGGCCGGTCCTGCTCTTCTGTGTTCGTGATTGGCTCTGTTTCGTTGTAAGTCTTGCGGTTCAGCATTTTTCTTATGAAGACCTTTTATAGAGACCGAAAGTCAGACGCGGTACAAGCCAAGGGAGTCGATACTACCAGAGAAATAATGTACAACCAATCACGTTTTGTACCTTTAAGTTACCGTGTGCATATATACGTGTTCAAATAGGTGTTATATCCGTAGTGTAGATCATCCCAAACCAGTGCAGAACCAAAGACCACACACCGCCGGAATACATCATGTCGGCTTCTTATCGTAAATCACCAAATGCAGACAGTTAACTAATTTAAACCACTCGACTGGAGATCTCAGTGTGCAATGTGACTATCGTGACCAGAAACTGATTGTGTACCCCGGCGATGCTAGTGTGAAAACAAACAAAACTTATTCTTGTTTACAAAACATACGCATTCAGATTGCTCGGTTAGATGCATATAGTAGTTTACTGTAAATAACTTTTACAATGAATGAGTTCTAATAATTGGATTTGTTTACGGATACTATACACCGACAGTCGTAATCTATTTCAACTAATTTGACGTCATTTTGACAAATGAGGCGCTCGCTTCTTGCATGACACCCGGCTTTTTGAGTCTTACACATATCGGCTAATGGAACGTAAAGACCTAAAGATACAATCTTTACACAGAATTGCTGCAAAGTAATAGAAAATTCGGCTAGTTTTGGTGACAGACAAAATGTATTCGGTGCGGCAACACACTCCGAAAACATTGGAAATAAACCGGCCACGGCTATGATACACATACTCCAAAGGCTGTTTGGCATGTTCCATAACTATAAAAACTCTCGGCTGTGTCTTGTAATTACTTCAATTTCGACAACCGAACTTAACCATCCAAAAGTCTATTTAACAAAACATTAATGATTTTTCATTTTCAATAACAGAAATGTTTCGGACAATTTTTGTTAGACGGGCTGTATAAAGTGTCAAAAGTAAAGCCAAAGACCAATCAGGTAAAAAATGGTTTATTTTTGGCCCTATTTCTGGTACAGATTTCCAATGTAGTATCATTATCAAACTTATCAGGTTTACGATGTATCATGCATCAAGCGGTTTTAAAATAGTTGGACAGTTTCGGTATATGTACCAAAGGGAGGGGCCTAATCCCATCCAACCAGTTTATAATCGCTTCACCAGACCAGGGACTCAGTTTCTACATACTCAAAGACTATAAATTAAGATTAGCCAACATCTGATATTTGAAGTCTGACTATCAGAAGTACAATCGTTATACTCGATATATCAAGAACGGATGTTTTATGTATAGTGACTATGACAAACTGATGTACAGATGCATTCATGTGATCGTTACTTACCGCCGCTTTAATGGTTTAAATATGAGTGTTTCAAAACCGCCGCCTAGTTCTGGTTGACAATGGCGACCTTCAACTTACCCTTGATCACATCCATGCAGTCAAGGTATCCACCAATTGGCATTTGGGAAATTTTATGATCATTTGATTGCTCTCAGACCAAATGAACAATCGCGACGAAATGTTCATTCCGACAACTTTTCCAGTCTAAAAAAAACTCAAGATTTGAATTTATTTATTGTTGAAATGAAAAGAACATTATGGCAACTGCAAAGTTCGCCGGCGGTCTAGATACCGCCACAGGTACGGTAGCCCGGTGCATGATTTTTGCCTGGTACTTTTAATATATTTATATTATTTGTTTGTTTATTTACAGAGCGCTCGAGTAAATACGATGCAATGAATCTATAACATGAGAAACTGACTGACTGTATTGTGATTCCTTATGAAGTCATTACTGCTTTTGTTTTCAATCCCTATTCAAATAGTGTCCCCCCTTTTTATTATTCACACACATATTTACAAGGATAATAGAAATATAATATAATAATATAGACTGAATTACAGCAACAACAACAACAACAATAATAATAATTACAATTATTAAAACATTACAATGAGCGAAACTTCGCCGAATCAGTAGACTACCCCAATAGACATCTATAATATATGTTTGCCTAGATAGAGCAATGGTCTAATAGAGGATCACTGGACGCCTTTTGGCTAGGACCTAGTTTTCAGGAGGGGTTAATGGTATCTGTTCTGTGAAATAACTGTTCTTCCAGTACTTTCCTGGGAAATCTAAAATGATTTTCGCATTTGACTATATTTGTATATTATATGGAACAATGAACTATTATCCCATAAAAATATGAAATATACAGAATATATATTAGGTTATATGGATAGGAAATGTTTTTGTTCCTGGGAATTGCTTTATTTTATAAATAGTACCTTATTTAAGTACTTTTTTTTTTTGTGTGTGTGTTTTTTGGTTAGAAAATATTCTCTCTTCTGGGAAAAATTTTCTGATATTTTCTCTCCTGGGAAAAAATTATCTGGGAAGACTTCTGGCTGGGTGAATAGAACAGATGTTATTGTCCCAGGGGACCACTAACCCCTCCTGAGTTTTATATAGCATCAGGATAGCGCGGATGGGGCCGAAATCTTCAGGTTGGATCGATGTCTCAGCTTCTCAGAATGTCTCGGTAGAATCGTCCCATTTTTTAGTTTTATTTTCCTTTTTTATTCAATTATCCCTATCTTTTCTTTATTGTAATAAGGGAGGGCTGGCGGAAGGACTAAAATCAGGGAGTCAAGCTACCAGCGGGCAAGAGTTCGTAACGCAACGGCAACGGCAACTGCATTGCTTGGGCTGCCTGCGTTGAAAATACTGCTGACCCTAAAAATCACTGTAACCGATTGCCATGGCAACGATCGAAACCCAAACATGGCGGACGAAGAAGCGGCGTATTACCTCGAACGTATCCTTGTTAAAGCAGGGTTTTTACCGCGTTTAATGGTTATTGTGTTATTGAAATACTTGAAGTATATAACTGTAGGGTGTTGTTGTTGGTTTTATTTGGTATTTGCCTCGATAAAAGTTCATAATTATGAATTTGTTTTGTTCTAAACTAAAGCTGTCACATCGTTCACGTTTGCTTTTCATCGATGAAGTTCAGCTACGCTTACTCGTACCGATCGTAATTTTATGCCAACATGATATCAAAATTCACATTAATCTGCATCCACATATATATTCTTTGCTTAATTTATTGTATATTGTATATGTGTCGCAGGGCTCCTTTTGATATCAGAGGCTACTACGCCACTAACTGGACTACCCTGCTGTTTTATTTGTGTTTAAATAAAGGTGTCTATCTATCTATCTATCAATATAGCAATGTACATGTATGTACAAAAAATACTGACTGGTCTACTAAGCTGTCAACCTTATTTACGAAATGAACAAAATGTACTACTACTACTAAAAACATCAAACCATTGTTTTCCTTGATTTTCATAATACAGAGGTTACTGTTGCTGATGACAGTGATGATGAATTCCTATATGATGAGGTTAGTTTGCTTGATATTGTTGTTAAATATATTACAATGCTTGTCATCCATGCTACAAGCCTACAGTCAAACATCTCTATTTGTAAACACCATCAAAACCCTTGTTTACAAAAGTCATAAAAACACTGACTACATTATTAACTTAATTTGTTAGGTTCCCCTTGAGGATGAATACTCTGTTACAGGTGAGTTCTATATTGATATTATTGATTGGATGGATGGATTTAGTCACATGACTATCAGTATTTAATATATTAGTGTTAATTTGATCACATTTATTATACCCGGTGTAACTAATCGAATGGTTCGGCAATCGAATTCAATCGAACCTCATTGAACCCAATCGAATGACGAGGTTCGATTGGGTTCGGTAATCAGACATAATCGAACCCAAAAATGTTTGTGAGAGTTTGATTGATTACTGAACCCAAATCGAACGAAATCGAACCCAATCGAACATATTTGAAATCACTCAAAAAAGCAAACTGTTCGATTTTGTTTGATTGCCTAAGATTTTTGTGAGTGTTCGATTGTGTGCGATTACTGAACCCAATCGAACCTCGTCGTTTGATTGGGTTCGATGAGGTTCAATTAATTAAATTCGATTGCCAAACCGTTCGATTAGTCACACCGGGATTATACCACTTTCTCATTATCTCAAATCAGAGGGAGATGAAGATTTGGACACAGCTGTCAAGACAATACAAGAAAAATCAACAGATAGTTTGCTTTCAGTAAGTGTAAACAATTTACAATGCTTATAACTGCTAGAATGTCTCGACAATTGTGAAGAGATCCCGTATTTAAAGGGGGACTAGTACGTAAATCGTTCAAAGTTTGATTTAGCTGAAACTTCACTGAAATATTCTCAAAGACCCATACAATCACTGGTTAATTTTTTTCACAAAAATTCCAATGGGAAATAATGCATTTTTATGAATCTTTAGAGGTGCCAGTGACGTCACTGACTCAACCCAAACTCAGCTCCACACATTTCTTTGCATTTTGTGATCAAAATATTTGAACGGTTTGTTCAGATAACAGCTCTGCACTGAAGAAAACTAGTCAAACAATCAATCCTAAGCACATATAAGGTAAGAAAACTCCTTCACACAAACGTTTAGCTTCATAGAAATAAAATAATTCAAGACATTAAACATGAAGAAATGTATGGAGCGAAGCCGTGATGATTGTTTGGGTTGAGTCAGTGACGTCACTGGCACCTCTAAAGATTCATAAAAATGTATTACTTTCCATTGGAATTTTTGAGAAAAAAATTAACCAGTGATTGTATGGGTCCTTGAGATTATTTCAGTGAAGTTTCAGCTAAATCAAATTTTGAACGATTTACGTACTAGTCCCCCTTTAAATAAAGATTATTGTTATGGTCATCATCATCATCATGTCAAAAGCTGATTGGCTGATGACAGCGACATAAATATGCAAATACATTAAAGGTGGTCAGAGTTTTGAACGTTGCACAATAATCTATAATCACTTTATTTTTGTACATAATTTACAGAAATCAGGACCTGTGACTGCCTCTATTACCACTGTAAGTATTCAACACTGTTTTAATGAATGTTTGAAGAGTCAGAATGATACTCTAAGTGTCCATAACATGTACATCATGAATGCTTATTGTTTTACAGAGACCTGAAATAGTTGAGGATTTTGTGCGAAACTTCCTAGTCAAAATGGGTATGAACAGAACCTTGGACTGCTTCCAAACTGAATGGTTAGTTGTTTGATGTCATCATCTTGTCAATGCTTTAGAGGTTAATTTCGTGTAATTATCCTAAGGTATGAACTACTGCAAACAGGTCAGTTAAATGAAGAGGAGGTGCGTATTGTTCCTGATCTTTATGTAAAGTAAGTATTAATGAACAAACTAGAATCATTTTCGTATGAGTGGGAAACTTACAAACTTACAGAGTTATGGTCATGGTGTGGAATCGAACATATTGTATTCAACCAATCACAGTGCGCAAAATCACTTCTCAACCAATCAGAATGCTTGGATACTGCACAATGATGGCGTGATACAGTCACCGTACAGCACGAATCATACTGTAACTACTTCCCACTCATACGAAAACGACTCTAACATTAATCAGATGTATATAGTATTATCCCTTATTAGTTCTAATTAGCATATGTCAATCAATTATCCTAGAAACCAGCATCTCGATGCATTGGTCAAGAATCTAAGACAGGATGTTGAAAAGTACAGGAGTGCTGCAGAGTAAGTACTGAGAACTGTTTTTATTTCTACCTGTAAGTTGTCTTGGTCATGTCTTCTCCCCTCCCCTCTCCCCTTCCCCCTCTTATCTGTACCTGTAGGTTGTCTTGATCATGTCTTCTACCCTACCCTCTCCCCTTCCCCCTCTTATCTGTACCTGTATGTTGTCTTGGTCATGTCTACTCCCCTCCCCTCTCCCCTCCTCCTCTTATCTGTACCTGTAGGTTGTCTTGGTCATGTCTTCTACCCTCCCCTCTCCCCTTCCCCCTCTTATCTGTACCTGTAAGTTGTCTTGGTCATGTCTACTCCCCTCCCCTCTCCCCTTCCTCCTCTTATCTGTACCTGTAAGTTGTCTTGATCATGTCTTCTCCCCCCCCCTCTCCCCTTCCCCCTCTTATCTGTACCTGTAAGTTGTCTTGATCATGTCTACTCCCCTCCCCTCTCCCCTTCCTCCTCTTATCTGTACCTGTATGTTGTCTTGGTCATGTCTACTCCCCTCTCCCCCCTCTCCCCTTCCCCCTCTTATCTGTACCTGTAAGTTGTCTTGATCATGTCTTCTACCCTCCCCTCCCCCCTCTTATCTGTACCTGTAAGTTGTCTTGGTCATGTCTTCTCCCCTCCCCTCTCCCCTTCCCCCTCTTATCTGTACCTGTAAGTTGTCTTGATCATGTCTACTCCCCTCCCCTCTCCCCTTCCTCCTCTTATCTGTACCTGTAGGTTGTCTTGTTCATGTCTTCTACCCTCCCCTCTCCCCTTCCCCCTCTTATCTGTACCTGTAAGTTGTCTTGATCATGTCTACTCCCCTCCCCCTCTCCCCTTCCCCCCTCTTATCTGTACCTGTAAGTTGTCTTGGTCATGTCTTCTCCCCTCCCCTCCCTCCCCCCTTCCTCCTCTTATCTGTACCTGTAAGTTGTCTTGATCATGTCTTCTACCCTCCCCTCTCCCCTTCCCCCTCTTATCTGTACCTGTAAGTTGTCTTGATCATGTCTACTCCCCTCCCCTCTCCCCTTCCTCCTCTTATCTGTACCTGTAAGTTGTCTTGATCATGTCTTCTACCCTCCCCTCTCCCCTTCCTCCTCTTATCTGTACCTGTAAGTTGTCTTGATCATGTCTTCTACCCTCCCCTCTCCCCTTCCCCCTCTTATCTGTACCTGTAAGTTGTCTTGATCATGTCTACTCCCCTCCCCTCTCCCCTTCCTCCTCTCTTATCTGTACCTGTAAGTTGTCTTGATCATGTCTTCTACCCTCCCCTCTCCCCTTCCTCCTCTTATCTGTACCTGTAGGTTGTCTTGATCATGTCTTCTCCCCTCCCCTCTCCCCTTCCTCCTCTTATCTGTACCTGTAAGTTGTCTTGATCATGTCTACTCCCCTCCCCTCTCCCCTTCCTCCTCTTATCTGTACCTGTAAGTTGTCTTGATCATGTCTACTCCCCTCCCCTCTCCCCCCTCCCCCCTCTTATCTGTACCTGTAAGTTGTCTTGGTCATGTCTTCTCCCCTCCCCTCTCCCCTTCCTCCTCTTATCTGTACCTGTAGGTTGTCTTGATCATGTCTTCTACCCTACCCTCTCCCCCCTTCCCCCTCTTATCTGTACCTGTAGGTTGTCTTGATCATGTATTCTCCCCTCCCCTCTCCCCTTCCTCCTCTTATCTGTACCTGTAAGTTGTCTTGATCATGTCTTCTCCCCTCCCCTCTCCCCTTCCTCCTCTTATCTGTACCTGTAAGCTGTCTTGATCATGTCTTCTACCCTCCCCTCTCCCCTTCCCCCTATTATCTGTACCTGTAGGTTGTCTTGATCATGTCATTCTCCCCCCCCCTCTCCCCTTCCTCCTCTTATCTGTACCTGTAAGTTGTCTTGATCATGTCTTCTCCCCTCCCCTCTCCCCTTCCTCCTCTTATCTGTACCTGTAAGCTGTCTTGATCATGTTTTCTACCCTCCCCTCTCCCCCCTTCCCCCTATTATCTGTACCTGTAAGTTGTCTTGTTCATGTCTTCTCCCCTCCCCCTCTCTCCCCTTCCTCCTCTTATCTGTACCTGTAAGTCTGTCTTGATCATGTATTCTCCCCTCCCCTCTCCCCTTCCTCCTCTTATCTGTACCTGTAAGTTGTCTTGATCATGTCTTCTCCCCTCCCCTCTCCCCTTCCTCCTCTTATCTGTACCTGTAAGCTTGTCTTGATCATGTCTTCTACCCTCCCCTCTCCTCTCCCCTTCCCCCTATTATCTGTACCTGTAAGTTGTCTTGATCATGTCTTCTCCAATCCCCTCTCCCCTTCCTCCTCTTATCTGTACGTGTAAGTTGTCTTGATCATGTCTTCTCCCCTCCCCTCCCCTCCCCTTCCTCCTCTTATCTGTACCTGTAAGTTGTCTTGATCATGTCTTCTACCCTCCCCTCTCCCCTTCCCCCTCTTATCTGTACCTGTAAGTTGTCTTGTTCATGTCTTCTCCCCTCCCCTCTCCCCCCTCCTCCTCTTATCTGTACGTGTAAGTTGTCTTGATAATGTCTTCTCCCCTCCCCTCTCCCCTTCCCCCTCTTATCTGTACCTGTAAGTTGTCTTGGTCATGTCTTCTCCCCTCCCCTCTCCCCTTCCTCCTCTTATCTGTACGTGTAAGTTGTCTTGATAATGTCTTCTCCCCTCCCCTCTCCCCTTCCCCCTCTTATCTGTACCTGTAAGTTGTCTTGTTCATGTCTTCTCCCCTCCCCTCTCCCCTTCCTCCTCTTATCTGTACCTGTAAGCTGTCTTGGTCATGTCTACTCCCCTCCCCTCTCCCCTTCCTCCTCTTATCTGTACCTGTAAGTTGTCTTGTTCATGTCTTCTCCCCTCTCCCCTTCCCCCTCTTATCTGTACCTGTAGGTTGTCTTGATCATGTCTTCTACCCTCCCCTCTCCCCTTCCCCCTCTTATCTGTACCTGTAGGTTGTCTTGATCATGTCTTCTCCCCCCCTCCCCTCTCCCCTTCCTCCTCTTATCTGTACCTGTAAGTTGTCTTGATCATGTCTTCTACCCTCCCCTCTCCCTCCTTCCCCCTCTTATCTGTACCTGTATGTTGTCTTGGTCATGTCTACTCCCCTCCCCCCCCTCCCCTTCCTCCTCTTATCTGTACCTGTAAGTTGTCTTGTTCATGTCTTCTCCCCTCCCCTCTCCCCTTCCTCCTCTTATCTGTACCTGTAAGCTGTCTTGATCATGTCTTCTACCCTCCCCTCTCCCCTTCCTCCTCCTCTATCTGTACCTGTAAGTTATCTTGTTCATGTCTTCTCCCCTCCCCTCTCCCCTTCCTCCTCTTATCTGTACCTGTAAGTTGTCTTGTTCATGTCTTCTACCCTCCCCTCTCCCCCTTCCCCCTATTATCTGTACCTGTAAGTTGTCTTGTTCATGTCTTCTCCCCCCCTCCCCTCTCCCCTTCCTCCTCTTATCTGTACCTGTAAGTTGTCTTGATCATGTCTTCTCCCCCCCTCCCCTCTCCCCTTCCTCCTCTTATCTGTACCTGTAAGTTGTCTTGTTCATGTCTTCTCCCCTCCTCCCCTCTCCCCTTCCTCCTCTTATCTGTACCTGTAAGTTGTCTTGTTCATGTCTTCTCCCCTCCCCTCTCCCCTTCCTCCTCTTATCTGTACCTGTAAGTTGTCTTGGTCATGTCTTCTCCCCTCCCCTCTCCCCTTCCCCCTCTTATCTGTACCTGTAGGTTGTCTTGATCATGTCTTCTACCCTACCCTCTCCCCTTCCCCCTATTATCTGTACCTGTAAGTTGTCTTGTTCATGTCTTCTCCCCTCCCCTCTCCCCTCCCCTCCCTCCCCTTCCTCCTCTTATCTGTAACTGTAAGTTGTCTTGATCATGTCTTCTCCCCTCCCCTCTCCCCTTCCTCCTCTTATCTGTACCTGTAAGTTGTCTTGATCATGTCTTCTCCCCTCCCCTCTCCCCTTCCCCTCCTCTTATCTGTACGTGTAAGTTGTCTTGATAATGTCTTCTCCCCTCCCCTCTCCCCTTCCCCCTCTTATCTGTACCTGTAAGTTGTCTTGTTCATGTCTTCTCCCCTCCCCTCTCCCCTTCCTCCTCTTATCTGTACCTGTAAGTTGTCTTGGTCATGTCTACTCCCCCTCCCCCTCTCCCCTCCCCTCCCCTCTCCCCTTCCTCTTATCTGTACCTGTAAGTTGTCTTGATCATGTTTCATGTCTCTCTCTCCCTTCCCCTCTCCCCTTCCCCCTCTTATCTGTACCTGTAGGTTGTCTTGATCATGTCTTCTCCCCTCCCCTCTCCCCTTCCCCCTCTTATCTGTACCTGTAGGTTGTCTTGATCATGTCTTCTCCCCTCCCCCTCCCCTCTCCCCTTCCTCCTCTTATCTGTACCTGTAAGTTGTCTTGATCATGTCTTCTACCCTCCCCTCTCCCCTTCCCCCTCTTATCTGTACCTGTAAGTTGTCTTGATCATGTCTACTCCCCTCCCCTCTCCCCTTCCTCCTCTTATCTGTACCTGTAAGTTGTCTTGTTCATGTCTTCTCCCCTCCCCTCTCCCCTCCCCTCCTCCTCTTATCTGTACCTGTAAGTTGTCTTGATCATGTCTTCTCCCCTCCCCTCTCCCCTTCCCCCTCTTATCTGTACCTGTAAGTTGTCTTGATCATGTCTTCTCCCCTCCCCTCTCCCCTTCCCCCTCTTATCTGTACCTGTAAGTTGTCTTGATCATGTCTTCTCCCCCTCCCCTCTCCCCTTCCTCCTCTTATCTGTACCTGTAAGTTGTCTTGGTCATGTCTTTCTCCCCCTCCCCCTCTCCCCATTCCTCCCCTTCTCCTATCTGTACCTGTAAGTTGTCTTGTTCATGTCTTCTCCCCTCCCCTCTCCCCTTCCCCCTCTTATCTGTACCTGTAAGTTGTCTTGTCATGTCTTCTCTCCCCTCCCCTCTCCCCCCTTCCTCTTATCTGTACCTGTAAGTTGTCTTGATCATGTCTTCTCCCCTCCCCTCTCCCCTCCCCCCTCTTCTTATCTGTACCTGTAAGTTGTCTTGATCATGTCTTCTCCCCTCCTTCCCCTCTCCCCTTCCTCCTCTTATCTGTACCTGTAAGTTGTCTTGATCATGTCTTCTCCCCTCCCCTCTCCCCTTCCTCCTCTTATCTGTACCTGTAAGTTGTCTTGATCATGTCTTCTCCCCTCCCCTCTCCCCTTCCTCCTCTTATCTGTACCTGTAGGTTGTCTTGATCATGTCTTCTCCCCTCCCCTCTCCCCTTCCCCCTCTTATCTGTACCTGTAAGTTTGATCTTGTTCATGTCTTCTCCTCCTCCCCTCTCCCCCTTCCCCCTCTTATCTGTACCTGTAAGTTGTCTTGGTCATGTCTTCTCCCTCCCCTCTCCCCTTCCCCCTCTTATCTGTACCTGTAAGTTGTCTTGATCATGTCTTCTCCCTCCCCTCTCCCCTTCCCCTGTACCTGTAAGTTGTCTTGATCATGTACCTGTAGTCCCCTCTCCCCTTCCCCCTCTTATCTGTACCTGTAAGTTGTCTCATGTCTTCTCCCCTCCCCTCTCCCCTTCCTCTCTATCTGTACCTGTAGGTTGTCTTGATCATGTCTTCTCCCCTCCCCTCTCCCCTTCCCCCTCTTATCTGTACCTGTAAGTTGTCTTGATCATGTCTTCTCCCCTCTCCCCCCTCTATCCTCCTCTTATCTGTACCTGTAAGTTGTCTTGATCATGTCTTGATCATGTCTCCCCCCCTCCCCTCTCCCCTTCCTCCTCTTATATCTGTACCTGTAAGTTGTCTTGATCATGTCTTCTCCCCTCCCCTCTCCCCTTCCTCCTCTTATCTGTACCTGTAGGTTGTCTTGATCATGTCTTCTCCCCTCCCCTCTCCCCTTCCCCCTCCTCTGTATCTGTACCTGTAAGTTTGTCTTGATCATGTCTTCTCCCCTCCCCCTCCCCTTCCCCTCCTCTTGATCTGTACTGTGTAACCTGTAAGTTGTCTTGATCATGTCTTCTCCCCTCCCCTCCCCTCTCCCTTATCTGTACCTCCTCTTATCTGTACCTGTAAGTTGTCTTGATCATGTCTTCTCCCCTCCCCTCTCCCCTTCCTCCTCTTATCTGTACCTGTAAGTTGTCTTGATCATGTCTTCTCCCCTCCCCTCTCCCCTTCCCCCTCTTATCTGTACCTGTAAGTTGTCTTGATCATGTCTTCTTCCCCTCCCCCCTCCCCTCCCCCTTCTCCTCTTATCTGTACCTGTAAGTTGTCTTGATCATGTCTTCTCCCCTCCCCTCTCCCCTTCCTCCTCTTATCTGTACCTGTAAGTTTGTCTTGATCATGTCTTCTCCCCTCCCCTCTCCCCTTCCCCCTCTTATCTGTACCTGTAAGTTGTCTTGATCATGTCTTCTCTTCTCCCCTCCCCTCTCCCCTTGATCATGTCTCCTCTCTCTGTAAGTTGTCTTGATCATGTCTTCTGTACCTGTAAGTTGTCTTGGTCATGTCATGTCTCCCCTCCCCTCCCCTCTCCCCTTCCCCCTCTTATCTGTATCTGTACTGTAAGTTGTCTTGTTCATGTCTTCTCCCCCTCTCCCCTCTCCTCTAAGTTGTCTTGATCATCTTCTCCCCTCTCTTATCTGTACCTGTAAGTTTTCTTGATCATGTCTTCTCCCTCCCCTCCCCCTCTCTCTGTACCTGTAAGTTCCCCCTCCTTATCTGTACTCTATGTGTAAGTTGTCTTGATCATGTCATGTCTTTTCCCTCCCCTCCCCTCTCCCTTGTCCCCCCCCTCTCTCCCCTTCCCCCTCTCTGTACCTGTAAGTTGTCTTGATCATGTCTTCTCTTCCCCCCCCTCTCCCCTTCCTCCTCTTATCTGTACCTGTAAGTTGTCTTGATCATGTATTCTCCCCTCCCCTCTCCCCTTCCCCCTCTTATCTGTACCTGTAAGTTGTCTTGATCATGTCTTTTCCCCTCCCCTCCCTCTTCCCCCTATTCACCTCCCCCATCCCTTTAGGCTCTAAACTAATCAAATACCCTCCATGACATCCTGCATTCAATGCATCTAGGGTATTATTTTATTCATTCATTGGATTATATTTTTACATGACATATATTTGTTATATTGATGTTGATCTATTCTGTAGAAATGCACGTCAGACATTTGTACGACTGCGTAAGGAAAGAGACTTTCATCGAATGCATCACAAAAGAGTTGTACAAGAAAAGAATAAACTAATAACAGACATGAGAAGACTAAAGAAGCATTACGCATCCTATGAACCAACACTGGTAACACTGAAACACAAATATGAGGTAATCAAACCAAAACATATGAGAAACCCCCAAAAGCCCAAGATGGCTACAACTCAACCCAATGATGTCGTATATGGTCCATTTAACAAATCGCAAGTGGTTTTCCATTGTCTGTACTCTTATTGACAATGGATTTGACATCACAAAATGTTCAAAACTCAAGTGGAACCACGAGCGTAGCGATTGTTTTCCTTGGCAATTGCGTGCTACCCAAAAAGAAGTCCTCCAAAATATTTGGATCCCCAAAACAGTTCAAAAACATCCTGGTCTGACTTTTATACCTGAGTACACCCCTCCCCCCTGGGAAGAGTATTATGAAACTCAATCAAATATTATCCTATGCACAATTTGTTGTTTGTTCTACATGTACGTAGCTCTAATCAGGTCAGCGTGATCTTCTTTATCGTCAGGTTGCAATGAAAGAAAAAATGTTGACTAAATTGGAACGTGATCGAGCTGTGGGACAGGTGTGTACAGTGTATGTAGACAAAAAATGGTTGTGCTTTTCTTTTCATATGGTAATAATAATAATAATAACTTACATTTATATTGCGCAAGCTCCGTGTGAATATGTACGCATGCACATGGTATGACATATACTGTAAACACAATACTTGGAACTCAGGTTGGTATGTATTGGTATTGTGACAGGTTGCTGGACTACAGTCCACGTTGCATCAAGTTGGAGGAACTAAGGAACAGCTACGAGGTAATTACAGTGTGCCCATCCTTTAATGTATTCACATACTTCTGTCATCGTTATTAGCCAATCAGCTTCTTATATGGCCAGACATTCTATTGACAGTTGAGACAGAAGTATACGAATATGTTAAAGATGATTATACCTCATAGTTACGCGTTGTTTTTTAATATAGTTCGTTTTTCTTGTTGTTGTTTCAAATTCTTTTCACAACCCCTGGTGATGGGTCAATGACCCGAAAGCTTGGGAAATAAATGTTATTTCTATACATACGTAGAAGAGACTATTATTAACCGAATATGATACCTACATGTATGTACAACAAAATCCTCAAAAATGATTATACTTGTTTGAGTTGCATAGCCAGCTGAATATGATACCTACATGTATGTACAACAAAATCCTCAAAAATGATTATACTTGTTTGAGTTGCATAGCCAGCTGGGATAAAGGGCTGACTTACTTGATGGTTTAACCATTACATGTAATCGTAATCTATTGTAGACGGAAGTGCTGGTGTCGATAGAAAAGTAAAGGTAAACCAACCACGCCCAGCACCACCACCTCAGAGAACCGCTGAATACGACGTTACACAGACTGCAGAGAAACGACATCCCAAGGTAAAAATACACTCTGTTCACCTAAATAATAATAATAATAACCTTTCTAAATACATACGAATGTATGCTAATGTGTTGTTGTTGTTGTTGTTTAGGACTCAGAGTTTCCAGTGGACACTCGTGTTAACCCAATGCTCAACTATCACAAAGGGCCCTCAGCTCACCTTACGAGATCTGGAGGCTTTCGTCTTACACACACCGTTAATGCACATAGTATGCCCGTCAGTGGGTGAGTCAAACCATTAAAATCAGTCTTTAACATTATGAGCGGACGTTTGTAATCGGCAATTTTTTTATAAAATGAGTGAGAGTTAGTTCACAAAAATAACACGTTTTTCTTCCTATTTTTTCTTACTTTGTTATTTCTTCAGTCTAGCTCTCCATCCACGCAAACAGGTTCTTGCTACAGTTAGCGATGATCGGTCATGGAAGATGTGGGCCATACCAAGGTATACATATAGTATACATTATTTGTTGTGTTTCTTAGTGAGAGCTTCCATTAATGAAATACCTATTTTAATACATTTATCTTTTCCGCAAAACATTGACGGTTTCTAAAGAGACCACAATTCAATGAACAAAATATACATCTAGTTGTTTGTTTGACTAATTGTGTTGATACTGTTGTAATAATAATATTTTATTCAACCTTATACCAATACAAGTACATCAGCACTAATTTACAAATGACAAAGAAAGAGAGGAGAAAATACAATCATAAATGAAAAATATATACTAAATTGTCATGTAAATTGTATGTTTTTATTAGTGGTGAAATTATCATGACTGGCGAAGGACATAAAGACTGGATCTCTGATTGTGACTTTCATCCAGGGTATGCGCTATTATTACTACTACATTAATTATTATTATTAGAGTCGTTTTCGTGGGAAACCTACGGTACGGAGTTACGGTTACGGTACGGAATCGAAGACATTGTATTCAACCAATCACAGCACGCGAAATCATTTCTCAACCAATCAGAATGCTTGGATACTGCACGATGATGGCGCGATACGGTCACGGCACGAACCGTACCGTAGCTACTTCCCACTCATACGAAAACCACTCTATTACTACATGTACATCAACTACAAATAGACATGTTATGTAGTTTAGGTGGATAAACAGACGGTCGTACGTCAGTGTACATTGATGTGTGTCTTTGTATCATCATGAAGGTTGTTTTTCTTTTTTCCTTACCCCCTCCCCCTTCCCCCCGGTGTTGTACACTCCCTAAGCCAAACGCTAATTATTTTGTACTCTTTCCCTTACAGTGGTGCCCGACTTGCAACCTCTTCTGGTGATAGTTCGATCAAGATATGGGACTTCTCTAAAGCAGAGTGTGTAACGACATTCTCTGACCACACCCACGCCGTGTGGAGCTGTTCCTGGCACACTGGGGGTGATTTCCTGGCCTCTTGCTCAATGGACAGCACCTCAAAAATATGGGACCTCAACAGGTACAATATGTACATTATCATCACAATTATTAAACATCATGTAGAATCATCATCATCACTACCACCATTGTCTTTTTCATCACTGGCATCACAATTAACATAATTTAGTATCATCATCATCATCATCATCATCATCACCAGCGTCATCATCATGATCATCATCGCCACCAGCATCAAGATCCGTTATTCTTTCTAGATAAATAGTATAAAATACATGACTGTTATATCTTTATGTAGTGAACGATGTCGTTTCACCTTACGTGGTCACGCAGACTCAGTCAACAGCATCGTGTTTCTGCCTTACTCCAACACCCTACTGACCAGTTCGGCGGACAAGACTTTGTCCTTATGGGACGCAAGAACGGTAAAAACAATAACATACGAACATGCGCAGTACAAATATCAACGAAGATGATTTTCCTAATTATTATGTAATCACGTGGTCACAACCATATCGTAAGGCAAGTATGTCATACTGTCTTTGTCCTGTAGGGATTGTGTGCGCAAACGTTCTATGGACACATGCATGCCTGCAACCAAGCCACGTTTAATCTAAAGGTAACAACAACTAATTACTGACTGTGATAGTGTCGTGTTGATGGCATAGAGCAGATGTCGTATGACTGTGGGGAAAAAAACACTACATGGGCACGACACGACACGTTCACGGATTCATTCGAAATCCTAAACCATCACGGCACGTAGGTTTTACACAGTCATACGAATTATCATATGACCCGTATTTCCCGACTCGCGCGCTCTTAATAAAACCATTGGAAAAAGTCACGTGATGGGGTCCGGACGTAATGGCGTAAGCCGGTGCGGAAAAAGCCGTCGGGACCAACCTAAAATTTTCTCTGTTTCCGCGCGCTATATTTATTTATTTTACAGGGTTTTTTCATCCCTTTTTGTAACAAAAAACTGGGTCATTAATATGTACTTATTTACTGAGTTAGATCGGACGGGAAAATATTTGGCTCTTGGTCATTTGTACGTGCGCTCGGTCCAAATAAATACGACCTTGCATAATTGTACTTCTCTTTCTTGAGTAAGCTGCGCGTCTTTGTTAGACAAGACCACAAATACAAAGATAAATGCTCATTAGTACATTACTGTAAATACTCTGAACCATCTATCTAATTTATTTCTCTTTCCAGGGCGATACTGTAGCATCGTGCGACGCTTACGGTGTGGTGAAATTATGGGATGTCCGTACTGTCGGTTGCATGGCAACGCATGACTTAGGCCCCTACCCTGCAAACCGAGTAGTATTCGATCCCAGTGGAACTGTGCTTGCCATAGCAAGTAATGATGGTTCTGTCAAGATGCAGGAAGTTGCTACAGGGAAAATCAGCCAACTGACGGGTCACGAAGAAGCTGTACAGAGTGTTCTGTTTGACAGGGCGGGAGAGTTCCTGCTTTCTTCAGGCTCTGATGGAACTGTCAGGATATGGTCGTAGCCTCGAAGACTTTCGTTTTCACAATTGTTTTCGCTTTTCCAAGGTGGCCATTCTTTTCAGGTTGTTATCTTAGTGGAATACACTAACAATGGCTGTACAAATACCATTCAACTTGTTACCATTTAGAGTTGTGTTTAAAATTACTTGATGTACAATAAAAGACGACTAGCAAACTTTATTCTGTGGTGTAATTTACTGCGCGATGACCCAGGGATCACATAGCATATGGCCTTTTCCCTGTCAGCGCTGTAGTTGATAGAGAGAAATGGCTTCGAAACGCAGCACACATTGTTCTATCGTTTTGTTCGTCTTTTTTCTTACCGTGACCATGCACAAACTAAATCTTTTTTTGAATATATTAAAACTTCAGCCAATAAAAATCAAGGTCAATGTCACGTGATGTGCTTACTCATTCCCTTTGATGTTTGTCGACGTCAAGCGTTATAGTTGGACGTACTGAGCAGAATAATAACCAGCGCAATACCATTCATACCCTCAGTCGTCCCCATAAACCATGCATCATGCTAACTCTAACCCTACCACAATGTTGCTAACCCTAGCTAACCCTAACCCTTATGTTGCTAACCCTAACCCTAGCTAACCCTAACCTTTATGTTGCTAACCCTAACCCTAATGTTGCTAACCCTAACCCTTATGTTGCTAACCCTAACCCTAATGTTGCTAACCCTAACCCTTATGTTGCTAACCCTAACCCTTATGTTGCTAACCCTAACCCTTATGTTGCTAACCCTAACCCTAATGTTGCTAACCCTAACCCTAATGTTGCTAACCCTAACCCTAATGTTGCTAACCCTAACCCTTATGTTGCTAACCCTAACCCTAATGTTGCTAACTCTAACCCTACAACAATGTTGCTAACCCTAACCCTAATGTTGCTAACTCTAACCCTACAACAATGTTGCTAACCCTAACCCTAGCTAACCCTAATGTTGCTAACCCTAACCCTAGCTAACCCTAACCCTTATGTTGCTAACCCTAACCCTAATGTTGCTAACTCTAACCCTAGCTAACCCTAACCCTTATGTTGCTAACCCTAACCCTTATGTTGCTAACCCTAACCCTTATGTTGCTAACCCTAATCCTTATGTTGCTAACCCTAACCCTAATGTTGCTAACCCTAACCCTTATGTTGCTCACCCTAACCCTAATGTTGCTAACCCTAACCCTTATGTTGCTAACCCTAACCCTAATGTTGCTAACCCTAACCCTAATGTTGCTAACCCTAACCCTTATGTTGCTAACCCTAACCCTAATGTTGCTAACCCTAACCCTTATGTTGCTAACCCTAACCCTAATGTTGCTAACCCTAACCCTTATGTTGCTAACCCTAACCCTAATGTTGCTAACTCTAACCCTACAACAATGTTGCTAACCCTAACCCTAATGTTGGCTAACTCTAACCCTACAACAATGTTGCTAACCCTAACCCTAGCTAACCCTAATGTTGCTAACCCTAACCCTAGCTAACCCTAACCCTTATGTTGCTAACCCTAACCCTAATGTTGCTAACTCTAACCCTAGCTAACCCTAACCCTTATGTTGCTAACCCTAACCCTAATGTTGCTAACCCTAACCCTTATGTTGCTAACCCTAACCCTAATGTTGCTAACCCTAACCCTTATGTTGCTAACCCTAACCCTTATGTTGCTAACCCTAACCCTAATGTTGCTAACCCTAACCCTATGTTGCTAACCCTAACCCTAATGTTGCTAACTCTAACCCTACAACAATGTTGCTAACCCTAACCCTAGCTAACCCTAATGTTGCTAACTCTAACCCTAGCTAACCCTAACCCTTATGTTGCTAACCCTAACCCTAATGTTGCTAACCCTAACCCTAATGTTGCTAACCCTAACCCTTATGTTGCTAACCCTAACCCTAATGTTGCTAACCCTACCCTAACCCTTATGTTGCTAACCCTAACCCTAATGTTGCTAACTCTAACCCTACAACAATGTTGCTAACCCTAACCCTTATGTTGCTAACCCTAACCCTAATGTTGCTAACTCTAACCCTACAACAATGTTGCTAACCCTAACCCTAGCTAACCCTAACCCTAGCTAATATGAAATCGCTATTATACTGTATTTACTGGCACTTTTCTGTAAACAAAGTGTGAACTATCAGTCCTTGTCATATGCGTTACCACTTTGAAGCGATTACTGGTTTACAATGAGACAGTGTAAATAATTAGTAAAGGCAAACTGACAGGACTGTTTATAATTTGTGCTTGGATAGTTTTATTCAAAATATCAGGTGCAAAACTTCAATAGTTGGTTATAAGAAGACTCGTTTTCTTGCTTGTCCATGTTAATTGAAGTCCATTTTGTAATTTGGAATTAACCTGTGAACATAACATACATAAAACATACATTTAACAAATAGAAGATGGCTTTCTATGTTCTATACAAATTCAAAAATGATGCACGCCTGAGCTCTTGAAATGCTAGCAAGTGGGCATTTCAAGAGCTCAGAAGTACATCATTTTTGTATAGAACATAGAAAGCCATCTTCTATTTATTTTATAATTATATAAAAAGTCGAACATTATTTCACTGGAAAAGACCAACATTCTGAAGTTGTTGTAAACGTTCGAGTTAATTAATATTCAAAATGCATGAGTTTATGTAAATTAGATAATGACATTCCAGCGTGCAGCGCGCGCGCTTCAACTAAATTTTTTATTCAAAAACACATAACTACAACAGAATCCTCAACTTTCTTGCCATTTTGTTCACCATTCTTGTTCTTTTTTTTTAATCGAAAATCCATAGTTTCGGTGTATCGCAATGTTTTCAACAACAAAGTCGAGGAAACGTTTGATTTCTGAGCGCTTGAAATGCAGCTGAATGCACTCGCTATCGCTCGTGCATCCACTTGCTAGCATTTCAAGAGCTCATGCGTGCATCATTTTTGCATAGAACATAGAAAGCCATCTTCTATTTGTTAAATATAGAGCACGTACGCTGCCTCTATTTATTCAGTGCAACACACTCTATTAATACGAATAAAAGCCTTTTCTAATCAACTAAACCGCTATTTACCTGTTTATTCATTTGTACTCATTTGATTCAATTTTTCCATTCGTCGAGCTGCTTTTATTACAGCCATTCTATTATGCAACCAGCGATCAAACCCCGCTTCCTGTACCACAGTGCCTTGCCCTTCGATACTCTGGGTTTTCATTTCTCTACCGATGCGATAGAATCCATTAGATGGGACGATTAGAACGACACTGAAGATGGCCAAGAGGGCCAAGGTTTTGGTTACAGATGACATTCTGGATTTTGATGAAACTGAAAGTAGAATGCATCAATTATTATATATTATTATAACCCTTCTTTCACCGCTAAACTATACTACTTTAGTAGAAACCAACTAGCATACTATCACGAATCCTGCAATCTGATTGGCTAACGTACTCACTAATACTCAACCTCCGTTTTTCCTTTCATAACCTTTTTAATAATAATAATAATAATAATAATAATAATAATAATAATATAATAATAATAATAATAATAGAAATGAAAACTGATGGAGAATATACAGAACAAATGTTCGGAAAAAATCAGACGCCTCGAGCGGGATTCGAACCCACGACACCCCGATTTCATGACAGGTGCTCTACCCACTGAGCTACCGAGGCAACTACAGTAGCGTGGAGTTCAAATTAGCTCAAAGACGCTGATTTTAACCGCTGATTTTATTTGCTCCCCCAGGCCTCACGGAACTGGGAATTGCTTCTGTAATGACGTACGAACCGCATCACGCAGTCACAGTAGTCATAGTAATGTTTGTTCTGTATATTCTCCATCAGTTTTCATTTCTATACATATATCATAGTTCTTATCAGTAATTTGGATGGTTGGTTGGATGGCTCTGATATCAGTTATTCTGATTTAATGTGACTGTGCGATGCAGTTAAGCCATTAATGTACATTACTATGACTACTGTGACTGCGTGATGCGGTTCGTACGTCATTACAGAAGCAATTCCCAGTTCCGTGAGGCCTGGGAGCAAATGTTCGGTTAAAATCAGCGTCTTTGAGCTAATTTGAACTCCACGCTACTGTAGTTGCCTCGGTAGCTCAGTGGGTAGAGCACCTGTCATGAAATCGGGGTGTCGTGGGTTCGAATCCCGCTCGAGGCGTCTGATTTTTTCCTAACATTTGTTCTGTATATTCTCCATCAGTTTTCATTTCTATACATATATCATAGTTCTTAATAATAATAATAATAATAATAATAATAATAGTAATAGTAATAGTAATAGTAATAATAATAGTAATAATAATAGTAATAATAATAGTAATAGTAATAGTAATAGTAATAGTAATAATAATAGTAATAATAATAGTAATAGTAATAATAATAATAATAATAATAATAATAATAGTAATAATAATAATAATAATAATAACTTTATTTAAACTGATAAAACCAATCAGCAATCTACAAGATTAACTGGTATTAACTGCATGGTGATCAGTATATAAATGAATAATTGCGTCGTCGCTGTTGGCAAATCGACCATCTCCTGATATCAAGGCCTGTGGTCCAAACTCCATCTCAACTCTTTAAATTTCAAACTCTAAATGAAACGGATATGTTCAAGGCATTTAAAAAAAAACAATGGATCCAACTAAAGCTACTTGCGCAGACAAATATTCCTGCCAAATCACTGAAGATCGCCGCACGCCGTTATATTAGCCAACACCTAACTAACTATTCAATTTTATTTTTATTTATAAAATCTTTTGACAGACGGCCTACGTCAGCAGAGCTGATTTTCAGAAGGGCTCTGTATAGAGAAATGTATCACACAGCAGTGGTTGCTACCCTTCTGTTACTTTTTACCACTGATTTAAAACGGAAAAGCAAAAGACTACACAGCTTCTGCTCCAAGATAACGAAGCAGTAGTCGCACGATTTGATGTCTACATGCAAACGAACTCGGCGATAAAACGACACTGAACGAAATAAATATCAGAAATGAAAAGTTGAAACAAATCACAAATTTGTAGATAAGAGATGTCTGTGACATTGCGATCATGCGTACTGAACACCACAACTCGTCCCACATTGGAAATTATCTCTTGAACTTGTGAATAGAATGTCTCGAAAGGTTTGAATGAAAAGCTCGCTTCTCTGTCTTGTCTGCCTGTTTTGTGCGACTGATTTAGAGAGTTGTGATTGGCTAAATTATCCCTGCTCTGATTGATCGGTGTTTTTTCGCGCGAACTACTGATCTAAGAATAGATTTATCATCTAATACGCTGTGGCACGTACCCTATATGGGGGACGCTCCTACTAATGGGCTCCTGATCATATATATAATATTTGGCGAGATTGTCTACCAGCCGTGTTCGCCGAGGGATGGTGCCGAAAGATCGGTGCAAATCGTGATAAACAAACGAATAGCTGATCGTAATGTCATATGTCTGTATAAATGTCACAGGAGTGGAGCGAAACAAACCAGTGCGAAACTGTGTTCGCCTTTAATGAGTGGGAGACTGGGTGCGAATAGCGACTGCAAAGCATCTATGGATTCTATTTACATGGCGTGCTCTGTTAAAGCTGTTGGTTCAACCAGGAACACAGCAGTTGAAATGATCGAGAGAACATTCAATATGGCGGACATGTCCATCCAAACAATCCGTAGATGCTTTGCGGTTACGATTCGAACCCAGTCTTCCACTCTATATTCAATTACCTGCGCGTATCACAAAGGTGCGATCCCTGAGAATCATGGGAGTTTAGATGTTGTCAAGATATCCTTAATATATCGCGTTGCTGGAAAGAGTACATATATCCATATTAACTCCATATTAACAAACAAAAACAAAACAATATCCGATACAAAAAAAAGAATGAAAAACTGGGACTCGAACCCTGGACCCCCAGGTTCAAAACAGGTGAATGCCGGTAATTTATCCAAAAAAGGCCCATGCATACTCCCAGACATTATGCTGAGTCACCGTATGCGTTACGTATAGCCTTCGGCCTCATCCGCGCTATCCGGGCTTACACCAATCAGCTTAGTAGTCAAAGAGGGAGGGAACAGTCGGATCCTAGGCCCACTAAATAACTGCCCCGCACCACTAGGCTATTGTGCACGCTTATTGATTTGGAGGACAAAATAACCTAGTGTATCCTGTGAATGGACTGTCTATTGTTGTGCAAATCACTCGGGTGCCGTGGCTCGCACTGAAACACAGCGCGTTAGAAGCATATGATCGATTCCTCGCTGCACCGAATTTTCTTCTTCTTTTTTTTACTGTTTGTTTTTGTTAGAACATTTTTATACTCACGAAAATGATTATTAAATGTTAATTAAGTTATTTTTAATAATATACAGCTATTTCAAAATGAGCTTGAGAGAAAGCACGACACTTGAGTTTAAACATAATCATATATGTTTTCGATGTAGGATAATGCAAATCAACCTCATGTTGTTACTAATTAATACGCCTCATTTACACCAACTAGTTAAGCAAAAATCAAAGTATGCATAGCAGCCAATCCCTAGACATTAAGTGCCTTTCATTGAATACAAGAGGGCTAAACAAACAAATTAAACGAAGAGCTTTATTTAGATCAACAAAATCATGACTGGTTTCTTACAAGAAACATATTGTTCAAGCGATGTTGCAAGTTATTGGGAATCTGAGTGGGGTGGTAAAGCTCTTTTCAGTCATGGATCCAGATATAGTAAAGGCGTTATGATTTTATTTAATCCAAAGTTGGATTACTCTGCGAGCAGAGGTTCCTTTTCGTCTCTCTATTTACACTGAGTCTTTTTCTTTTACTTTTGCTGAATGGCTTTTTGTTTTGGCTTTTACCTTGCTGTTCTTGTAGTTCGAAAGAAAACTCTGCCCGGACTTGGCATTCCGTTTGAGCATTCGTCGAGTGTCGTCATTGGGTACGTCACAAGTTGCCATAGTAACATCCAAATTTGGCTGTGCACGCACATCGCAGGCTCATTTCTTGTCAGTCAAATACTTCCATATTTTATGCGTGCGCCTTATCTTCCCGGTTTGTGGACGACAACTCGACGCATGCTCAAACGGAAAAGTGCCGAGTCCGGGCAAAGGTTTCTTTCGAACTACAAGAACAGCAAGGTAAAAACAAAAACAAAAAGCCGTTCAGCAAAAGTAAAAGACTCAGTGAACATAGAAAGACGAAAAGGAACCTCTGCAGGGTAAAGTTGGATTGCACAATACAAAAGGTTATATCGGACGGAAGATTCATTATCACCGACATTAATTGTAATAGAGGATTCGCATTTGATTGTCATAAACCTCTACGCACCAAATGACATTAACCAACAAATCACTTTCTTTCAAAATCTATGCGAATTGCTGAAAGACTTCGCTGGAGAACCAATGATAATAGGCGGAGACTTCAATTGTGTTTTAAAACTTCTGGCCAGAAATCAAGACTGAAATGATCAATAGTTTTAATTACGCGTTTAGAAATGGAAAGCTGTCGATTTCACAAAGACGAGGTGTCATCTCTTGATTCCAAAGAAAAATAAAGACAAAACAGTCCTAGAAAACTGGAGACCGATTTCATTACTTAACACTGACTATAAGATTTTATCCAAAACCATCGCAAAGAGAATCGAAAAGGTTTTACCGAAAATCATTAACCCAGATCAGACGGGCTACGTCAAAGGCAGATACATCGGTGAAAACATCCGATTGATTAAAGACATCATGTTTTTTACCAAAATACGGAACTTACCTGGAATAGCTGCTTTTTTGGACTTCAGGAAAGCCTTTGATACTATAGAATGGAGTTTCATGTTCGGAACTTTTAATTTTGGACCTGATATCTTACAATGGGTGAAAACATTTTATAGTGACGTTTCAAGTTGCGTGATCAACAATGGCTATGCCTCTAATTTTTTCCAGCTCCAACGAGGAGTAAGACAATTAAGGATGTCCCCTATCAGGCATTCTCTTTGTTGTATGCATTGAACTGCTTGCACGACAAGTTAAAAATGACCCAAGAATAGAAGGAATCCATGTAGGCTCTAAAGAAATAAAATTATCGCAATATGCAGACGACACAACAGTATTTTTACAAAGCGAAAATCCGTTGAACACTCCTTGAGACTCTAAAATACTTTGGCAGCTGTTCCGGGCTGGAAATTAACACTCACAAAACTGAGGCAATGTGGATTGGTTCTTGGCGAAAACGAAATGACACGCCTTTTAGTTACAATTGGCCAAAAACCCAATTAACGCTTTGTGCACTCTCTTTCTCGTACGATGATCAAGAAGAAACGAGGTTAAATTTTGAACAAAAACTAAAAAAACCTAGAAAAAATATTAAATTCGTGGGAAAGGAAATTGACGCTACTAGGAAGAATTACAATTATCAAAACACTAGGTTTATCAAAATTTGGTATACAATAGTTCCGTGCTCGCAGTTCCAAAAGAGATAATACAAAAATCAATAGTATAATTTTTAACTTTATTTGGACTAATAAACCACCGAAAATAAAAAAAACTACTATAATAGGTGAGAAAAAAGACGGAGGATTAAAGATGATAGATTTCACTATAATGGAGAAGGTTTTAAAAATACCATGGCTCGATCGCCTGATGTCAAACTCCAACGCATCCTGGAAATTCATCCCTGAAGAGCTGTGTAAACACCATGGTGGCTTAAATTTCTTGCTTTTAAATGTAACTATGATGTCCAATTTTTGGATCTTAGTGGCCTTCCTACCTTCTACTTAAATCTACTTTTCTACTGGCAAGAATCAAGGCACTTGATAACAAAGGATAAATTGGACCTGTTTCCAGAAAAATTCTGGAACAACAAAAACATTTTAATAAATCGGAAGTCAATTTTTTATGCAAAACTGATGGGTCGAAAAAGATATCGTATGTTTCAAAGATCTCCTCAACGATAATGTGCGACTATTAACTCATAGCGAATTTCAACATAAGTATAATCTCCAAACTCCATTTACCCTTCTCCTCGGAATTAAATGTGCCATTCCCACGGATTAGGAAAACAGAATTAAAGAAGGTACACCGGCAACCGTTTACAATGCCGACAATTCTCCAATTGAAGTCTCCACCCGTTCTGTTTACACCGCCATACTCAAAAATTCATTTCGTCCACCTACTGCAAAAACCATAATTCTTAACAACGGTATTAGTCCCGATAACCTACAAAAAGTATTTCAACTCCCGTTCAAAATAACTAAAGATACAAAACTTTCCGAGTTTCAGATAAAAATTATTCACAATATCCTACCCACGCGGACCTCTCTTTTTCGTTTTGGCTTAACTGACTCAAGCATTTGTCTTTCTTGCAAAGAAAGAAAAAACATACGCTAGAGCATATGTTTTGGGAATGTCCTTTAGTTCAAAATTTCTGGAGGTTGTTTGTAGGGTGGTGGAAAACTAAATGTAGCCAAAATGTAGTTCTAACAAAAAGTGTATTGTATGGTGAACTCGGAGATATTGAAAATAAAAATTGCTTAAATTATATATTATAATTAGTGGCGAAATACCACATTTTTCTTTCTTGTATTTTAAATAAATTACCATTTATTGGACAATATTCTAAACTAGTGCAGAAAACGATTCGCAGTCTTTCGTAACGCTATAGTGCCGAGACATTAACATTAAGTTAGTCTTTTCCTCCCATAAGATCAAGAATTACTTTAGCACTAAGGATTCCGTACTCGGCGTTCACGAGTCGAATATACCTACGTACACATCAGTTCATACGCAAAAGGTTATAGCAGTTATGTACTTCTGGTTATAGGTCGTTCCAAGACCGAACTGCATTATGGTAACAGCCTGAATGGCATGTATGCCAGAAATATTTCATAAAATTCGATGCAAAATGTGTCTTGGCCTGTTGAAATGGAAATAGGTACGATATCATACAGCCTTTCATACATTTTTATTTATTCAAGCTGTTACCATAATGCAGTTCGGTCTTGGAACGACCTATAACCTATTACCCGGCTATACACCTATTTCAAAAAACGTTGGCATCTGAAATCTGAATCTGAAATCTGAATCTGTGACCAAAAAACACTCGTAGCCCGCACTATTCACCAACGTACGTCTTCGCCTAAAGGTCGTGTAGACATATCATACCCACAATAATAATAAGATTTCAGATTCAGATTTCAGATTCAGATTATTCAGATTCAGATTTCAGATGCCAACGTTTTTTGAAATAGGCGTATACACCTATTCCAATAAACGTTGATCACGGACAATCTGAAACGGATGATCTGAGACCGAGAGGAATTGTGGGCGGTTTATTGTGTTCTTGTTAATGCAGAAGATCGAGGTCGCTTTCAAGCGTGATATTATAATAATGCGCACAATTTGCAAGCACAGGTCTGTTCACTCAATGCCGATGATGCCATATTCCGCTATACATTATTCAACACGGATTATATATGCAAAGTTTAAGCTCAGCTCACATGCAATTCCTCTCAGTCTCAGATCATCCATTTCAGATCGTCCGTGATCAACGTTTATTGGAATAGGTGTCGGACTGATATCTTCGACAACCTTTATTGAAATAGGTGTATAGACTTGTTTGTGCAGGCTGTAATGCTTGTTATGTCGGAGAGAACTCGCGACATTTTTCGACGCGCGTCCGTGAACACTTTTCCTCGGATAAGGGCTCGGGGATCACGTGTTTAAACACATTATAGTAAATCAGAGGTTTGCCGCAAAGCCTGTTCTGCGGAGTCTTTTAGTATAATCGATCAGGTCACGTCCAAATTTAGCCTCAATATAAAAGAAGCGTTACATATTCACTGACTTGAGACCACGCTTAATCATCAAGTCTATCATGTTAATCTCAAATTATGCCATTAGTTTTTGTTCTATTATTTGTTTTTGCAGTATTTATACACACTCCCTTTTTGTTATTCTTATTATTGATGATAACAGTTGAACTGTCGAAACATAGTTTGATCTATGATTGTGTACTCAAACTGAAAGTGTTGTGTTTTCTCTCAAACTCATAGTACACAAGTTTGCTACTTTTAAGGTTATTTTTAAAGTTATTTTTAAAAGAAAATATATAGCGATTTGCTCACTATATGGAGCTAGTATATTACAGTGCGACTACACCAACCAAGGCCACCCAAACAAATTTTGAATCAAATTTTCTAATCACATTTGTGACGCTGAATAACAGAATGATGTCGAATTCTACATTTTAAACTGTTTCTTGTTCACTCTTGATCATATACATACACATATAAAGTAAAATATATGCTTTTAAAGCGAAAATTTGACAATTTGTGCAGATTCTATTGTTTAAATACTCAATTGTGATTGGATAATTTGTATGAAAATTTGCTTGGGTGGCCTTGGTTAGTGTAGTCGCACTGTAAACAAATTATATTTTTAGTTATTTTACTTTAGACAATAATATTACATGAGACCCAAAATGTATTTCAGTCTTGGAATACACTATTTAGTATGCAGTATTCAGTATTCAACGTTTTTTTAAATAGCCGAAAGTCTGCATGTGTTCTCAAAACGGGTCTTGTTTAATATATAAAGACCCATTTTGTAATAACAGTTCTCGTATATTTAACTAGGAATTTACACGATAGTTTTGAAGATTGTAGCCGCTAGACAATATCAGCCTGTAGGCTCACTACCATGCAGATATCAATATAACACTAAGTACTTAAAAAGGTAGAGTAAGTACTTGAAAAGGTCCTGAGATTAGCCCGGCCACACACGCCGGGAACTTTGTGCCCTACTTTAGTCGAACAGTGGTGTGGGTTATGTTACGTCCCTCCGGTGCAATGCATGTAATGGAGTGTGGAGATGGGACCGCCATTTTACGTGGTCATCCGAGCCACGCGAAGGTCTAACAATTTGTAGATGTAATTACAAAGGCAGCACCTTCTCCTCGATTATTTTAAGACCCTGGCCTGAGTAATGGTCTGGCCGGGACTCGAACTACGAACCTCCCGCACAATAGACCGCGGTACTCAGCCAACTGAGCCAAGATATTCAACACAAGAAATTCGCTATTGGTGGGTACTTTGCAGTATTCTCTGAGTACAAAAACGATCTCAAGATTCATGTACACAAATACGAAAATGGAAAACCTACCACTAAGCGGGCTCAACTTCTACATTTATTAAGTCAGTAAAGTCGTGAGACATCAACACGAACTATAAAATAAGTAACTAAAATATAACAAATATATATATAAATTTGAATAGAAATAGCATCTTGTCGACATCATTATCAAGTAAAGTGAAAGTTTGTTCGATGAATAACTGAATAACTGATGAATAAATGAAGAAGCGACTGGGTTCGAGGCAGTATTTCTATTCAAATGTATTAACAAATCAACCGTTATATACATAAATATCTATAAAATTAATAGTAAAAATAATTAAAACAATACTTGAATATGATATATAAATATAAAGAAAACAAAATCAAGATAAAATAAAACTTTATTCATTGCTAGAAGCATTCATCAAGGTCATGAATGATGGTGTTTATGAGTTTTTCAGCGTTGTTTAATATGTCCAGTTCGGCAATGGAATACTTCTACAGTCGATCAGATATTGAAAGAAGGAGACAGGATGTACTTGGATGCCTTTGAAACACAAATCATCCGAGATACAGCCATGATATCGATATCGCTGAGCCTGATCGAACATATTGTGGCAGTTACGGAAACAAATCAGTCATGCAAAATGAAACTAAATCAATACTGCTACCAATCAGTTGTGATGGTGACAAATACTGATCTACCCGTGGTGGTAGAGCCCATTGAGGCACAAATACATAACCAATCACCTGTGATGGTGACAAATACTGAGGTGTGGTGGTAACAACCTTGTGGTTTTAAAATAAACTATAAATCTAGAATTTTACCAGGGGAGGATCAATAATGACGAGCATGAAAACGAGACTCTGTACTTCACTTTCCATTCAGCCTTAATGAATGTAGCCTGCGAATACAGCCGCTTTTTATAATGAATGCTGTCAGTAACAGTAATTATGCATTTATACTGAATTTTAAAAGAATATATTATAGTTTCATGACAAAGCCTATGGATTGTATTGATGTCGATTCTCATGCACGTAACCCTTGGTATACCTGATCCTAATGGTACTGCTGTTGTAATAAGGAATTAAATATCGGCACATTGAATTCAATAGTCGATACCGCAGCATTTTCCGATTAGAATCGACTAGTTGTTTTAATAGTTGTTCATTGCAATTGACCAATCTTAAAAATACTTGAAATTCAGCTTAGCCTCACTTCCAAGATACAAAACAAAAGGAAAAATTAGAATAACAAAACAAACTACTCCTGAATGCGAGGCTAACTTCAATTTTATGTATTTTTAAGATTGGTCAATTAGTGAGAAACTTGAAGTGGTCCCACATTAAATTGTGTTTTGAAAACAAGATGCGTCCGCCTTCCCGACTCAGACGAAATCACGGTATAAGTTGTATAAGTTCGCCCCGTGAGGCATTGTAGCTAGCGTGATTTTACTATATTATTTCCTGCACAGAAATTGAGACGTCAGTTTAATGCGTTAAACAAGAACTTATTATTATTATTATTATTATTAAAAGGGTGGAATAATTAAAATAATGCGTTTTTGTACAGTAGGAGGTAAAAACATAACTACAAATGCGAAAACATATTAATATACTTGATTAACGGGCCTCTGGGTGCGATGAGAACAAGCAGCCAATAATCTTTCTTGTTGTTGCAGCAGAATTAATTCTCACATGCCCCGTAGCAGAGGAATATAAACGAATTGACTCGTTCTTCTCTCACTGAGTGGATGTGTTTTTATCAAATTATGAACTGTATGACGGTAATAAGTCTAAAGAAAAGACTCGATTCAAATAAATCAATATTAATTCAAATAAGTATACAGATCGATGTCTTTTATTTGCGTTACTTCAAAAAAGAAGTTATTCAAGTAGGTCATGGCCTGCTGTGTCGGCATTTGTGAAAAGAAAAAAAAAACACCGTATACTCTCTGTCGGCACCAAAGACGTTATTTTGAGGAACTGAAAATTATCATCGTATTCAATAAAATAATTGATCTTCAATCTTTAATCAGTAGAAATTGCCTAATAGCAAGCTAATCCAGGCAATGATGGTCAGCATAGGTTCTAGTTCTATTATTGGGAAATTATGGTGTTAACATTTGCTTGGAATTGTAGTTAATTGTAGTTCTTGGAATTGTAGAATTGATTGTTATTGTTATTAGTATATTAATGAATAAAGCCATCTCTGAAACGTATGTTGAATTTTGTATTGTGTAGTGACAATATCAGTGACTTCTAAAATACTTACTGAAATAATGAAAATTTGACAGGGCAAAGATAAAAAACTCGGCAGAATTTTGAACCTTCCACTTACCTTGAAGTATAGAATGGCCGTCGATTGTCTTCGCTACGAATCGTGAATGAAAAAGAGCAATCTTTATAACGCTCTTTTATGTTGTGTGCTCCGGAACCAACCATAGTCAGCTCTAATGCAAATACTCCAATCAAATAGACACACGACCCAAGAACCCCTCCCACGGGTAACCATGCAAAAGAACCGCTTCCCCAAAAAAACAAGATCGATGGTCCATTAACGCTTGTACGATTTTAAGAAAAGATTGAGATCCGGTTTTGTGCACTTGAAAGTTGTATTCTGCAGATCAATTGTGGTATAATCAGTGAGCCGAGTGGACAGGGAAAGCACCTCTCAGTGTTGGTGGTTTAGTTAGTAAACCTGTAATTACGAATAGTAACTGTATACGCCTGAATAGTAACGATATATTCAGTATCCGTTCTTATCTGATGTAACATACAAGAATACAGACAAATATTTTGTGCAAAATTTGATTTTCTGATTGTTTGGAAAGATTTTCTTTAAATGAACCTTTTCGACATTGATTACTTGTCATTTCTTGAGGAGAAGCGTGCCTTGTTTTAGTGATTTTTTTTTTTAATTCACTGACTGAGAACAGTTGTCATATAGTAGCAAATTAATCCTTGAAAATAAGCGGCATAGCAGCAATAACATATTCTTCCCCTCAACAAAATTAATGAAAAACAAGATCATTTTTACTTTACAAAAACAGCTTGAAAAACATGAATTGAACTAGAATTGTACTGAGTATTGTGGTATGAAAAAGCATGCGGTTTTTGGCATAGTTTTTCCGAACAAAAAGGAAGGGGTTTGACAGTGGACTCAGCTGTTTCCTCTTCTCAAACTACGTACTTAGAACATTGTGGCAGATCTCAGATGACAGATAAGCTAATAATTTTAGAACAAACTTTGAATAGTGAAGTTTTTTTACAGTTTCCGTTATTCTATAGACTACACACGTCATGCGAAAAAACTGATTACATTACTGTCTTAATTGAGTTTCTTTTTCATTAAAGTATAAAGTGATTGATTCAATAAATCACCCTCGGGGTCTACTCTAGCTAGAGATAAGACCTGTCGTTTTCAAGTACATCTCCTTCATACATCTATTTTTGTCCGCGTCGTTTAGTGGCTTCAGGATATTTCTCTTGGTTCTTCCACATTACTTTTACGTTTCAGTTAAAGGCTTATCCTGAGTCCTTGATAGCTACTTCCACAATATACTTATAATCTCTTGCATTATCTGCAGTATTTTAACTTCACAGAGAAGTGTTTCCTTATTTAAACAACACCGTCGACTTTTAGTCTACAATGACTGGATCACTGTAACCACGAGTCCTATTCAAACCTGTACAGTCAGTTAAATTCTGCGGTGTACCGGTATCGTGTAATTACTAGTTTGATCACCGTAACGAATGTCAATATTATTGACAAAAGTACTGTAGGAGAATCAATCTTTTTCTATAACTGAAAAAGAACAATACTTTGCAGCAATTTGTTCTTCCACCGAGCACGACAAAATAAGTATCATTACCAGCTACTAATTCTAGTTCGTAAACATATCTTAAATTAAATAATAAGTATATTAAAATCCATCACATACACACTCAGATCTTATGGATTCGTCTTCTCTCCATTTGGGAGGCCAACTTCCTTTATCCGATAATTCACACGTTGTTTCCGCCTATTCTATATTTCCTCAATTTTCTTGCGACTAAAACTAGCTCATAAAACCGTAAAGGAAAGAAAACAAATGAAGACAGACATGTCTTCCGTGATGGATTGAAACACAGGATGAATTAGTAACAACAGTCAATTCTGACAGGACACGCCGGAAGAGATGAACATGTACGTCGGGTTGCTATGATGTGAGAATGTTTTATCACTAAAAGGCACGATGCTATAAAAGATCTAGTATACCTCTACCACATCGAGAAGTGGTTTGGCACTGTGGCTCCTCTTTCAATGCAGTATCATAAGAGAATTAGAGTCGTTTTCGTATGAGTGGGAAACCTACGGTACCGTGACACTCAAATGGCTTCCTTTCTGAACCAATCAAAAAGCGTGCAGATGCATCTCATCCAATCAAACTCTTTCAATACGGCACGGTACCGTAACTTTCCCACTCATACGTAAACGACTTTAAAGTATAGTATCTTAGCCACCGCTCCACGAACGGTTAAATAATTTGAGCCTCTATCCTGTAGTTTTATATAATAATAATAGATTTATATAGCGCCAATTACGAGGTTCAATGGCGCTGTTACAATTAATATAGCCGCTGTTTTAGTTTTGGAGGGATCTTTTGGCGTGCACATGTGACATATGTCTTCGTGTGCATAAAATGTCCATACATGTCCAACACTGATACGGGTTAGGGTTTATGTTCAATACAATACAATACAATAAACTTTATCTATAGGAAATATGAATTAACCTTGAAACCTCACAGTTATCAAACTGATACGGTTTTCGCTAAATTTAATAACAACTACTTCTGTTCCATCCATAAATTACAAAATAATAAAAATAAAACACTAAGATATTAAGCTAAAATTACAATTACAATGATATATATTGGCAATATGGCAAGAACTATATACAATTAATATCTTATTAATTTATCTGGTGGTGCAGTTATATAGTGAAGAAGGAAGCGGCATTGGTGGCAAAGTATATACTTCTTCCAGGTGATCAACAGAGCAGAGAAATCAGTGACAAAATGTAGAAAAATAGAAGTTATGGATAGTCAGTTGCTTAATTTCAGATGGAAGAGCAGTTTAAGGCATTGTTTATAAAAGATATAAGGCTGTAGTCGGATTAAATCGACACGGAAGTGTAGTCAGATTGTTAGAACGAAGGGCTTTGAAATCACAATAGAAATCATAACCGTGGAGAAGATTGTATATCTGATACAAAATCGTCCTCATTTACATCAACTTTAAGATGGATTTCCTCAGACAAACTTAATCAAATCTTGGAAATTTAATCGTAAAATGAGGTTAAGCACCTAGACGTCTGATAAGTAGTTTACAAAATTCGCGTCCGCGTGTTGTATTGCATTCGCCTTCGGCTCGTGATTGTAGATCTTATACAACACGGACGCTCGGCAAGGTCTTCGTGTAGCTGCACAAATTGTCCTGGCTATTGTTTTTTTTATGTAAAAACAATACATAGAACGACAATAGAACAATAATCAGGACTTTTGTGCAGCTATACGAAGACCTGACCGGACGTTCATGTTATAAACAAGCTACATATACGCCAAAGGAAACAAAGGACTCGGTTAACCTAGCGTTATTATAGATAGCTTGTACCTAATAATCCAGTTATATTACTTATTACTTATTACATTTATTAACTTAACTTATAAACTAAATTGTATGCAAACTACTGGTACTAAAATAAAGTCTATGTCTAAGGACTATGTAACCAATCGCTAAGGGAAATAAAGCAAAAGAAACCTAACTGAAGGGGACCATGTTACAACACATGTTATAATTTAAACAATAATAATAAACAAATAAATGTGCCCTGTTTTAGATGAGGTTTTACTCGTTAAATGAAGCTGTCATTCATTCACTGATATCCAGTGGAACAAGTAATGTTTTTCAGTTCTGTGCAGGCTAGAATATCTTATCCCGATTCGATTCTCGATGCTGTACAGTCAAGATATATCCTTTCGTTAATTCAGCGTAAAACAATTCAAAGACGTAAAAAGGTACTAATTACTCACGGCAGTAATGGATAGTAGCCAATAAGAAACTGTATTTGTTTATTTAATTTGACATAGATTTCATTTATAAGCAAAATCCGAAATGATCAACAGAAGAAATTAATTTACAAATAATTGCTTTCCATTTCTTCTCTCAGAAGGCAGGAAATGCTATTTCAGAGACCCTATAATTTTTCAGGGGAGCATGCCCCCGCACCCACCTATAGGAGCTTGCGCATTCCGCTCCTCGTCAGATTGGGTCCCCCAAATAATTGTCCTCTTGCTACCATTCTCGTTCCCAGAGATCCTCGGTTTCGGTCCCTCTCCCGAGAAGGCTCTGGTCGCAGCCATTTGAGGCTCGATGCTGATTGGACGAAATACAACGCATGCGCATTTGAAAACATATATCAAGAACAATGCAGTTTGGTCTTGGAACGACCTACAACCTATAACCTATAACCTATTGCCTATGTACTGATTTCCTCGACAACCTTTATTGAAATAGGTGTATATCCTGTATCCCGCGTTAAAACGCATTTTACCCTTGATAATTAAGAAATTGTAACCTTTGAATATGATATGTATTGTTGTTTTTGTGTGCATGCACATCACATTACATATATAATTGTTCGGACGGTGCCCCTCTAACGCTGCAACCCCTCATGAAGAAAATTTAGGAACCGCCCCTGTACTACTTATTTCCTAGTTGTCCGTCTCTCACATTGTCACATTTCTCACATTTTCGTTGTTGTTTTTTTGTCTGCGCGAAATTTTGGGCGAGAGTAAAAAGGTGAAGGAGGGGGAGGGGGTGGGGAAGGCCCGACTCTAAATTTAAAAATGCAGGCCGTTCGTCGTCTTTGACCTCAAATGTCCAATTGGCTTCTAGAAACTACACTGGCTTCCTGTCTCTGAACGTATTACTTTCAAGATTCTACTGCTAACCTACAAATGCCTTCACGACCTTGCTCCTCAGTACCTGTCCGATCTTCTCAAGCTCTACCAACCTAAACGTACTCTACGCTCTTCATCTAAATGCCTCCTTCACAACCCGACATCAAGAACTTCTACTTTTGGCGACAGAACTTTCTCAATGGCTGCACCTGCACTCTGGAACAATCTCCCTGAAAACTTAAAACACTCTGCCTCCGTTGCTGCCTTCAAATCTTCACTTAAAACCTTCCTGTTTACTAGGAATATTTAATACCTTTTTCTATTTAGCTTTTGCCACTGTTTTGTCCTTATTAATTGTTAAAAGCATCGAGACTATTGTATGATGCGTTTTTCAAGAACTTATTTATTATTATTAATGCGCATGCGTCCTGTGCCGGCCGCTGAGATTATCACCGAAGGCTCTGACCACCTGGTTCATCAGCACGAGACATCTTAGCTTCATGTAATGATTGTCTTAGGACATGCGCAATGAATACGAACGGAGCATGCGCAATGAGCATTAGAGGAGCATGTGAGCACGAGTGTGTGAACGGTTTTGTGTTCTTGAGTCGTTAGCAACCTTGCTAAAAAGGAATTAAACAAACTATTGTGGATATACTAACTGTTTATTAACCGAGCGCGAGGTCTGTACAGAGAAATCCTTTGACAGGAGCCCATAAGTAGGAGCATCCTTTAGTAATAAGTAATAATACTTTATTCGAAATACTTAGTCTACACTGGGCATTTCGAAATGGTAGATCCTGAGGTTAGCCTTATAATGTAGGATCCACCAGTAGGTTAGGCCACACACACCGGGAACTTCGTGCCCTACTCTTAGTCGAACAGTGGTGTGGGTTCTTTTACGTCCCTCCGGTGCAATGTAATGGAGTGTGGAGAGACGGAACCGCCATTTTACGTGATCATCCGAGCCACGCGAAGGTCTAACCATTTGTAGATGTAATTACAAAGGCAGCACCTTCTCTTCGCGTGCTCAACCAACTGAGCCAACCGGGCGGCGGTTTGAACAAGTTTGGCTATTTTTAGAACACGAAATTGACCAATCACTGTTGATGCAAATAAAACGAGTTGCTGCAAATAAAACGAGTTGCTGCAAATAAAACGAGTTGCTGCAAATAAAACGAGTTGCGACAAATACAACGAGTTGCTGCAAATAAAACGAGTTGCTACAAATGAAACGAGTTGCTGCAAATAAAACCGGAAGTGCACAGTGCCGGATTGGTCAATTTCGAGAAATCGTGTTCTAAAAATAGCCAAACTTGTTCAAACGCCGTGACATAGACCCAATATGTAGCATGGATGCTCCTACTTATGGGATCCTGCCTTTGATGAACAAACATTAAAATCAGAGTGTTTTCAATTTGGGGCACAAACCAGATAGGAAAACAGACAAATGTCTAGAACTGCTTATGCAAAAACTAAAAAGGCCAACAGAAAATTTATAGCATTAATCAAATATTGAATTACTAAACCCCAAATATTTTCATTGCTGTATATACTTCAGTCAAACAAGTAAGAAAACCGACTGTAAATACTGGCCTACAATACAGCTTAGAAGAGATGGTTATCCTCAAAAATATCCTGCACCCTCAATCCAGCATTTTTCAGTTCGCACGAACATAAAACAACAACATATAGAAATGTATTCCTGACAATTTTCAAGCACTCTAACTGAAAGACTGATCACGATGAAATAACAAGGAAATGGAAAAACCTTTTTGGGGCACAAGCCAGAATTTCATGCAGTTAGCAACACGTCGATAAAGAAAATGACTTGGTTTGAAGACATTAATTACTGCTTTCAAACCTCCTATCAGTTTCGCTGTCCAAAACGAGTTAATTGAAGGAACATTACATCACAATAAACAATTCTGCCTTGAGTTTGTTTAATCTGACATGTTTTACCATCATAAAAGAGTAAAATATTAGTCACCACCAAGTTTGATACGGTTTTAGGCATCTACTGTCTATTTGATACGCAAATTCTTGAATTTTCAAAGTGTGTCTTGTATAGTCGATTAGCTCGCCATATGACGTCATTCCGTGATTCAAGCAGTACGGAAGGTAAATCTCCATTTTCTTCGCAAATAGAAAATCAGTCATGATGAATATACTTGCAGTGTTTCCTAGAGTCTCCATAATATTAAAATGTACAATTCCCATTAAACGAAAAGCCTTTCAGTATGAGAATGAATTTTGAAAATCCTCGGCATCTTTGAAGTTCGCTGGTTCAGTTCGCGCGTTTTGTGCAAAATCACAAAAAAACTTGACGCCCGCGATTTCTGGGTCAGCGACGACAAATTTCCCACCTTTTTGTTTACTGTTTGTTTGGACAACCTCGTCCCCAGGGCTCTCTAGATCTCTTCTCGCTATTTTCAAAGTGGCGGACGCTCGAGAGAAGACATTGGTGTTTATTTATTTATTTACAAAACTTCCACCAGGGGAAATTAAAAAAAAGAAAACATTGATAATAAGATAATTCGTGTTGGCTGGTCACGTGTCTCCAAGAATAAATCTTGGATGTTCGTACCCAGGCTGCCATTTTTCATAATGATCGAAAGTAATCGAAAGGGCCTTATGAAGAGTTACTGAAGAAATATACGTTGTGTTCAGTTTAGTTGATATGTTGTGATTGTTTTGTCTCAAATAATAAATAAAATCATTTCTTTCTAAGCTGGTGCAATTCTAGCCATTTGAAAAGCAGGGGTTCGGAATTCACAACTGAACAGGTCAGATCGACAGTTTATTCTCTGTAAACAAGTGCTGCTATTTGTATTCAGTTCGTACAAACACCCCAGGTTCCATCTCTAACTTTTAAAGTACAAAACACCCGGACAAAACATCTTGACATATACTACTGTACTCACGCACTGCAATACCAAATTGTAAATGCACTAGTAAATTATGTAAAAAGAACGAAAGCTTGGTTCATTAAACAAATTTTAAATGCAGATGAAGCCACTACAATTTATTTAATCTGATGCCTGCATACAAGGAAACCCTCAGTTGACAATATATCAGTTTGCCGTGTCACCGCCGTCCGTAGTCTTGCTCTTTACGGTAAACGATCTCAATCGATCGGTGGATTTGTTCGTGTTCCAAAAGACATTTCAATGCTTCGACAACGCTCACACATCACTTGCAGCGGCTTTGGTCTTCCTAATTCGAACAATCAGGACCAGAAAAGAACTATCCGTTGAAACTATAAATTCACTCGATGCGATTTCGAATTTTAATTCATGCTATATTTATCGACCTACGATATGGACCAATTAGAAGGCTTGTTGTGTTTTAGTTCAGCCAAAACCAGGGTCTTCTCTCGAGCGTCCGCCATTTTGAAAATAGCGAGAAGAGAGGGCAATGGGGACGAGGTTGGTAACTGACCGAAGCAGACCGAAGCTGCCCACGAGGTATTCGTCGCTCGGTTCGTTGTCGAAGAAAATATGTAGTTTGAAGTTAAACACCGGTTATAGCTTCGTGGTATATGCATGGTCAAGCAAATGCTCAAAGTACTTTATATACGATTTACTGTCTTCGAAGTGTTTACTTCTGAGTTCTGGCCTTGCAATTTCGGTCTGTCTTGAGTATTTTCTCTCAGATGTTCATGGCTTAGCAACCAAGAGTCTTACTTCATCTATATCCCATACTTTCACTCGTAAGTTTACTAGTATATTGTTCGCTTTATTACTGACGGTTTATAAAAACTACAGTTGATTGTAATTTAATTAATTACGTAATTTTAGTATTCATACATTTTATATATTGCTTTTTCCTTTTGTAAATAGTCTGCTAATTGGCGACATTACTCAGCGTTTAGTCAGTCACGTGACAAACGGCGTGGAACGCCTTGCAGCACTCGATCCCACCTTTTCTGTAGAGTATACATGTATATAATGAATATTATATTATAATGAGTTTAGTATATAGCTGATTGCATAATCGTTGTCGGTTTGAAAATCATAAATCATAGAAGCTGAGACCGCAAGGATGGATGGGAAATCAGTTCATGAGCCACATTACATGCAGATATATTCAATGTTCTCGTAGTTTTGAAGGTATATGAGCTATTTAACTAAGATTCTACAAGTCTGGATAAAAAGGTCGATGATTTGACGGTGTTATTTGAGAGTTTAAAATTCCCAGAATTCCTTTCGGTCATAGCTTTCATGATTTTCAACCCGACAACGATTATGCAATTAGCTATATACCACACAAGTGAATATAGTGCTTTTCGTACGCTGTGATTGGTTAATCAAACTAGGGATATCGTTTCGCGAGCGTGTCTTTTCTTCTTGAACTGAAGACGCTCCGTATACTCGGGCATTATTGAGAGGAATAATGAAGTAGCCGATGCAAGAACTATAAATAAATTAAACTCATAGTTATGTCCATAAAATTTAGCATATTTGACACTTAGATTACCTCTGATTTCCCCAGTAAGTATCAGGAAACCCATAAAAAAAGACATAAATATCATTTTATTTAATATTTAGTAGCCTCAGAAGCAATGGTTGGGCTGCCTGTGATTGCTGCGGGCTCGTTCTACGGGATGCGCACAGGGAGCTATAGCCCATCATTATACATTTCTATGCACAGGAAACCCAATATTATACGTATTGTGCGCGCACACGCTCTACAACAGGAAACCCATCAAAAAAGACGCGCGCATACAAATATCCTTTTATTTATCATATAAGTAGCCTCAGAAACAATGGTTGGGCTGGATATTTTACGAGTAATAGTGGCCGGGTCAAAATGCAAATAGACGAGTAAAAATGTCCAGCCGTATTACACAACTATCCCACGAGTAATAAATTGTTTATTATACGACAACAAAATTCAATAAAAAAAAAACAACATCAAAAGTTGTTTTTGTGTTATGTTTGTGAAATACGCGAGCGATACCAACGCCATCGAGCTCGCACTCAAGAGGATTTTCGTTGGCTTTTCTCACTTTCTTCACCAAAACGATTGTTGTTTTTTTACTTATTTTCTACACAAATATCATTAAAAAGTTGTTGTGTGTTCCCCTATTTACTTTAGAAGTGCTTTTCTGTCGTTCAGAACTTGTATCAAATACGTTGTCATTGCTGTCCGGCATATCATACTTGTGTAATAATGGAGAATATATAATGAATGCTAGAGTATATAATGAATACTAGACGCTCTACTAGCGGCGTGCATGAAGTCAGGCTTCTATTAAACAAAAAAAAGTACGGTAGCCTATTTGAACTAAATATAGATATCGCAGTGCGATTATTAAAACAGTGTTTGAATATAGGAGTATATAGAATTTATTTCGAATTGAATATAATAAGAATGATTGGCATCAATTGAATGAAGCGATTCAGAGTCCTCCGTCATGTGCGTGCGTTGGCGATTTCGATCTTCGCTTACATAACTACGATAACCGTACAACAATCGGACCTACAATTAACTCATGGCCCTCTCGAACTCTAGTGGTTAAAATAAAAAGCTTCGCGAATTGTTTTTAACGTCAATTATCTTTCCAATGCACACTTAATTTATTATGAACATTTCATTTCTTGATCCAAAACAATTCACTTAAGCAGAATTTTAACAGCCAATGATTTGTACTGATATGATATTTACTTCTCTCGTATGACCTTGTGGACATAATTATAACAACAATTCTGACCCGCGTTTGGTCTCTCGTAGGCGCACTTATAAAAACATAATCCAGAAAAAGTCATAATAAATTGAGCTTATAAAGCTTGAATATGTGACGTTTAAGAAAGAAATAATCAATCTTTCATATACTTTTACTAGCCGTATATATAGTTTAGGGTTAGAGACAATTTTAATATTAAATCAGTCAACCACTTTTATTAGTCTGTAGACGAAAATGTGTTTCAACTAACGTTATTTATATGAATTTTGTTCATCTTTCAGTCAACATCAATGCCGTGTCCCGCTCATCACACATCTTGGCTAAAGACATCTGTTTCTCAATGTGGTTCTTGAAATTAGTTTTCTCGGCCTAATTAGTAAATGGCTTTCTTGGTATTGGTAGTCAAAGCCTCTTTTACACACAATACACGCCTCTCTACATCTCAGAAAATAATAGATCCTGGGATAATTAGTAGTATTCATTAATGGTCAAGAAAAAAATCATTTTTCACTAAAAAATAAATACACACAAAACTGAAACGTTATGTTTAAAAGAAATATATAAAACACCATTAAAATGGATTATTTTGGTCGATATTATAGATCCAATAAAGGCGACAGTTTTAATGGTAGTTGTACAACTGCGCACCTGATTGGTCAGTTGGACTAGCTTATGCTGGTTGGACAAATAGAAGCTCAGCTGCTAATATTTCTTGGATTACTTAACGACAGATTTCTTAGCTTTAAGTTTGAGTTTCCTAAAAGTCTAGAAGGCGACTATAATCGATGATGATAAAGAGGATCCGCGTACAAGCCGGGGAATCCAGTCACACTAGGGCGATAAAGTCTATATACTAGTCACATTAGCAATGAAATAAGCATTAATTTGATTACAGCATAGGCATACTGTCTTGTAATATCTAATCTACAAGTCTAGTAAAAGTATTATGTCTAACAGTCTTAGGTAATGAGTTTGTCTCAGTCAACGCGGAGCAAATATTCATTTCAAACGAAGCCACTGAAATCAGTGAGGAATATCGATGATCGACGCTTGGCGCCTTGTATTGTATCAGAAAACAATAAACGCCTACACTGTTCGGCTTATGCGACCACATAAGTTTATACAAAGCGTGTGCCTTAATCTTTTAGGTTGTGTTTACGGCTGTCTTGACAAAGGCCTTTTTAAGTTGTGTCATCAGTATAAAGTAAACTTGTTGCTGTAGTCATCAAATAACTTTTCAATAAAAATATTAAAGCAATGTATTATACCGCCATAACGGGATGCCAACTAATAAACGCACTCCCAATGAACCAGGATGTCTAATTCTAATCAAACAAAGTAAACGCGCGTAACGGATATAACCTAGCGACAAGAAATAAATCGGACGATTACAGAATTAGGAACAAGGGATTTTCTGTAATAAACTAAGCGTAATCCTTCAACGCTTATTAGATAGGGATTTGGATAGTTTTAGGGGGTGTTTTACTAATAATACAACTAAACTAACAACTGAAATTACTCTGGAATTCTCATCATTTGTTGACATAACAGAAAGCAATAACAGTAACTACCAATGTCAAGTTCCTTAGTTGCCTCTATCTATCATGGTTTTGTTCAGTTTACTTAGAAATTACTTCAAGAGCAGCATCGAGTTTACTTATTATCAAAAACAAATAAAATATTCATAAGTTGAGAAAGATTTTGAATGGTTTCGTTTAGCTTCGAACATTTGAATGGTTTTCTCGTTATGTTTTTTAGTAGTCGAGTGGATTCTTGTAAGTAAAACAATGGCCAACATCACCTGGCCTGATATTATATGAACTGCATGCTGGTAATGACGGATAAGTCATCTATTCCTAACTCACAAGCAATACCGACGATATATTGACTAACAATTTCCAGCAGATTTTTATTCGTTGTATTTGAAATCGAATGTCAGTTCCGGTCTTGAGGGTACAAAAAACGACACGCTTGTACGAGATCATAATAACGATTCCACAGCGCACATCAAGAACTGTAAGTAAAATATGTTTTTATGTATCTTTTCATTTTTTATCGTTTCTCTTTTTATCTAAAAGAAAGTTTGCTAAACAGAGTTATGATAAGCCATATATAATAAGCCATATATAATTGTTTTAGTATATACCACACAAGTGAATCACCAGCCAGATATATCAAATTTACTTTCAAGAAGAAAGAGACACACTTGCGAAACGCGACGCCATCTTGTTTTGCTCGGAGGTGAATAGCCAAGGATATTCCGAGATTGAGTAGCCAATCAGAGCGCGCGAAAAGTACTATTCACTTGTGTGGTATATACTAATAAGCCATATCGTTGGAACTGTTCTAATTCGATAAAGTAAGTAGAAGCTCCATCGCTTTGTTATAATAAGCCATAATAATCCATATATAATATGCCATACTCGTTGGAACTGTTTTTATCAGTATTCATAGTAAGTAGAAGCTCCATCGCTTTGTTATAATAAGCCATAATAATCCATATATAATATACCATACTCGTTGGAACTGTTTTTATCAGTATTCATGGTAAGTAGAAGCTCCATCGCTTTGTTATAATAAGCCATAATAATCCATATATACTATGCCATACTCGTTGGAACTGTTTTTATCAGTATTCATAGTAAGTAGAAGCTCCATCGCTTTGTTATAATAAGCCATAATAATCCATATATAATATGCCATACTCGTTGGAACTGTTTTTATCAGTATTCATGGTAAGTAGAAGCTCCATCGCTTTGTTATAATAAGCCATAATAATCCATATATAATATGCCATACTCGTTGGAACTGTTTTTATCAGTATTCATAGTAAGTAGAAGCTCCATTGCTTTGTTATAATAAGCCATAATAATCCATATATAATATGCCATACTCGTTGGAACTGTTTTTATTAGTATTCATGGTAAGTAGAAGCTCCATCGCTTTGTTATAATAAGCCATAATAATCCATATATAACATGCCATACTCGTTGGAACTGTTTTTATCAGTATTCATAGTAAGTAGAAGCTCCATCGCTTTGTTATAATAAGCCATAATAATCCATATATAATATGCCATACTCGTTGGAACTGTTTTTATCAGTATTCATAGTAAGTAGAAGCTCCATCGCTTTGTTATAATAAGCCATAATAATCCATATATAACATGCCATACTCGTTGGAACTGTTTTTATCAGTATTCATAGTAAGTAGAAGCTCCATCGCTTTGTTATAATAAGCCATAATAATCCATATATAATATGCCATACTCGTTGGAACTGTTTTTATCAGTATTCATAGTAAGTAGAAGCTCCATCGCTTTGTTATAATAAGCCATAATAATCTATATATAACATGCCATACTCGTTGGAACTGTTTTTATCAGTATTCATAGTAAGTAGAAGCTCCATCGCTTTGTTATAATAAGCCATAATAATCCATATATAATATGCCATACTCGTTGGAACTGTTTTTATCAGTATTCATAGTAAGTAGAAGCTCCATCGCTTTGTTATAATAAGCCATAATAATCCATATATAATATGCCATACTCGTTGGAACTGTTTTTATCAGTATTCATAGTAAGTAGAAGCTCCATTGCTTTGTTATAATAAGCCATAATAATCCATATATAATATGCCATACTCGTTGGAACTGTTTTTATCAGTATTCATAGTAAGTAGAAGCTCCATTGCTTTGTTATGATAACCCATAATAATCCATATATAATATGCCATACTCGTTGGAACTGTTTTTATCAGTATTCATAGTAAGTAGAAGCTCCATCGCTTTGTTATAATAAGCCATAATAATCCATATATAATATGCCATACTCGTTGGAACTGTTTTTATCAGTATTCATAGTAAGTAGAAGCTCCATCGCTTTGTTATAATAAGCCATAATAATCCATATATAATATGCCATACTCGTTGGAACTGTTTTTATCAGTATTCATAGTAAGTAGAAGCTCCATCGCTTTGTTATAATAAGCCATAATAATCCATATATAATATGCCATACTCGTTGGAACTGTTTTTATCAGTATTCATGGTAAGTACGTATCGATTTGTATAAAATATCGTCTCGTGGTAATGTGTTATAGGTGTTGTATCAGTTTGCCTTTCTCGAGGTCAATGCCGAAAGTATGATGGTTATCATTGTGAGTGGAATTTCGAAAAACAATTTTTTAAGGAAAGACAGAAAACAAGAAATCACACTAATGCTGTTCTTTTCAACATGTTGTTGATAACATTAAAACAGCCAAGTGGTTAATTTCATGTGTCCTTTTGATTGATGAAGATTAAGAGAGGTTTCCAGTCATCAGTTACAGAAGGTTTTGAATGATTTTGAGGTAGAATTATGAAGAAGAAGAATACTTTTTTTCTTCAAATGACAACGATAGAATGTAAAGGAAATTACCCAACTGATAAAAATAAAATAAAATAAATAAATAAACTGATATAACGGGGTTTTTGTCATTATAAAACACTACAATTCCCTCGACCACGCGGTACTGTGCTCTTTCAGTTGATTAACTCGGTAAAGCTATATTGCTACGCACCAAGAATATAATACTAACGCGTTCTTTGGTCATCCTAGATCGAAAGTGAAGGCAAACTAATTACACTGAACATCTTCAAACTACTGAAACATAAAAAGATCGAATCTAAGCCAGGAAGTTAATTATTGATATTACTATTTCAATTAAAATAGAACCTGTCAATCATGTTGCTGCTTTTTGTTTTACAAATTAAAAAAGATGGTAAATAAAGTGTACAAGCAAGGAACACGTCTAACCGCACAAGACTTATTTATTTATTATTATTAAGGAAATATTGGTATTTATTATTATTATTATTATTATTATTATTATTATTATTATTATTATTATTATTATTATTATTATTATTATTATTATTATTATTATTATTATTATTATTATTATTATTATTATTATTATTATTATTATTATTATTATTATTATTATTATTATTATTATTATTATTATTATTATTATTATATATTATATTCGGTTAAAATCAGCGTCTTTGAGCTAATTTGAACTCCATGCCACTGTAGTTGCCTCGGTAGCTCAGTGGGTAGAGCACCTGTCATGAAATCGGGGTATCGTGGGTTCGAATCCCGCTCGGGGCGTCTGATTTTTCCGAAAATTTGTTCTGTCTATGCTCATCATAGTTTCTTTATCAAATTATTATTATTATTATTATTATTCATTAGTAGTAGTAGTCGTAGTAGTAGTATTGTTTTTACTCACTCTGACTGCTCTTGAAGAAGTATTCGAATTGCTCTCATAATTTTGCATTATTCGTCTGCTGGAGGCTTTTAATAAAGCGCGTCCCAGTGAGCGTTTAATTATGACAAAAGACGGTAGACTGACAATAAAACCAATATAAATTTATACGGCAGACTGTCCTAAATGAAAATACTTGATTTGACAAGACTGACGAGTATTTCTTCAGACAACGTAAAACGCGTCGTCTCTTGAGAATCAAAATATACAGACAAAGATACCATTTTTAAAGATCTAAGTATAGTTTTGTATACAGCTATTTCAAAATACGTTGATACTGAATACTGCATTCTAAATAGTGTATTCCAAGACCGAAATGCATTTTGTCTAAAGTAATATAAATAATAATAATTTATTTTATTTTTTGTGTATTCCATCAGAAACAATATACTAGCTCCATATGGCGAACAAATCGCTGTATATTTACTTTTTATTTCAAAATAACGAGGCCCACAATGCCCTTTGGTCTTGGTGAATGCACTATTCAGTATGCAGTATTCAGTATTCAACGTTTTTTTAAATAGCTGTATAGTTTTGTATACTAGTTTTGAATATTGACTGATTTCAAATGCAGGTGTGCCAAACAAAAAAATCCTTTGAAACTGTAATCCAGTATCGAAATCATTATTACTAATAATATTTCACAGAATGATTTTGGTGTCTCAGGGGTACAAATAAAGAGTTTAAGTTATCGATTTATTTTAAACCAATAATTAAATGTTTCTTCCTCAATTTGCAAACTCTGTAAAAAAAAAGGTTTGGTTTCTCATTTTTGCTTCAATCAGCTAAACTATAATCATCTGTGACATCGATGAATTCGGCTATATATTTATTTATTTATTTATTTATCCAGGAATACTAACGATGGGTTCAAGACAGCTTCAACTCATTCTTGTGGTCATGTGTCTGTTGGTGCTAAATGACGTGGTCAACGCACATTTTCGACTTGGACGGCGCGAAATGCTGGAGAAGGTAGAAAGACAGGACCCTGAACTCCACGAGAACTATGTCTATCCAGATGAACGTATGACTTACAGATTGAACTCCAAACGAAAGAGTAAATTTCTAGCAGAGCTAATGGAAAGTCGAGACAATTGATAGGTTATGTTGGGTTGACACGAAATGTAAGCATTGAATCGTTGGTTCATCTTCAGGCTTTTATACTGCTTGTGCTTTCACTTTAATTCTTTATTTTTCCACTTACCATTCACCCATCAAACCATTCATCCATCCATCCATTATTTCATTCATTCATTCATTCATTTATCCATCCATCCATCCATCCATCCATCCATCCATCCATCCATCCATCCATCCATCCATTCATTCATTCAAATTATTTGCCTATTCCATATATTTGCTCAATTCACTGCAATAAGTGCTTCATTTGTTTACATTTCCAATGCTATTCTTTCTTCATTTCTTTCAGTATTCTGTCTGTCTAGCTGTCTCTCAGTCGTTCTTTCGTTCGTTCGTTCGGTTCTATTATCTATTTGTTTTTTGCTCCATTTACCCCTTCCGTTTCGACCCAGACTTTCGTGAAGTACCCAATTACTTATCTGTAGTTGTTTTCTGTCTAATACAGGTACAGATGGTCAGCAATCAACTCTAGCTACACTTGTGAATTAGTGATTGCATACAAAGAAAACAAAGAACTCTTCCTCATAACACAATAAACTTACCAGTAATTAAATATATTGTGCTTGTTATTAAATAAAACACAATTGGTGGCATTAATATGAGAATGATGTATGTATATATTCCGAGACGACAACATACACCATTATAGGGCTGTAGTATGACACTGTACAGGGAGGGGCTCTACACTACTGATCACTGCATGACCGTGCCATTAGAGGCTGTAGTATGACACTGTACAGGGTGGGGCTCTACACTACTAATCACTGCATGACCGTGCCATTAGAGACTGTAGTATGACACTGTACAGGGTGGGGCTCTACACTACTAATCACTGCATGACCGTGCCATTAGAGACTGTAGTATGACACTGTACAGGGTGGGGCTCTACACTACTGATCACTGCATGACCGTGCCATTAGAGGCTTGTAGTATGACACTGTACAGGGTGGGGCTCTACACTACTAATCACTGCATGACCGTGCCATTAGAGACTGTAGTATGACACTGTACAGGGTGGGGCTCTACACTACTGATCAATGCATGACCGTGCCATTAGAGGCCTGTAGTATGACACTGTACAGGGTGGGGCTCTACACTACTGATCAATGCATGACCGTGCCATTAGGGGCCTGTAGTATGACACTGTAAAGGGTGGGGCTCTACACTACTGATCACTGCATGACCGTGCCATTAGAGGCCTGTAGTATGACACTGTACAGGGTGGGGCTCTACAACTACTGATCAATGCATGACCGTGCCATTAGAGGCTTGTAGTATGACACTGTACAGGGTGGGGCTCTACACTACTAATCACTGCATGACCGTGCCATTAGAGACTGTAGTATGACACTGTACAGGGTGGGGCTCTACACTACTGATCAATGCATGACCGTGCCATTAGAGGCCTGTAGTATGACACTGTAAAGGGTGGGGCTCTACACTACTGATCAATGCATGACCGTGCCATTAGAGGCTTGTAGTATGACACTGTACAGGGTGGGGCTCTACACTACTAATCACTGCATGACCGTGCCATTAGAGACTGTAGTATGACACTGTACAGGGTGGGGCTCTACACTACTGATCAATGCATGACCGTGCCATTAGAGGCCTGTAGTATGACACTGTACAGGGTGGGGCTCTACACTACTGATCAATGCATGACCGTGCCATTAGAGGCCTGTAGTATGACACTGTACAGGGTGGGGCTCTACACTACTGATCAATGCATGACCGTGCCATTAGAGGCTTGTAGTATGACACTGTACAGGGTGGGGCTCTACACTACTAATCACTGCATGACCGTGCCATTAGAGACTGTAGTATGACACTGTACAGGGTGGGGCTCTACACTACTGATCAATGCATGACCGTGCCATTAGAGGCCTGTAGTATGACACTGTACAGGGTGGGGCTCTACACTACTAATCACTGCATGACCGTGCCATTAGAGGCCTGTAGTATGACACTGTACAGGGTGGGGCTCTACACTACTGATCAATGCATGACCGTGCCATTAGAGGCTTGTAGTATGACACTGTACAGGGTGGGGCTCTACACTACTGATCACTGCATGACCGTGCCATTAGAGGCCTGTAGTATGACACTGTACAGGGTGGGGCTCTACACTACTGATCAATGCATGACCGTGCCATTAGAGACTGTAGTATGACACTGTAAAGGGTGGGGCTCTACACTACTGATCAATGCATGACCGTGCCATTAGAGGCTTTGTAGTATGACACTGTACAGGGTGGGGCTCTACACTACTGATCAATGCATGACCGTGCCATTAGAGGCCTGTAGTATGACACTGTACAGGGTGGGGCTCTACACTACTAATCACTGCATGACCGTGCCATTAGAGGCCTGTAGTATGACACTGTACAGGGTGGGGCTCTACACTACTCATCACTGCATGACCGTGCCATTAGAGGCCTGTAGTATGACACTGTACAGGGTGGGGCTCTACACTACTGATCAATGCATGACCGTGCCATTAGAGGCCTGTAGTATGACACTGTACAGGGTGGGGCTCTACACTACTGATCAATGCATGACCGTGCCATTAGAGGCCTGTAGTATGACACTGTACAGGGTGGGGCTCTACACTACTGATCACTGCATGACCGTGCCATTAGAGGCCTGTAGTATGACACTGTAAAGGGTGGGGCTCTACACTACTAATCAATGCATGACCGTGCCATTAGAGGCCTGTAGTATGACACTGTAAGGGTGGGGCTCTACACTACTGATCAATGCATGACCGTGCCATTAGAGGCCTGTAGTATGACACTGTACAGGGTGGGGCTCTACACTACTGATCACTGCATGACCGTGCCATTAGAGGCCTGTAGTATGACACTGTACAGGGTGGGGCTCTACACTACTGATCACTGCATGACCGTGCCATTAGAGGCCTGTAGTATGACACTGTACAGGGTGGGGCTCTACACTACTGATCACTGCATGACCGTGCCATTAGAGGCCTGTAGTATGACACTGTACAGGGTGGGGCTCTACACTACTGATCACTGCATGACCGTGCCATTAGAGGCCTGTAGTATGACACTGTACAGGGTGGGGCTCTACACTACTGATCACTGCATGACCGTGCCATGAGAGGCCTGTAGTATGACACTGTACAGGGTGGGGCTCTACACTACTGATCACTGCATGACCGTGCCATTAGAGGCCTGTAGTATGACACTGTACAGGGTGGGGCTCTACACTACTGATCAATGCATGACCGTGCCATTAGAGGCCTGTAGTATGACACTGTACAGGGTGGGGCTCTACACTACTGATCACTGCATGACCGTGCTATTAGAGGCCTGTAGTATGACACTGTACAGGGTGGGGCTCTACACTACTGATCAATGCATGACCGTGCCATTAGAGGCTTGTAGTATGACACTGTACAGGGTGGGGCTCTACACTACTAATCACTGCATGACCGTGCCATTAGAGGCCTGTAGTATGACACTGTACAGGGTGGGGCTCTACACTACTGATCAATGCATGACCGTGCCATTAGAGGCCTGTAGTATGACACTGTACAGGGTGGGGCTCTACACTACTGATCACTGCATGACCGTGCCATTAGAGACTGTAGTATGACACTGTAAAGGGTGGGGCTCTACACTACTAATCACTGCATGACCGTGCCATTAGAGGCCTGTAGTATGACACTGTAAAGGGTGGGGCTCTACACTACTGATCAATGCATGACCGTGCCATTAGAGGCCTGTAGTATGACACTGTACAGGGTGGGGCTCTACACTACTGATCACTGCATGACCGTGCCATTAGAGGCCTGTAGTATGACACTGTAAAGGGTGGGGCTCTACACTACTAATCAATGCATGACCGTGCCATTAGAGGCCTGTAGTATGACACTGTAAAGGGTGGGGCTCTACACTACTGATCAATGCATGACCGTGCCATTAGAGGCCTGTAGTATGACACTGTACAGGGTGGGGCTCTACACTACTGATCACTGCATGACCGTGCCATTAGAGGCCTGTAGTATGACACTGTAAAGGGTGGGGCTCTACACTACTGATCAATGCATGACCGTGCCATATCATTAGAGGCTGTAGTATGACACTGTACAGGGTGGGGCTCTACACTACTAATCACTGCATGACCGTGCCATTAGAGGCCTGTAGTATGACACTGTACAGGGTGGGGCTCTACACTACTACTATCACTGCATGACCGTGCCATTAGAGGCCTGTAGTATGACACTGTACAGGGTGGGGCTCTACACTACTAATCACTGCATGACCGTGCCATTAGAGGCCTGTAGTATGACACTGTACAGGGTGGGGCTCTACACTACTAATCACTGCATGACCGTGCCATTAGAGGCCTGTAGTATGACACTGTACAGGGTGGGGCTCTACACTACTGATCAATGCATGACCGTGCCATTAGAGGCTTGTAGTATGACACTGTACAGGGTGGGGCTCTACACTACTGATCACTGCATGACCGTGCCATTAGAGGCCTGTAGTATGACACTGTACAGGGTGGGGCTCTACACTACTGATCACTGCATGACCGTGCCATTAGAGGCCTGTAGTATGACACTGTACAGGGTGGGGCTCTACACTACTGATCACTGCATGACCGTGCCATTAGAGGCCTGTAGTATGACACTGTACAGGGTGGGGCTCTACACTACTGATCACTGCATGACCGTGCCATTAGAGGCCTGTAGTATGACACTGTACAGGGTGGGGCTCTACACTACTAATCAATGCATGACCGTGCCATTAGAGGCCTGTAGTATGACACTGTACAGGGTGGGGCTCTACACTACTGATCAATGCATGACCGTGCCATTAGAGGCCTGTAGTATGACACTGTACAGGGTGGGGCTCTACACTACTAATCACTGCATGACCGTGCCATTAGAGGCCTGTAGTATGACACTGTACAGGGTGGGGCTCTACACTACTGATCACTGCATGACCGTGCCATTAGAGGCCTGTAGTATGACACTGTACAGGGTGGGGCTCTACACTACTGATCAATGCATGACCGTGCCATTAGAGGCCTGTAGTATGACACTGTACAGGGTGGGGCTCTACACTACTGATCACTGCATGACCGTGCCATTAGAGGCCTGTAGTATGACACTGTACAGGGTGGGGCTCTACACTACTGATCACTGCATGACCGTGCCATTAGAGGCCTGTAGTATGACACTGTACAGGGTGGGGCTCTACACTACTAATCACTGCATGACCGTGCCATTAGAGGCCTGTAGTATGACACTGTACAGGGTGGGGCTCTACACTACTAATCACTGCATGACCGTGCCATTAGAGGCCTGTAGTATGACACTGTACAGGGTGGGGCTCTACACTACTGATCACTGCATGACCGTGCCATTAGAGGCCTGTAGTATGACACTGTACAGGGTGGGGCTCTACACTACTGATCACTGCATGACCGTGCCATTAGAGGCTTGTAGTATGACACTGTACAGGGTGGGGCTCTACACTACTAATCACTGCATGACCGTGCCATTAGAGGCCTGTAGTATGACACTGTACAGGGTGGGGCTCTACACTACTGATCAATGCATGACCGTGCCATTAGAGGCCTGTAGTATGACACTGTACAGGGTGGGGCTCTACACTACTAATCACTGCATGACCGTGCCATTAGAGGCCTGTAGTATGACACTGTACAGGGTGGGGCTCTACACTACTGATGATCACTGCATGACCGTGCCATTAGAGGCCTGTAGTATGACACTGTACAGGGTGGGGCTCTACACTACTGATCACTGCATGACCGTGCCATTAGAGGCTTGTAGTATGACACTGTACAGGGTGGGGCTCTACACTACTAATCACTGCATGACCGTGCCATTAGAGGCCTGTAGTATGACACTGTACAGGGTGGGGCTCTACACTACTGATCAATGCATGACCGTGCCATTAGAGGCTTGTAGTATGACACTGTACAGGGTGGGGCTCTACACTACTACTCACTGCATGACCGTGCCATTAGAGGCCTGTAGTATGACACTGTACAGGGTGGGGCTCTACACTACTGATCAATGCATGACCGTGCCATTAGAGGCTTGTAGTATGACACTGTACAGGGTGGGGCTCTACACTACTGATCACTGCATGACCGTGCCATTAGAGGCCTGTAGTATGACACTGTACAGGGTGGGGCTCTACACTACTGATCACTGCATGACCGTGCCATTAGAGGCCTGTAGTATGACACTGTACAGGGTGGGGCTCTACACTACTAATCAATGCATGACCGTGCCATTAGAGGCCTGTAGTATGACACTGTACAGGGTGGGGCTCTACACTACTAATCACTGCATGACCGTGCCATTAGAGGCCTGTAGTATGACACTGTACAGGGTGGGGCTCTACACTACTGATCAATGCATGACCGTGCCATTAGAGACTGTAGTATGACACTGTACAGGGTGGGGCTCTACACTACTGATCAATGCATGACCGTGCCATTAGAGACTGTAGTATGACACTGTACAGGGTGGGGCTCTACACTACTGATCAATGCATGACCGTGCCATTAGAGACTGTAGTATGACACTGTACAGGGTGGGGCTCTACACTACTGATCAATGCATGACCGTGCCATTAGAGACTGTAGTATGACACTGTACAGGGTGGGGCTCTACACTACTGATCAATGCATGACCGTGCCATTAGAGACTGTAGTATGACACTGTACAGGGTGGGGCTCTACACTACTGATCAATGCATGACCGTGCCATTAGAGACTGTAGTATGACACTGTACAGGGTGGGGCTCTACACTACTAATCAATGCATGACCGTGCCATTAGAGGCTGTAGTATGACACTGTACAGGGTGGGGCTCTACACTACTGATCAATGCATGACCGTGCCATTAGAGGCCTGTAGTATGACACTGTACAGGGTGGGGCTCTACACTACTAATCACTGCATGACCGTGCCATTAGAGGCCTGTAGTATGACACTGTACAGGGTGGGGCTCTACACTACTAATCACTGCATGACCGTGCCATTAGAGGCCTGTAGTATGACACTGTACAGGGTGGGGCTCTACACTACTGATCAATGCATGACCGTGCCATTAGAGAGCTTGTAGTATGACACTGTACAGGGTGGGGCTCTACACTACTGATCAATGCATGACCGTGCCATTAGAGACTGTAGTATGACACTGTACAGGGTGGGGCTCTACACTACTGATCACTGCATGACCGTGCCATTAGAGGCCTGTAGTATGACACTGTACAGGGTGGGGCTCTACACTACTGATCACTGCATGACCGTGCCATTAGAGGCCTGTAGTATGACACTGTACAGGGTGGGGCTCTACACTACTGATCAATGCATGACCGTGCCATTAGAGGCTTGTAGTATGACACTGTACAGGGTGGGGCTCTACACTACTAATCACTGCATGACCGTGCCATTAGAGGCCTGTAGTATGACACTGTACAGGGTGGGGCTCTACACTACTGATCAATGCATGACCGTGCCATTAGAGGCCTGTAGTATGACACTGTACAGGGTGGGGCTCTACACTACTGATCAATGCATGACCGTGCCATTAGAGACTGTAGTATGACACTGTACAGGGTGGGGCTCTACACTACTAATCACTGCATGACCGTGCCATTAGAGGCCTGTAGTATGACACTGTACAGGGTGGGGCTCTCTACACACTACTGATCAATGCATGACCGTGCCATTAGAGGCCTGTAGTATGACACTGTACAGGGTGGGGCTCTACACTACTGATCACTGCATGACCGTGCCATTAGAGGCCTGTAGTATGACACTGTACAGGGTGGGGCTCTACACTACTAATCAATGCATGACCGTGCCATTAGAGGCCTGTAGTATGACACTGTACAGGGTGGGGCTCTACACTACTGATCAATGCATGACCGTGCCATTAGAGGCCTGTAGTATGACACTGTACAGGGTGGGGCTCTACACTACTGATCACTGCATGACCGTGCCATTAGAGGCCTGTAGTATGACACTGTAAAGGGTGGGGCTCTACACTACTGATCAATGCATGACCGTGCCATATCATTAGAGGCTTGTAGTATGACACTGTACAGGGTGGGGCTCTACACTACTAATCACTGCATGACCGTGCCATTAGAGGCCTGTAGTATGACACTGTACAGGGTGGGGCTCTACACTACTAATCACTGCATGACCGTGCCATTAGAGGCCTGTAGTATGACACTGTACAGGGTGGGGCTCTACACTACTAATCACTGCATGACCGTGCCATTAGAGGCCTGTAGTATGACACTGTACAGGGTGGGGCTCTACACTACTAATCACTGCATGACCGTGCCATTAGAGGCCTGTAGTATGACACTGTACAGGGTGGGGCTCTACACTACTGATCAATGCATGACCGTGCCATTAGAGGCTTGTAGTATGACACTGTACAGGGTGGGGCTCTACACTACTGATCACTGCATGACCGTGCCATTAGAGGCCTGTAGTATGACACTGTACAGGGTGGGGCTCTACACTACTGATCACTGCATGACCGTGCCATTAGAGGCCTGTAGTATGACACTGTACAGGGTGGGGCTCTACACTACTGATCACTGCATGACCGTGCCATTAGAGGCCTGTAGTATGACACTGTACAGGGTGGGGCTCTACACTACTGATCACTGCATGACCGTGCCATTAGAGGCCTGTAGTATGACACTGTACAGGGTGGGGCTCTACACTACTAATCAATGCATGACCGTGCCATTAGAGGCCTGTAGTATGACACTGTACAGGGTGGGGCTCTACACTACTGATCAATGCATGACCGTGCCATTAGAGGCCTGTAGTATGACACTGTACAGGGTGGGGCTCTACACTACTAATCACTGCATGACCGTGCCATTAGAGGCCTGTAGTATGACACTGTACAGGGTGGGGCTCTACACTACTGATCACTGCATGACCGTGCCATTAGAGGCCTGTAGTATGACACTGTACAGGGTGGGGCTCTACACTACTGATCAATGCATGACCGTGCCATTAGAGGCCTGTAGTATGACACTGTACAGGGTGGGGCTCTACACTACTGATCACTGCATGACCGTGCCATTAGAGGCCTGTAGTATGACACTGTACAGGGTGGGGCTCTACACTACTGATCACTGCATGACCGTGCCATTAGAGGCCTGTAGTATGACACTGTACAGGGTGGGGCTCTACACTACTAATCACTGCATGACCGTGCCATTAGAGGCCTGTAGTATGACACTGTACAGGGTGGGGCTCTACACTACTAATCACTGCATGACCGTGCCATTAGAGGCCTGTAGTATGACACTGTACAGGGTGGGGCTCTACACTACTGATCACTGCATGACCGTGCCATTAGGGGCCTGTAGTATGACACTGTACAGGGTGGGGCTCTACACTACTAATCACTGCATGACCGTGCCATTAGAGGCTTGTAGTATGACACTGTACAGGGTGGGGCTCTACACTACTAATCACTGCATGACCGTGCCATTAGAGGCCTGTAGTATGACACTGTACAGGGTGGGGCTCTACACTACTAATCACTGCATGACCGTGCCATTAGAGGCCTGTAGTATGACACTGTACAGGGTGGGGCTCTACACTACTAATCACTGCATGACCGTGCCATTAGAGGCCTGTAGTATGACACTGTACAGGGTGGGGGGCTCTACACTACTGATCACTGCATGACCGTGCCATTAGAGGCCTGTAGTATGACACTGTACAGGGTGGGGCTCTACACTACTAATCACTGCATGACCGTGCCATTAGAGGCCTGTAGTATGACACTGTACAGGGTGGGGCTCTACACTACTAATCACTGCATGACCGTGCCATTAGAGGCCTGTAGTATGACACTGTACAGGGTGGGGCTCTACACTACTGATCAATGCATGACCGTGCCATTAGAGGCTTGTAGTATGACACTGTACAGGGTGGGGCTCTACACTACTAATCACTGCATGACCGTGCCATTAGAGAGACCTGTAGTATGACACTGTACAGGGTGGGGCTCTACACTACTGATCAATGCATGACCGTGCCATTAGAGGCTTGTAGTATGACACTGTACAGGGTGGGGCTCTACACTACTGATCACTGCATGACCGTGCCATTAGAGGCCTGTAGTATGACACTGTACAGGGTGGGGCTCTACACTACTGATCAATGCATGACCGTGCCATTAGAGGCCTGTAGTATGACACTGTACAGGGTGGGGCTCTACACTACTAATCAATGCATGACCGTGCCATTAGAGGCCTGTAGTATGACACTGTACAGGGTGGGGCTCTACACTACTAATCACTGCATGACCGTGCCATTAGAGACTGTAGTATGACACTGTACAGGGTGGGGCTCTACACTACTGATCAATGCATGACCGTGCCATTAGAGACTGTAGTATGACACTGTACAGGGTGGGGCTCTACACTACTGATCAATGCATGACCGTGCCATTAGAGACTGTAGTATGACACTGTACAGGGTGGGGCTCTACACTACTGATCAATGCATGACCGTGCCATTAGAGACTGTAGTATGACACTGTACAGGGTGGGGCTCTACACTACTGATCAATGCATGACCGTGCCATTAGAGACTGTAGTATGACACTGTACAGGGTGGGGCTCTACACTATACTGATCAATGCATGACCGTGCCATTAGAGACTGTAGTATGACACTGTACAGGGTGGGGCTCTACACTACTGATCAATGCATGACCGTGCCATTAGAGACTGTAGTATGACACTGTACAGGGTGGGGCTCTACACTACTAATCAATGCATGACCGTGCCATTAGAGACTGTAGTATGACACTGTACAGGGTGGGGCTCTACACTACTGATCAATGCATGACCGTGCCATTAGAGGCCTGTAGTATGACACTGTACAGGGTGGGGCTCTACACTACTAATCACTGCATGACCGTGCCATTAGAGGCCTGTAGTATGACACTGTACAGGGTGGGGCTCTACACTACTAATCACTGCATGACCGTGCCATTAGAGGCCTGTAGTATGACACTGTACAGGGTGGGGCTCTACACTACTGATCAATGCATGACCGTGCCATTAGAGGCTTGTAGTATGACACTGTACAGGGTGGGGCTCTACACTACTGATCAATGCATGACCGTGCCATTAGAGACTGTAGTATGACACTGTACAGGGTGGGGCTCTACACTACTGAACACTGCATGACCGTGCCATTAGAGGCCTGTAGTATGACACTGTACAGGGTGGGGCTCTACACTATACTGATCAATGCATGACCGTGCCATTAGAGACCTGTAGTATGACACTGTAAAGGGTGGGGCTCTACACTACTGATCAATAGATGACCGTGCCATTAGAGGCTTGTAGTATGACACTGTACAGGGTGGGGCTCTACACTACTGATCAATGCATGACCGTGCCATTAGAGGCTTGTAGTATGACACTGTAAAGGGTGGGGCTCTACACTATACTGATCAATGCATGACCGTGCCATTAGAGACTGTAGTATGACACTGTAAAGGATGGGGCTCTACACTACTGATCAATGCATGACCGTGCCATATCATTAGAGGCTTGTAGTATGACACTGTACAGGGTGGGGCTCTACACTACTAATCACTGCATGACCGTGCCATTAGAGGCCTGTAGTATGACACTGTACAGGGTGGGGCTCTACACTACTAATCACTGCATGGCCGTACCATTAGTGGCCTGTAGTATGACACTGTACAGGGTGGGGCTCTACACTACTAATCAATGCATGACCGTGCCATTAGAGGCCTGTAGTATGACACTGTACAGGGTGGGGCTCTACACTACTGATCAATGCATGACCGTGCCATTAGAGGCCTGTAGTATGACACTGTACAGGGTGGGGCTCTACACTACTGATCAATGCATGACCGTGCCATTAGAGACTGTAGTATGACACTGTACAGGGTGGGGCTCTACACTACTGATCAATGCATGACCGTGCCATTAGAGACTGTAGTATGACACTGTACAGGGTGGGGCTCTACACTACTGATCAATGCATGACCGTGCCATTAGAGACTGTAGTATGACACTGTATAGGGTGGGGCTCTACACTACTGATCAATGCATGACCGTGCCATTAGAGACTGTAGTATGACACTGTACAGGGTGGGGCTCTACACTACTGATCAATGCTTGACCGTGCCATTAGAAGCCTGTAGTATGACACTGTAAAGGGATCTTATCTGACCCCAAAGAAAAAGCCCATTTTAAGACTCCGCGTCTCACAAATAGTAAACTAATTACTCGGGCTACTTGTAAGTAAGTAAGTAAGTGAGTGAGGACTTCGAGGGTAGCACGTAAAAGTATATGAAATACACTTATAAACTTGTGGCCCTTGTGGATACCACGAGTGTTAAAATACCCGTTGATTCAGGTCAGAAGTAATCCATTGGTCTTGCACTTTTTCTGTCTGACAATGTATTTCTCTCAGATGTCCGTGGCTTAACAAGAACTCGTAAGTTTATATTGTTCGTGTTATTGCTGTTTATATTTAAGTAAACGTCTTTGAAACGATCGAGAATACACAACATTTGTTCGTATAGTGGACAATAAATCAACGAGTGACCAAACACTGTTTTAGAAATAGCACTATTTTCTGAAATAGTTCCCTAATGCTCAAGGTACTTAAGGCCTGGTTCAAAAAGGCAACTTGGAAAATCACATTTCTTGTAATAACTCGCTGCTCTAATTTACTTAGGCACTCATATTTAGGCATAAGGTTATATACAAGATTTGAGACAATTTGGATCTAACAATTGTGACGTCATGTGGTCACGTGACCTTATGGAGGAAAATATAGTTTTTCTTAAATGCGGTCGCGAATTCAATTCACAATGAAATACCTTTTACGCAATAGCGTTAAGGATAACCAGTTAAACAAGATAGCGTTTAGAAAACCTCGGAATTATATATAGTTTAAGAGAAAACTACAGAAATATAATCTGATGAAATGGTCACGTGACCTCTTTTCCGAAATATTCTCCTTGCAAAAAGCGGGAGACAGATTTTCTAAACGAGGGTTAATAGATGATCATAAACGTGATTATACACAACTATTTGCTTTCACTTTCCTCTTAAACTGGCGACCGCATTTTATATTTTGTTTTCAAAATTCTTTGTCACGTGGTTAACCACGTGATACGCTGTTTTGGAATGTAGTGTCGGGAATCCACCCGGCAGCGCCACTGGATCAAACAACAACGATCCGCTTGGGATCTGGTAGCCTCCTTTGCAGACGTTTTAGTTGATTCGCTTTTCTCTCAGACTAAAACGTCTGCAAAGGAGGCTAGGGATCTGGTTGTCACTAACCCTTTATCAGTTGATTTGAAATGTAACAGATTCTATTGTAACACTTAACTGATTATTTATACTAAATGAATTAAATCTAATTTTCACAACATGTAGTAAGAAGTTAGGGTGAGAGAGCAGTACTGCTGAATACACGTTTAAAAGTGATTTATTTATTTATTATAATTTATTTTATAATGTTCACCATTTTCAGAACCCTTGCATTTTTGCAGCAACCGATTCTACTTAATCATCTCATTATCAGTATCCAGAGTTCTATCTTGATTTTCTATTGTAATGTCTTTTGAAAATTGATTGGTTGCAGTCAGGATTCATTGACATAATTACAAAACCTTTTTTCTCAAACTTAAATTAACATTGACAGACGTTTCTTTAGCCTTCTTCAGTGAAAGTACCGTTTGCAATTATGTCTATTTTCATGTCGTCAGGTAAAGTATGTGGAGCAACCACAGTAAAAGCACGGTATGTATGATGATGGGAGTAGTTTCAATAAACACAGGGAGCCCAATATAATATATATTCCGCGCGCTCTACCACAGGAAACCCATCAAAAAGAAGCGCGCATACGAATATATCACACGTACAATCAACGCCTTCTTGATTCAAATTTTCGCGCGTGCAATTTTTACGTTATGAATAATTTTAAATATGACTTGTTCATGACGCCCATCTCCAGCTTTTAATTTAGTCTACAGAAATACTGATACATTCAATTAGAAGTAAATTAGATAATGCATTGATTAATGAGGAAAACTACGATGTAGGACAATTGCAACGTTGTGACGTAATTGTGACGTAAATAAGTAGTGATTGGTTAATCACGTCAATTACAAGGCAGTTGACCACTTGAATTTCTCTTCGCTTGTTTCAATCCTGCTACAATCATGTCTGACATCAAATCAGCTTACAAGAGATTTGACTCAGATGAAGATTTTCCAGATTTGTCTCAACATAACAACTACATGGCCAAAGTCTTAACCAAAGACATTTACAAGAAGCTGAGAGACAAATCAACTAAGAATGGATTCACTGTGGACGACATTATCCAAACAGGAGTAGACAATCCAGGTTTGTTACACTGAAGAATGTATTTCGTTTATGGATTCAAGTGTTTTAACGTGTTTTCTTCGTTGCCAGGGCATCCCTTTATCATGACTGTTGGCTGTGTGGCAGGGGACGAGGAGTCATACGAAGTATTTGCAGATCTTTTAGATCCTGTGATTGAAATGCGACATGGTGGCTTCAAGAAAACCGACAAACACAAGACAGACCTCAACCATGCAAACCTTAAGGGTGGTGATCTTGATCCCAACTACGTCTTGTCGTCCAGAGTGCGAACTGGCCGTTGCATCCGAGGATTTTGTCTTCCTCCTCATTGCTCCAGAGCAGAGAGAAGATCAGTTGAGAAAATTACCGTCGACGCTCTGGGGAAACTTGATGGAGAATTTAAGGTACACTGAATCATTATTTATATCTGAGGCAAAAAATAAACGGTAACATTTAAAAAGAAGATTGGAAAAGGAAATTTAATAAAGCTCTAGAAACAAAAGTTTAAAATATTGATTAGTAGGTTTCATTAAGCCGGTAATAATCAAAACTTAGGACTTATAAATATAAATATCTTATAAATATCTTCAGGCAAGCTTTTCCTTGAATGCTTTTATAATGTTTATTTTTTTCACCACACAGGGCAAGTATTACCCACTTAACAAGATGACTGAGGCTGAACAAGATCAACTCATCAATGATCACTTTCTCTTTGACAAACCAGTCTCGCCTTTGCTAACATGTGCTGGTATGGCCCGAGATTGGCCCGATGGACGTGGGATATGGCACAATGAGAACAAAAACTTCTTGGTCTGGGTGAACGAAGAGGACCATACTCGTGTTATCAGTATGCAGAAAGGAGGCAACATTCGAGAGGTATTTATACGCTTTTGCAACGGTCTCAACAAGGTAGAGGCTCTAATTAAAGAAGCAGGCCATGTATTCATGTGGAATGAACATCTTGGATTCGTCTTGACTTGTCCATCCAACCTTGGTACTGGTCTGCGTGCGGGTGTTCATCTCAAGATTCCTATGCTTAGCAAAGACGAGAAGAAGCTGGATTCCATTCTGGAGAAACTTCGCTTGCAAAAGCGTGGTACAGGAGGTGTAGATACGGCATCTGTTGGTGGAATCTACGACATGTCAAATGCTGATAGGTTGGGTTTCTCGGAAGTGGAGCTCGTGCAAGCTATGGTGGATGGTGTGGGTTTGTTGATCACTATGGAGAAAAAGCTCGAGAAAGGAGAAGGCATTGAAGACCTTATGCCTAAGTAAACCCATTGACTGACAACTCTTTAAATTGGTAAATTGGCGCCAAATTGTGACATTGAACAAGTATTAAAACTAAACGACGAAAATAATTCAATAGAGCATGAAGAGCTATAAACTACTACTATTAACTAACTACGAACTACCGTAAGCTATAAACCGGACTTCAAACACATTTATTTGTATGACTGAACTCATTAAAAACATTGAAGGGTGGATCGATGGATATATGTGTTTGATTTGGATAGATAGATCGATGGATGAGCTAGTGTCTGGGTGGATGTCTGGGTGAGAACGTGAATGATAATGGGTATGATTATATGATGGATCGATGAGTGTGTGGTGATGGATCGTGTGAAGTAGATGTGGGTGGGTGGGTACATGTGGATGGGTATCGGGCAGGTTATAGGAGGGATCGATGGGTGGTGTGTCAGTGGGGATGTAAGTGCGTGTGAAGTAGATGAATGGGTGGGTGGGTACATGTGGATGGGTATCGGGCAGGTTATAGGAGGGATCGATGAGTGTGTGGTTGTGGGTCAGTGGGGATGTAAGTGCGTGTGAAGTAGATGAATGGGTGGGTGGGTACATGTGGATGGGTATCGGGCAGGTTATAGGATGGATCGATGAGTGTGTGGTTGTGGGTCAGTGGGGATGTAAGTGCGTGTGAAGTAGATGAATGGGTGGGTGGGTACATGTGGATGGGTATCGGGTAGGTTGTAAGTGCGTGTGAAGTATATGATGGATCGATGTGTGTGTGTGTGTGTGCGGGTCAGTGGGTATGTAAGTGCGTGTGAAGTAGATGAATGGGTGGGTGGGTACATGTGGATGGGTATCGGGCAGGTTATAGGATGGATCGATGTGTGTGTGGTTGCGGGTCAGTGGGTATGTAAGTGCGTGTGAAGTAGATGAATGGGTGGGTGGGTACATGTGGATGGGTATCGGGCAGGTTATAGGATGGATCGATGTGTGTGTGGTTGCGGGTCAGTGGGTATGTGTGCGTGTGAAGTAGATGAATGGGTGGGTGGGTACATGTGGATGGGTATCGGGTTATAGGATGGATCGATGTGTGTGTGGGTAATGGGTAAAGTGCGTGTGAAGTGTGATGAATGGGTGGGTGGGTGGGTGGGTGGGTACATGTGGATGGGGCAGGTACGTGATGGGTGGTTGCGGGTCATGGGTATGCATGGGTATCGGGCAGGTTATAGGATGGATCGATGTGTGTGTGGTTGCGGGTCAGTGGGTATGTAAGTGCGTGTGAAGTAGATGAATGGGTGGGTGGGTACATGTGGATGGGTATCGGGCAGGTTATAGGATGGATCGATGAGTGTGTGGTTGCGGGTCAGTGGGTATGTAAGTGCGTGTGAAGTAGATGAATGGGTGGGTGGGTACATGTGGATGGGTATCGGGCAGGTTATAGGATGGATCGATGAGTGTGTGGTTGCGGGTCAGTGGGTATGTAAGTGCGTGTGAAGTAGATGAATGGGTGGGTGGGTACATGTGGATGGGTATCGGGCAGGTTATATGATGGATCGATGAGTGTGTGGTTGCGGGTCAGTGGGGATGTAAGTGCGTGTGAAGTAGATGAATGGGTGGGTGGGTACATGTGGATGGGTATCGGGTAGGTTATATGATGGATCGATGAGTGTGTGTTGCGGGTCAGTGGGTATGTAAGTGCGTGTGAAGTAGATGAATGGGTGGGTGGGTACATGTGGATGGGTATCGGGTAGGTTATAGGATGGATCGATGTGTGTGTGGTTGCGGGTCAGTGGGTATGTAAGTGCGTGTGAAGTAGATGAATGGGTGGGTGGGTACATGTGGATGGGTATCGGGCAGGTTATAGGATGGATCGATGAGTGTGTGGTTGTGGGTCAGTGGGTATGTAAGTGCGTGTGAAGTAGATGAATGGGTGGGTGGGTACATGTGGATGGGTATCGGGCAGGTTATAGGATGGATCGATGTGTGTGTGGTTGCGGGTCAGTGGGTATGAAAGTGCGTGTGAAGTAGATGAATGGGTGGGTGGGTACATGTGGATGGGTATCGGGCAGTTTATTGGATGGATCGATGAGTGTGTGGCTGTGGGTCAGTGGGGATGTAAGTGCGTGTGAAGTAGATGAATGGGTGGGTGGGTACATGTGGATGGGTATCGGACAGTTTATAGGATGGATCGATGAGTGTGTAGTTGGGTATGTAAGTGCGGGTCAGTGGGTATGTAAGTGCGTGTGAAGTAGATGAATGGGTGCATGGGTGAGTACATGTGGATGGGTATCGGGCAGGTTATAGGATGGATCGATGAGTGTGTGGTTGCGGGTCAGTGGGTATGTAAGTGCGTGTGAAGTAGATGAATGGGTGGGTGGGTACATGTGGATGGGTATCGGGCAGGTTATAGGATGGATCGATGTGTGTGTGGTTGCGGGTTAGTGGGTATGTAAGTGCGTGTGAAGTAGATGCATGGGTGGGTGGGTACATGTGGATGGGTATCGGGTAGGTTATAGGATGGATCGATGTGTGTGTGGTTGCGGGTCAGTGGGTATGCAAGTGCGTGTGAAGTAGATGAATGGGTGGGTGGGTACATGTGCATGGGTATCGGGCAGGTTATAGGATGGATCGAAAAACGGAAAATTTCCGTACCCTATCCCAGAGCTTATTTTGCCGTTACGATAATTTATAAACGTTAGAGTTCTTCAAATGTTCGTAAAAATGTAAAAAGAATGATAAATACTTGTTTCGCTGTAAAAAACATACCCTATTCCAAACCTAAGCTTGAAAATCTATACCCTATCCCAGACCTGAGAAGCTCGAAAACCATACCCTATCGGGCGGCACATACCCGTATAGCTTATATAGGGGAGTACCAATCCCCCCCCCCCCTCCCTCCCCCGGGGGCCCGAGTTGCCTATCTTGTGTCAGTTACGAGCCTAGTATTTACAAAATCCCGAGACAAAGTCCAACTCAGTCGCCTTGACTCGCTCTCAAAACCACCTTTAGACGCCCAAAATGCCCCCAAAACCACTCAGAAAGCTTCATAAAGTATCTAACCTTTACTTGTAAACATTTATTTTTTTGTTGATATAAAAAACGATGCTCTCAGAACAGATTTTCAAACTCTTCTATGATTTCCTTCGAATTAGCAAAGCGAGAAGTCGACACAGGAAGCCCGAAAGACAAATACACAAACGTCGAGAGATGTCTCGATTAAGCGTCCTGCTTCCAATAAGCGCCCCCCTCGAATAAGCGCCTCCCGCTAGAGGTCTAAAAAATTTATAAGCGTCCCCCTTCCAATAAGCGCCCCCTCCCCCTAAAAGAAATTCAGAAACAACTCTCTAAAATAAAACTTTACCGATAAACAGAAACACGGTATACCGTATGTCAATACCGTATATTTACAGTATATCCGTATACAGTTTGCCAAGTACCGCACGGTACATGTTTGCTATTTTTATTCACTGTATATGTATGTTACAGTACCGTATATAAGAAAACATTGAGTTCATCATCTAAGAAAAGAAATAAGCGCCCTACTTCCGATAAGCGCCCCCCTCGAATAAGCGCCTCCCCCTAGAGGTCTAAATATTTAATAAGCGCCCGGCCGGAAGCTAAATATCCAGCATTTACGGTACATCGCCAGAGTACATCGGTTGGGCTTCCTGTGTATTTAATTTGTCCGCCGTTTGACTGTGCACGAATTTGAGATTCTTGGAACTACAACATTTTATACACACCGGCATGGCGATAAAGTAAGTGATTCTCATTCACATAATAATAATTGACATATTCCGATGAAATATATCGTCAGCATCCTTGCTGCTTTGTTGTTGTTCAGCTGCTGTGTTTTTTTTTGGCACCAGTGAGCCTATTTAAAATATGCTCATAATGAGCTGTCATGCCGCTACAACCAACGGAACCAACACGCGACTATAGGTCAGCTTGTATATAATCCTGCAACTGGTTTTGATATATAGAAAGCTGAAAGATACCAGTCAAATTCATTGCATGAGCTCCGAGCATTAGCAGTATTATCAACTCACGGTTGAATTACTGAAAGCCATCCATGCACGACATCGGTACCGAAACTCAACAAGATAGCACGATTCACTCGCACCTTGGTGGGATTGTATTGTACGGTACTCTAGTGGCATTCATTACTAAACTTGGGGCTGTGAATGAGACCAGGATGCACTGTTTATTGACAAGATTAAAATGGTCTTCATTGCACATTTGTGACTCGTGATCTCGTGCTTTAAGCTAAAATAGATTGGATTCAAAGCCTTTTTGCTCGAATTATGTCAAGATTTTCATTTATTGTTGACGATCGCTTCATATTAGCGACATATTGAGGGGAAGGCAATGTTCTTTTATTAGTCTTTCAGCTCTAAAAGATCGTAGAAGCACAATTGATAAAATACACTTGATAAAATATTTTTAATACTAGGCATGTTTCGGCCTAACCTGATGCCATACTGTCAATCATATTGTAATTAGGTTAGTTATAGTATATATATATATCACATCAACTTATTCACTCTACTGAAGATGGCATCAGGTTATGCCGAAACATGTCTAGTATTAAAAATATTTTCGTATACATCAAGTGTATTCTTTCAGCTCTGTTGTGTGCTAAGTTGCATGCTGCCACTGATTGCCACTGTGGACAACATATAAAGTAGTCGATCGAATCCTAGTCATCCCAGATGCAGAGACATTGTCACTGAATTATCTGCCTAACAGCTCGCGGTTCGTTTATCGTGCCACCAACCGTACCAAACCAGTTCCAAACACAGGTAGCCCAAACGTAGAATCAGTGGACCGTGACGTCATTGAATATTCGTTTGACCGTTGGATTTTCGAATGGTCTCAGGAATGAGCTCTTAGAAAGACTTCAAAGGATATGGGATTCTGAAACATGTCTTCATAACAGTAGTCTGATAATTAAAGAACACTTTGGTGTAGAAATCTGAGCAAGAAATTGTGTTTTTGAGTGGTTTTGAGCGATTCGAAAATTCACCCGTTTCTAGCGTACATATAATTAGGAAAGGTGTGCAACTCCGGCCACCAAATGTTTACAAACACTGTCGCTAAAAAAAATATATCTCAAAAACTACGCAAGCAAAAAATACCACCTTCCCACCACACATTCACAAGTAAATGATCTTTTCAATGAGCGTTTGTTCAAATTTTTAGGCCCACCATATGCCGAGAAATAATTTTATGAAGTTGGGGAAGTCGACGAAAAGTTTGCCGTGGCCATCCGCAGTCATCAGCTGTGCACCTAAAACTTACTGAGGGAGGGAGGGACCGATAGATTGTTTTACAAAGATGTCCTCAAACAGATAAATGCTATATAATTTGAAAAGACTACGGTGTATGTTTTAATCAGTATTACCCTGGCTGCCGCTAGCAGAGTTATATTTCATCGTTCTGATTTTCGATGAGTCTTTTGCTTTTAGCATCTATCGGTCCCTCCCTCTCTCAGTAAGATCTTTGTAAAACAATCTATCGATCCCTCCCTCCCTCAGTAAGTTTTAGGTGCACAGCTGATGACTGCGGATGGCCACGGCAAACTTTTCGTCGACTTCCCCAACTTCAAAAAAATATTTCTCGGCATATGGTGGACCCAAAAATTTGCACAAAAGCTCATTGTAAAGATCATTTATTTGAGAATGTGTGGTGGGAAAGCGATATTTTTTGCTTGCGTAGTTTTTGAGATATATTTTTTTTAGCGACAGTGTTTGTAAACATTTGGTGGCCGGAGTTGCACACCTTTCCTAATTATATGTACGCTAGAAACGGGTGAATTTTCGAATCGCTCAAAACCACTCAAAAACACAATTTCTTGCTCAGATTTCTACACCAAAGTGTTCTTAAATTATCAGACTACTGTTATGAAGACATGTTTCAGAATCCCATATCCTTTGAAGTCTTTCTAAGAGCTCATTCCTGAGACCATTCGAAAATCCAACGGTCAAACGAATATTCAATGACGTCACGGTCCACTGATTCTACGTTTGGGCTACCTGTGTTCCAAACAAATGATCTACCTTTGATTTTAGAGCCTTGGCAACTGCAACGTATTTTATTCTATTTATCAAATCCAAGATATAGGTGTTCATAAATGTAGCAAAATGAATACTAAGAAATCTAGTGATAATAATTATAACCTTATAAATGCTATAAGTGTGGTGATAACGCTGGCCCTTTGATTGATAACACTCATACCGACACTGATGCACATGTTTGCAATATTGGGCTACCTGTACTGCTAAATAGTATTTGTCTTGGTTTTCGGAGGTCACAATTTTTGACCTATGGTTAGCCTAGTATTATTAATAGACAAATTCTTGATTGTTACATGTCGATATAAAATACTTCTTTTACTTTTCAAATTCTGTTGAGTAACACAACTTATACAATAATCAGAGAAGCAAAGGAAAAAGCCAGTAGTTTTGATATTTGTATTTTCTAAAATACAATTTTGAAGAAATAGTTTACTAGAATGAGAAGTATGTGACAGACATTCTACAAATATCTACATCAAATATTTTAATTTTCTTTGGTAAGACATAGCAAATTAAAAACACATATATTACTGGCACTTTCATTAATAGCATGTAATAATAATAATAATAATATTAATAATAATAATAAATTGATATAGCGCTCAACCATTGCTGTCCTAAGCACTTTACAATCACATCTAATTACACATACGATACACTAAATAATTAATAAAGCTAATTACAATTTATGTAATGTAACAGGAGTTGAAGAATTGGGATCCCTGTGTAAATTTCGTAGGCCGTATGTTACTGGTAGCGTATGTTACAATTTTTAACTTTGGGCACTGTTATTCCAAACAAATATATATATATTTACAAAATATTGTTTTTCTAGTCAGTTTGCTAAGTATAAAGACCTAGATTTTGGTATTTGATCAGCCAGTTCGTCCGAAGAACGTGGTAACGTATGTTACATTGAACTGATATAGACCTTTTCACGGATAGACCGGAAGTAGCTGAACGGAGTGCATTCTGGTCTAGCTTCGGCACAAACACAACAATCAAGGCGCCATATGGGCTGCAATAATGACACGAAATACTCCTGACATGTGGCATAATGACCCATCTAAGATTAGTAAAATATAGTAATCTCTAGTAACTACATTTATATACGGTCAATCACGTATAATTTTCATTTTAAGCTATTCAAATTGCCGTTATACACAAAGAAACGCAGAAAAATAATAAAACGAACCTTTCTCGATATCTCGTGTCATTATTGCAGCCCATCACGGTACACCGAGGCATGATAAGTGAGTTTGTTTATGTTCTTCCGGAGTTCATCGATCCAAAATGGCGCTCAGATTGTTGTGTTTGTGCCGAATATAGTCCACAATGCATTGCGTTCGGCTATTTCCGGTCTATCCGTGAAAAGGCCTATGCGACAAATGAGTGCTCTGTATTTAAGAAATTATGTTTTTATGAATAAATAAATAAAAGTGAATCACTTTTCCTTTAGTAAGATCATTAAAATTATAGTAGTTTTGATCTTAAAGGTAACCTCAATGCCTGATTTTAGCTAGCAATTTTGGACCTTCAAGGTAACGTATGCTACAAAATAGTGAGTCTAAATGGTACTATTACTAAATAGTTTCTCCATATTGTTTTTCTATTTCCATCTTCAGTTCTATTTAGTACTAATTAGTTAGTACTGTTTCACGGACATATGGTTTGCACTCTAACGTATGCTACAAAATAGTGAGTCTAAATGAAGTACTTTCTCCATAAAATTCCTACTTCTGCTTTATTCATAGTCTTTTTCTAAAAGCTTCCATAAACTACATCTACGGTATCAATAAGGTTTGGCAATTGGTTACAACGTACTGGAGTTTTTTAATAATAAAAGAGGAGCTTATGACCAGTGTGACACGATGTTTTGTGGGGGTACGCCACGACAGGAGGCTAGGTGTAGCTCGAATTGAGTGTGTAAATAATGATCGGAATCGTAAGAGGAGCTTATGACCAGTGTGAACTAATAATCGGAATCGTAAGAGGAGCTTATGATCAAGGCAGTGTGAACTAATAATCGGAATCGTAAGAGGAGCTTATGACCAGTGTGAACTAATAATCGGAATCGTAAGAGGAGCTTATGACCAGTGTGAACTAATAATCGGAATCGTAAGAGGAGCTTATGACCAGTGTGAACTAATAATCGGAATCGTAAGAGGAGCTTATGATCAAGGCAGTGTGAACTAATAATCGGAATCGTAAGAGGAGCTTATGATCAAGGCAGTGTGAACTAATAATCGGAATCGTAAGAGGAGCTTATGATCAGTGTGAACTAATAATCGGAACCGTAAGAGGAGCTTATGACCAGTGTGAACTAATAATCGGAATCGTAAGAGGAGCTTATGACCAGTGTGAACTAATAATCGGAATCAGAAGCAGAAGGGCGACGGAATCGGAAGGATCAGAAGGTTTTCTTTTTCTTACGATTGCGTTGTTTTGATTCACACTAGATTCAAAGGTTCATTTATTTCCATTTAAAATGAATTACAAATAATAATTGTAATAATCGTAAGCTTCTTGTGATTCCGATTCCGATTTTAATCGGGGGAAAAAGACGCTTTAACGATGCAGTGTACGTGTGAACCAGCCTTTAGGCTCGTGAATTTCAGCGTTAGAAAAAAATGAATTTGTTCATACACCCTATGCATAAATGGTAGAATCGTAAAATCACATTCACTTCGTTATTGGGAATATGTTACAGTAATATTTGACCATCTCTTTGAAGAGAGTGTTATCAAAAATGAACACACCAAATTTTAGGGCTGTACTACGAAATCTTGAAAAGTTATAGTGACTTGAACTACAAAGATTTGTGCCAGAAACCGGACTTTGGGCCTACCAGCCTCGTTTCCATGTATTTTGCACCTTTCAAACGCTTATTACTTTATGATGGTTTCATTTTTATTAATGCACTTTTGGGGTAGTTACTAAACTGTGGATGATCTTTCAATCTATTATTTTACCTTTACTTAACTCGTTATTCTTTCAGTTTTTGCAAATTTATGCAAATTACATAAATCGATTTATGCAAATTACATAAATCGATTTATGCATAGGGTGTATGCAATCAATTAACCATTGCCTAAACGAGCAGGGGACTGGGATCAAGTCCGTAAAACTTATTCAATAAGAAACTAGCAAAAATGGGCATCATTTTCTGAGAGAGCAAATCAAACTTAGCTAGTCTGGAAATTTGGTGAACTTCGGCTTAATATTGACGATGCTAAAGGGCATCAAAGATGACTATTTCCCCATACAAACCCTGTAAATTTTTGACGTCCAGCCAAACCATACATTCACTGTAAAATTTTGGCTGGACAACACAATTTCAAAAGTTTATAATTCCGACAGAATTCGCTCAAATCACATCAAACTTTGCGGCACAGATACTAATTTCAACATGCTGTTTAATTTCGTAATTGCATTAATTCTAATAAACTCGTTCCCAGTCCCCTGCTCGTTTAGGTAATGGCTAATTATTCCTTTGATTCCTGTGATTACTGTCAAGCCATAGAGTACCCCGGCTGCGTTCCTGAGATTCCAACCTCGCTCCGACGATCGTTGTTTGGATAGGATGACGCGAGGGAAAATTACTTTTAAGGACGTTCGCGCGCATTGTTCACGCGCATCTTTTCTGCGCATAAAATCAAGGTTCGAATCATCTCGGTCCAGTCCTCTTTCCTCACGTCCAAGATGGCAGCCAGTCACGCATGTTACGTAGACGATTTTCATCGGCTAATATCTCGAGAACGATACCGGTGACCCCCATTTTTTATTTTGTGATTTTACAAAGAATCATAAAAGCTCCCCATGTACCAAATTTAAAGAAAAAAACATGTTTAGATTTTGATAAAAACACGAATTTAGATGAAAACTTCAACCTACCGTCACGCGAAAGAGTCGTCGATGGCTACGTGGTGACTGTAAACACGAGCCAAAAACTACAGGTTGTTTCTACATATTCACAAATCTTTGTACATAATTTTATTCTATAAACTCTTAGATAGCCATTTGAAGAAAATTTTAGCAATCCGTTTAGTTTTTCTACCAAAAAATTCCTGTCATTCTCGACTTTCCGTGAACGCACGTAATTTTCGATCAGAAAAAGGGTATACTTTGAAAAAATCTGGCTCCATAGCGAAGTCGGTGACCCCCATTTTTTATTTGCTCATTTAGCTTCTATAATGATCTTATTTCACCATACGAAGTTTCAGGGAAAAAACATGTTTAGTTTTTTTGCCCGCGAACGTCCTTAAATTAAGTTTCCTTATTTTGTCTATTCTAATAATGACATGTTGTAATTTTTCAGCAAGCGCATACTTTGTGCATTGGTTGCCATTTTACTCATCATCCTCCTTGTCGTCCTTCTTGTCTTGTTCCTGTACGTTTTCAAAAAAGAAGACACCAAAACTACTACTTCTGATAATGGTGGACCGTATAAGCACGCTGTAGTAGCAGCAGATGCTACAAAATGCTCTGAAATAGGACGAGATATGTTCAAGAAAAATGGTTCAGCTGTAGACGCTGCAGTAGCGGTCATGTTGTGTGTTGGAATAATGAATATGCACTCATCAGGGATTGGAGGAGGTGGCTTTATGCTTGTTTATAAACGAGGAAGCAAGTCTGCTGAAGTGATTGATTTTCGTGAAGAGGCCCCAGGTGCTGCAAATGCTACTATGTACATTAATAGTAGTCTTAGTAGTCGAGTGGGTAAGTCTAGTGGTCCCTGGAGACTGGTACATCAGCTTTATATACCATTTCAGCCTGACAGAAATATAATATTCATATTTATTGTTGTCGTTTCAATCGTCAAACGACTGTAGGCTGGCCGTTATCTTTTATTCAATATAAAAATGTAATATAGGAACATAAATATTTGGATATGCCTTCCGTCCTTTCTTCCGTTCATGTTTTCCTTCCTTTCTTTCTTTCTTTCTTTCTTTCTTTCTTTCTTTCTTTCTTTCTTTCTTTCTTTCTTTCTTTCTTTCTTTCTTTCTTTCTTTCTTTCTTTCTTTCTTTCTTTCTTTCTTTCTTTCTTTCTTTCTTTCTTTCTTTCTTTCTTTCTTTCTTTCTTTCTTTCTTTCTTTCTTTCTTTTTCTTTCTTTTTCTTCTTTCTTTCTTTCTTTCTTTCTTTCTTTCTTTCTTTCTTTCTTTTTTCTTTCTTTCTTTCTTTCTTTCTTTCTTTCTTTCTTTCTTTCTTTCTTCCTTTCTTTCTTCTCTTCCTTCCTTCCTTCCTTCTCTTCCTCTCTCTCTCTCCTTCTCTCTTCCTCTCTTCTCTTCCTTCTTCCTTCCTTCTTTCTTTTCTTTCTTTCCTTCCTTTCCTTCCTTCCTTCCTTCCTTCCTTCCTTCCTTCCTTCCTTCCTTCCTTCCTTCCTTCCTTCCTTCCTTCCTTCCTTCCTTCCTTTCCTTCCTTCCTTCCTTCCTTCCTTCCTTCCTTCCTTCCTTCCTTCTTTCTTTCTTTCTTTCTTTCTTTCTTTCTTTCTTCAATCTGTCTGTCTACGCTTCTCATTTTAGTCATAAACAGTTTTGCCGCATTGCTTAGGGCGTGTAGAGTGTATTTTCGTTACATTAAAATGATGCGTATTAATAAACTACGGTGTTTCTAGGTCCATCAGCTTCAGGGGTTCCTGGGGAGATCAAAGGGTACTACACAGCGTGGCAAAAATACGGTCGACTGTCATGGCGCGAGGTGGTTCAACCAGCCATCGATCTGGCTAAAAAGGGTGTCCCTCTAGGTAAAACTACATACAAAGCCATGATTCTAAGGAAAGACTACATCTTCAATGATACTGGCCTAAGGTATATAACATATAGAGGATATTATTTACATGGGCGCGCGGAGATACGAATTTTATCTTCGAGTGTTGATAATATATCTCACGAGTGAGCGCAGCGAATATATAATTATCGATGAAACAATATTTTGTTTTGAAATAATTTTAACTTTATGTGAAGATACCATTTTTTCGAAGAAGAGAAATATAGATATTTCATCGATAATTACATATTAAAGTTGAGTCAGTATTTTTACTAGTAAACATTCTTTTTATGAATGGATCATATATAACGGAATCCAGTCTTTTTATGATCCATGGTTCATGTTATAAGCTACAGTTGAACCTCCGTTTGAGACCACTCTCGTAGGCGACCACCTCTCCTAAGCGACCAGTCTTCCAAAATACCAAAAGTTCAGTTCCAAGTCAAATCACTATAGTTGGAACCTCTCGTAAGCGACCGCCTCTCGTAAGCGACCACAAAGCTTGGCATTTTGGGTGGTCGCTTACGGGAGGTTCGACTGAACTTTGTAGTCTCGTCCTCTCGTGTTTCCACTCTTCTTGGGCGTAAGAGATTGAAGCCATCTCCCTCGGCTTCACTAAAAAGGGATCGCATGCGCAGTAGGGGTTGCGTGGGGAGGAGGCCTGCACGGATCATGATTACAACTTTAAAATAAACCGTTTTTGCAGAGAAATTTTCGTGAAAGAAAATGGCGACTTTCTTAAAGAAGGAGACTTGATGAATCTCACTAAACTTGCCAAAACACTGGAGACGATACAAGATAAACCCGATGATTTCTACACTGGTGAACTGGCGCGGCAAATCGTTCAAGATGTACGAGAAAATGGCGGGATAATCACACTTGAAGACATGAGGAAGTATAAAGTCAAAGTTAGGAAATCCATTGGGGGTAAATTGGATGCAGATTATTGGTACTCCGTGCCTCCCCCTGCAAGTGGTGCCGTGTTAGGCTTAATTCTTAATATACTCAAAGGTGACAGATAGATAAATTATTATTGTAGTTGTTGTTGACTATGATCATATATGATTAAAAGTAAACAGGAATTAGCAGATTCTGTCAAATAACACAATCTTCTATACTAATCGAGGCCATTGATCTTGCTAATAGTCTCCCTCGCAGCCGTTATTTGTTGCGTGACGACACTAAAAACGACGCAAGGGATACTAGCTAAGTTATTTATTTCGTATAGCCTATTTGCAATCCTTTGAGCCTTGTCATGGCATCGTATAGATCGTTTTTAGTTACAGCCATTTTTGGTGACATTTTATATTTTATCTAAGATATTTTTGTGTCCTCCTTGGTTACCTTTATTGAATTCCTCATTAATATACAATGCATATCATTATGTTCCATATTAGGATATAACAGATATCTTAATTATTCATTAATTTTATACTTAATTACTAGATTATCTTGTAAAGCGCCTTAGAGCCTTGGATAGAGCGCTATATACATTATTATTATTATAATAGATGATGGTTGTTTATTGTTCCAGGTTACAATATGACAGCAGTTGACAAGGCTGACACAAAGCGTGCAATACTGACTTATCATCGTATAATAGAAGCCTTCAAGTTTGCTTATGCTTACAGAGCTTTGTTGGGTGACCAGGATTATGTGAACTTGACTGATGTAGGTGTTTGTTGTCTATGGTTTCAATATCTATGACAGTTATTATCACAATGAGTTGACGGAAAGGGAGCATGGGTAGATTTTGATGTTTATGATCACGTTGAGCAACGCTTAACATCTGAATGTCTATTTTTTATAACCATCAAGCGAGAGTACAACGCAGAACTTTTAAGTTAAAACTTGCGGTCATGTCAGAATTAAAATATGTTGACATACCCATGCTCCCTTTCGGTCTGGTCGCGTAGGCTTGACGGTCAAGTCACCGACAACGTTTTTTTAAAATAGGTGTATATAAGGCTTTTCACTGATAGACCGGAAGTAGCTGAGCGCAGTGCATTCTGGTCTAGATTCGGTACAAATACAACTATCCAGGCGTCATATATTGGCTGCAATAATGACACGAGATACTCCTTGACTTGTAGCATTGTGACCCATATAACATTAGTAAAATATAGTAATCTCTAGTAAGTACACTATACGGTGTACCACGTATAATTTTCATTTTATGCTATTCAAATTGCCGTTATACACAAAGAAACAAAGAAAGAACAATAAAACGAACCTTTCGCGATATCTCGTGTCATTATTGCAGCCCATCACGGCACACCGAGGCATGATGAAGTGAGTTTGTTTATGTTCTTCCAGAGTTCTTCGCTCCAATATGGCGCCCAGATTGTTGTGTTTGTACCGAATATCTAGTCCACAATGCAATGCGTTCGGCTACTTTTGGTCTATCCGCGAAAAGGCCTATGGTTAAAGTCCCGGCCACACTACTCCGTTTTCGTAGCGTTTTCTATTGTTTTCTATTCCCTTGAACGAATACGCATTAGTGTGGACGGGGCCTTGGTCAGTGTTTATAAAAGCATAGCTGTATTGGTCTTAGAAGAAGGAGGTGCGATGCTGTCCAATGACTATACGCATTAGTGTGGACGGGGCCTTGGTCAGTGTTTATAAAAGCATAGCTGTATTGGTCTTAGAAGAAGGAGGTGCGATATGCTGTCCAATGACTGTTATTAACCAATTCTTTTGCATTTTTCTGTTGAATAGACCTTGCCAAAGATGATCGATCCTCATTTTGCTGAAACACTTCGTCTTAGAATCAACGACAATAAGACATTTACAAATATTAGTTATTACGGGGGCTATTACTCGAGTGATGGAGGAAGTACTACACATATGTCGTTGTTGGCACCCAATGGAGATGCTGTGTCGATTACATCAACTGTTAACTTGTAGTAAGTCTTCAAAATATAAGTATGTTGTGAAAGTTTATAGTAGTCTAGTTTGCTGATGATTTATGTTTAGAATGCAATACAGTACGGTTAATTAATTATTAGTTTACCCAGAGGAGATCCCGCAGTCCCGTTCTTTTTCGCTGGTAATCCCGCTATCTCGATCGCCCTTCTTTATATTAAAATCCCGATCTTTTAGAATCGTAGATATATTATCCCTTGGTTTGGCACCAGTGCGATATGTACCGCACTGTTTATCAAATATATATATTTCTTCATAAACTATCATTACCGCCTAAATTGCTAAGCAATAAAATGTGGTATTGTTGCTGCACATTATTAATTAAAAATGTTCATTAAAATTGCTAGTGTTTGATCACCGTGTTTGAACTGAGATCAAAACCCTAATATGATCTGGTGTTTCATTGGGTATCAAGATTCATCCACCTGACCGAATACGATGTTCTGATTGTGTAGTGTTTCATTGGGTATCAAGATTCATCCACCTGACCGAATACGATGTTCTGATTGTGTAGTGTTTCATTGGGTATCGAGATTCATCCACCTGACCGAATACGATGTTCTGATTGTGTAGTGTTTCATTGGGTATCAAGATTCATCCACCTGACCGAATACGAATTGTGTAGTACGATGATGTTCTGATTGTGTAGTGTTTCATTGGGTATCGAGATTCATCCACCTGACCGAATACCGAATACGATGTTCTGACTGTGTAGATGTTTGTTTCATTGGGTATCGAGATTCATCCACCTGACCGAATACGATGTTCTGATTGTGTAGTGTTTCATTGGGTATCGAGATTCATCCACCTGACCGAATACGATGTTCTGATTGTGTAGTGTTTCATTGGGTATCAAGATTCATCCACCTGACCGAATACGATGTTCTGATTGTGTAGTGTTTCATTGGGTATCGAGATTCATCCACCTGACCGAATACGATGTTCTGATTGTGTAGTGTTTTCATTGGGTATCGAGATTCATCCACCTGACCGAATACGATGTTCTGATTGTGTAGTGTTTCATTGGGTATCGAGATTCATCCACCTGACCGAATACGATGTTCTGATTGTGTAGTGTTTCATTGGGTATCGAGATTCATCCACCTGACCGAATACGATGTTCTGATTGTGTAGTGTTTCATTGGGTATCGAGATTCATCCACCTGACCGAATACGATGTTCTGATTGTGTAGTGTTTCATTGGGTATCGAGATTCATCCACCTGACCGAATACGATGTTCTGATTGTGTAGTGTTTCATTGGGTATCGAGATTCATCCACCTGACCGAATACGATGTTCTGATTGTGTAGTGTTTCATTGGGTATCGAGATTCCACCTGACCGACCTGACCGAATACGATGTTCTGATTGTGTAGTGTTTCATTGGGTATCGAGATTCATCCACCTGACCGAATACGATGTTCTGATTGTGTAGTGTTTCATTGGGTATCGAGATTCATCCACCTGACCGAATACGATGTTCTGATTGTGTAGTGTTTCATTGGGTATCGAGATTCATCCACCTGACCGAATACGATGTTCTGATTGTGTAGTGTTTTCATTGGGTATCGAGATTCATCCACCTGACCGAATACGATGTTCTGATTGTGTAGTGTTTCATTGGGTATCAAGATTCATCCACCTGACCGAATACGATGTTCTGATTGTGTAGTGTTTCATTGGGTATCAAGATTCATCCACGACCGAATACGATGTTCTGATTGTGTAGTGTTTCATTGGGTATCGAGATTCATCCACCTGACCGAATACGATGTTCTGATTGTGTAGTGTTTCATTGGGTATCGAGATTCATCCACCTGACCGAATACGATGTTCTGATTGTGTAGTGTTTCATTGGGTATCGAGATTCATCCACCTGACCGAATACGATGTTCTGATTGTGTAGTGTTTCATTGGGTATCAGATTCATCCACCTGACCGAATACGATGTTCTGATTGTGTAGTGTTTCATTGGGTATCGAGATTCATCCACCTGACCGAATACGATGTTCTGATTGTGTAGTGTTTCATTGGGTATCGAGATTCATCCACCTGACCGAATACGATGTTTCTGATTGTGTAGTGTTTCATTGGGTATCGAGATTCATCCACCTGACCGAATACGATGTTCTGATTGTGTACGTGTTGTTTCATTGGGTATCGAGATTCATCCACCTGACCGAATACGATGTTCTGATTGTGTAGTGTTTCATTGGGTATCGAGATTCATCCACCTGACCGAATACGATGTTCTGATTGTGTAGTGTTTCATTGGGTATCGAGATTCATCCACCTGACCGAATACGATGTTCTGATTGTGTAGTGTTTCATTGGGTATCGAGATTCATCCACCTGACCGAATACGATGTTCTGATTGTGTAGTGTTTCATTGGGTATCGAGATTCATCCACCTGACGAATACGATGTTCTGATTGTGTAGTGTTTCATTGGGTATCGAGATTCATCCACCTGACCGAATACGATGTTCTGATTGTGTAGTGTTTCATTGGGTATCGAGATTCATCCACCTGACCGAATACGATGTTCTGATTGTGTAGTGTTTCATTGGGTATCGAGATTCATCCACCTGACCGAATACGATGTTCTGATTGTGTAGTGTTTCATTGGGTATCGAGATTCATCCACCTGACCGAATACGATGTTCTGATTGTGTATCAGTGTTCGAGATTCATCCACCTGGGATGTTCTGATCGAGTGTTTCATTCATCCACCTGACCGAATACGATGTTCTGATTGTGTAGTGTTTCATTGGGTATCGAGATTCATCCACCTGACCGAATACGATGTTCTGATTGTGTAGTGTTTCATTGGGTATCAAGATTCATCCACCTGACCGAATACGATGTTCTGATTGTGTAGTGTTTCATTGGGTATCGAGATTCATCCACCTGACCGAATACGATGTTCTGATTGTGTAGTGTTTCATTGGGTATCGAGATTCATCCACCTGACCGAATACGATGTTCTGATTGTGTAGTGTTTCATTGGGTATCAAGATTCATCCACCTGACCGAATACGATGTTCTGATTGTGTAGTGTTTCATTGGGTATCAAGATTCATCCACCTGACCGAATACGATGTTCTGATTGTGTAGTGTTTCATTGGGTATCGAGATTCATCCACCTGACCGAATACGATGTTCTGATTGTGTAGTGTTTTCATTGGGTATCGAGATTCATCCACCTGACCGAATACGATGTTCTGATTGTGTAGTGTTTCATTGGGTATCGAGATTCATCCACCTGACCGAATACGATGTTCTGATTGTGTAGTGTTTCATCAGTGGGTATCGAGATTCATCCACCTGACCGAATACGATGTTCTGATTGTGTAATGTTTCATTGGGTATCAAGATTCATCCACCTGACCGAATACGATGTTCTGATTGTGTAGTGTTTCATTGGGTATCGAGATTCATCCACCTGATCGAATACGATGTTCTGATTGTGTAGTGTTTTCATTGGGTATCGAGATTCATCCACCTGACCGAATACGATGTTCTGATTGTGTAGTGTTTCATTGGGTATCAAGATTCATCCACCTGACGGAATACGATGTTCTGATTGTGTAGTGTTTCATTGGGTATCGAGATTCATCCACCTGACCGAATACGATGTTCTGATTGTGTAGTGTTTCATCAGTGGGTATCGAGATTCATCCACCTGACCGAATACGATGTTCTGATTATGTAGGTGCGGCATGAGGCGTTCAATAGGTTGAATAACTCAGTTGGATACTCGCTCTTGCTATTTATTCGGTGTTGTCCATTTCATGTTACATGTACATCCTTTACGATCTAGCGTTCTAAATTATTATTATTATTATTATTATTGTTCAAGATTTGCAATTGTTTGTGTAAAAATACATGAAATAAAGTTTACATTATTACTATTACTATTATTATTATCATATCATCATTATCATTATTATTATTATTATTATTATTATTATTATTATTATTGTTATTATTATTATTATTATTATTATTATTATTATTATTATTATTATTATTATTATTATTATTATTATTATTATTATTAATGAGTTTGAGAAGAATAAACTGAATAATTTTGTTTTCAGCTTTGGTTGCAAATATCGAAGTCCTACTACAGGTATTATCATGAACAACCAGATGGATGACTTTTCAACGCCAGGAAAACTCAACTTTTTTAAAGTACCGCCTTCTCCTGCGAACTTTATCAAACCCGGGAAACGACCTCTTTCTTCTTCCTCTCCTTCCGTGATTGTTGACCAAAGTGGTAATGTTCGAATTGTGGCTGGGGCAGCAGGAGGAACGACCATAACTACTTCAACAGCTTTAGTAAGTATTTGACTTTTCTGCTAAGGTAACGCCATCATGCAATTTTTAGTCGATGAAATCGTTTTTAAGTATAGTCATTCTCAAAAATGGCATTACATTCAGTTCTCACAATACTTTTGCATCTCAAATTGAAATTCCACGCAAGGAAATTGAATACATAATGAGTCACGTGACTATTGTAGTATTGTAGTCTTTTCATCTGGACAACCTTTTTGAGAATGACGGTAGAGTAGAAAACCAAGATAATAAATGGGGGTCGAATTTCCATATTTTCGAATAACAAACAGAGGTACAAACTCTCTGCGTCTATTTGTTCGTAATCATCAATGTAAGAACTTCATGGGATGCATATAGTTAATTGCATAATCGTTGTCGGGATGAAAATCATGAAAGCTATGACCAAATGGAATTCTGGGAAATTAAAACTCTCAAATAACAGCGTCAAATTATCGACCTTTTTATCCAGACTTGTAGGATCTTAGTTAAATAGCTCATATACCTTCAAAACTACGAGAACATTGAATATATCTGCATGTAATGCGGGTCATGAACTAATTTCCCATCCATCCTTGCGGTCTCAGCTTCTATGATTTATGATTTTCAAACCGACTAGCTATATATAAATGTATTGTCATCCAATATCAATAATTTCTCATTTTCTTGTGTGTTATATTGATATGCATCCGCATCATAAGGTCAACAAGCCTATATTGCTGCAAAAGCAATGATATTTCTGCCTGCTGTGGCGATTTGAAATGTAGACCTGCTTGGGGGAGGTGGGACTACGTGATCAGTGCCGACAATTTTCCCTTGTTTAGGATTTTTCTCGTGTTACTGTTCTATTGATTTTTTAGAGGCAATTTCTCTTGCATGATTCGTTTCTCTCAGTCCTTTTGAAACTGAAGTGAAACTAGATTGGAATACGTTTGTGAAAGTGTTCACCGTTCGGCACGTTGAAATTAAAGAAATGAACGACCAATCAGAGAGAGCCGTTCTCACGGTAACTAGTTGCATACCTATCCTCATTTTTCTTTCGAACGTGATAAGAAAGCCGCATATGATTGGTTGGGGGGGGGGGGGGGGGGGGGGGGGGGGGGGGGGGGAGGGTTGGTCATAACTTTTTGAGCACCTGAAAAGAGAGGGTCATGAAAAATAAAAGGGGAGAATCACATAAATTTACGCTCATGTGATCATAGAGTGCAATTTAGAAAAGCTTGAAAACTAAATAACTAATTAGTACTAAATAGCACTAATGAAACAATAGAAAACAATAGAAATAGCACTATTTAGTACTATTTGAAGTTAGTACTATTTCACGCTTTTCTAAATTGCACTCTAAAGAGCATTGTGTTTTAATAGTATAGTATGACAGGAATAGTCCCATTTCGCGTTCACAGATCCCGCTGTAAAACCGCTGTACTTCTTGACAACAGACGCATGTGTACAGGGTTAGCCTCGAGTCAGTGTAAATTATTCACAAATATCAACAAGAACACGATAAAACGTTGACATGAAACAATATAAACATTTTTGAATTGCACGGACTGTTTTCTGAATCGAGGCTAACGCTGTACAACACAGCGGTCATCTCTAAACAACGCGAAACTGGCCATGGAGTATAGCAAAACCATGTATATCAAAAATCGTTCAAAACAGTCATTTTTGGTGGGTTATAGCTCATGCAAAATGCGCAAAAATGGCCTGAAATGATGACTTGCATATATAGCTGTCAGAGTCAGATTACATTTTAATACAGTGAGTATATCAATGCCTTTACATACACTCCATGGCCATACAAATATGTAGGTTTTCTGGATATATATGTTCAAGGACATGTATTATTTCAATTTTGCTGGAGGGGGGGGGGGGGGGGGGGGGGGGTGTATCACTCACTCTAAGGCTCCCACGATTCGGCCACAAGATCAATATTCTGTCCGTTTAAAAGGCTGCCAATCTCAGAAGACCCTTATACCTCAAAAATTTCATTTTATTTTAAAAAAAAGCGGACGCATGTCCCCGTACTTCCGGTCGAATTAAATTTCGCCACTCGTCATTTTTGTGCCCCCTAAAACCTTTCCCCTGGCTACGGGCCTGCTAAGAGCCTATGGTATGTATTATTGTCTTGCCTTAATCTCACGCTTGACTATTTTTGCGTTTAAATCCCTTTTTGGTATTATTAGAACATTTCAAAATTTCACTGCAGCATGTACTAGACGTTTCTAGTAACACAAAACTAAGCAATGCAAACTTTTGGCTGTAGGAGGGAATGAATGCAGGGGGCGGGGGTTCTCTAATTAGGGTTAATGATAGTGTAGGACTCACTTGAAATCTAATAATAATAAAAAAATTTTCAGAGCCCGCAATGTAATCTTATTGTATATTCATAATTACTCTTTGGAAAAACTATCACATGTTTGAGGGGGGATCAGGCAGACAGGGCTTTTAACCAGGTTATTTGCTAAGCTGCCATGCCGGCGCATGCAATTCCCCCCCCATCCCCCCCCCCCCCCCCCCCCAGGAGATAAATAATGGCAGGTCCCTTGTCTGTGCAGGGGGAGGGGTCATGGTATTTTAGTCCAAGCCCAAGGGGAGGGTCAGGAAATAGCATTTCCCATCGCTAGGGAAGGCCACATCATTTTCAACGCTCAATTTTTTTAGAAAAACCTCTCTGTAGAATGTTCTAACGGACTTCCGGTCGAATTAAATTTCTGAATTATGCTAGCAGTGGTTTTTTGAGAAAACGTGGATAAAAATATACGATCGTTTGGCCAAATTATGCCAAGAAAAGTGCTAGCACAATCGGGAAGAGCCTGCAATCGTTGTCAAAATGTCTTGGCACGCTTGACTATTTTTGCGTTAAAAAACAGTGATTTTCATTCCTAACCCTTTCTCCCCCCTCCCCCTCCCCCTGAAGCAATGTTGCGGTAATCTGACAGATTATGACGTCAGACCTCAAAAGAAACATTTCCACCCAACATTGCTCAAGGGGGGAGGGGGAGGGAGGGGGGAGGGTCGGTTGTATGCCAGTAGTCCTGCACACTTCTGAACATACAAGAAAACGGCAAGTCGTGCCAACCATTTTGGCAACGATTGTAGGAGTGAATGAATGCATTACCTTAGCCAGTTTCTAGGCTGTTCTCTAATTAGGGTTAATGATAGTCCAGTCCAGGACTCACTTTCTATCGCTCCGACAAGCTGAAGTCGCGGAGGAAAGAGAGTTCAGTATAACTTGCATGAGCATGGCAGCCAATCAGTTCGGAACTCAATTTTCAGAGCCCGCAATGTAATATGGCCAGTGATTTGTGGAGCTGTTAAAATAAAATGGCTGACAGCGCGTGCATATCATAATTACTCTTTGCGAGGGAAAACCTCACGGAATCGATGAAATTCTTCCCAAAATTCGACTGATGTCGCTCATACAGAACTGAGAAACTAGGATTTACTGGAGCCTCCGCCATTTTGGAGATCAGACAGGGCTTTGTAACCAGGCGACCACGCCTGGCTGCTAAGCTGCCATGCCGGCGCATGCAAGTTATACTGGACTGTCCTTCCTCCGCGACTTCAGCTTATCGGAGCGGATAGAAAGTGAGTCCGGGACTGGACTAGGTTAATCATGGCCTTGTGACTACTCACGTAGCGATAGCGGCCGGGTAGATCAGGTACGTTGTATAATCAGCGATGTAATCTTTTTCTAGACTCTAATGAATTACTTGTGGTTCAAGAGGACGCTATCTGAGTCAGTAGAAGATCCTAGAGTCCACCATCAACTTATACCTATGGTTGCCTTGGTGGAAAAGAACTACCCCATGCCACAGGAAATACTCGATGGCCTTAAAAAGTTTGGTCACCAAATTAATGCCACTGACTATATAGCCGTTGTCCAGGCTGTTGCTAGGGGAGATGATGGATTACTGTATGGCAAGTCAGATCCAAGAAAAGGGGGCCATTCAGCAGGCTTTTGAGGTTCTGTCCACACTCATTCACGATATGTCAGTGTTTTATACGCTTGTTTTGTATAACATATATACTCTTCAAAAAAAAAAACCCACGAGAAACGAACAGATCAGCTCTATGTTACTATAGAAACGAGAGAATGATTTTTCGCTTCAGAAATAAGTGTCGCGGTATAAGGTATAGAAGTATTTGGTAAGCTAAGAGTTTTATAAATTTGTAATGTAGTCTGTAACACTCTAAGAGTGAAGTCTTAATTGATAAATAGCGTTGTAATCAGTAAGATATAAATAACTTTTAATAAAGTAGTAATCAGCGACAGCGTTTTTCCTCCTTTAATTTCACGATTACCACCATGCAACAACTCATCAAGAGTGAATTATGGAGGAAATAAGCTATATACGATTGACACGGTTTTCTTTGGTATTCACAGACCGAATGCAATAATGGCGGAATCAGTAAATATCATTTATTGTGTAGTTAGTAATATAGTACGTCGATCGTTTCAAAGAGTATAATAACAAAAACAAACCTACTAAATTCTAGAGCGATTCTACAAAAACGTAAAAAGTTGTAGCGAATTGAAATCACAAAGATTTGTATGGGAAATTGAGTTTTGGACTGACTAGCCTCGTTTCCATGCAATTGCTAGAATTCAAATGGTTATAACTTTACGGTGGTTTCATTTAAATTGATGGGCTTTTGGTGTATTTCTAGACTATGGCCTTGCAAAAAATGATATTTCATTTCCTAAACTCGTAATTTTTCTCAGTTTATGCAAATTATTCGGCCATTATTGCATTCGGTCTATATGGGGCTTTATTTTTCACACATACCGACTAAGCAATAGCGTCATGAATAGCATACTCGAGAACCCATGCAGGGGTATATTCTGTCGCTCGTTTCTCGCTCCAAGAAGAAATACCCCTGGGAACGAAGTCTGTTGGAACTTGTTCCTGAAATCATTTTTTTAGCGCGTGAAAGAAGATTCGACTATTTTGGTGATCACTATATTTCTCAAAGGATAAAGTATTTCTAGGAAGACAAGCGATTATGTATTACTTCAGGTCATATTTACAAGACAAGAAGTATGAGTTTAGGGTTATAGAAAATTCCCTCTGATCTTAGGAAATGAAAATTTTCGAGTGGAACTGAAGGATTTTATGGCATTATTCTATCGCTTAACTTTCCTTTTTCAGCAAATTTCGTACGACTTAAGAAAAACCACAGGCTTTAATACCAAGCTTAAGTCTCCCCGATTAGTATAGTAGGGCACTTGTGCCCAGATATAAGATTTTGAGACGTTAATCCTGTGGTGAGATCGGTTCGTTAAACCGTTTGAAATGTTATTTAAAGGTGTTTTTTTCAGGAGGTTGCAACCCTCCCCTTGTACTGACAGCACTTTGTGCAAACCGGCCCTAGGTGAGGAAAGGTGTTTTTTTCAGGAGGTTGCAACCCTCCCCTTGTACTGACAGCACTTTGTGCAAACCGGCCCTAGGTGAGGAAATAGCGGAGTATTCTTTATGGGTCTCATATTGGTGTCCTATCAATATTGACCTCCCTGTTCGGGACGACATAAATGTTTTCGAAAGATTACTCCTTACAGTCGAACCAAGAAAACCATGGACACCTAAAATATGTCTGGAATGTTCATTGTGACCAATCACATACGAGAGTAGTCAAGCATGTCAAACTGTCAGGTCGGCTTTCCAAAAAACATTTTTTCAAAATCGCTCAAATCTATTATTCGCAGCGTAGTGTATGCATCTTTAACGGCCTTCGGTGATTGATAATGATCTGTGGTTTCAAAATCTCACATGTGATTGGTCACAACACAATGAACATTCCAGACATATTTTAGGTGTCCACGGTTTTCTTGGTTCGACTGTAATTGGTCACACTTTCGGAACTTTGTTCAAATGTGGGATTTTTTAAAGATATAGTGCGCATGTGTGAGGCGTTAGAAGCATCACGATACTGCTATGTTTGTGTTTTCCTTGCTGTTTTTTTTTTTACTGAAAATCATCCGGCGAAAATGTATTATTTTGGAAGATCGTTTTTGAAGCTGTTCAATAAAATACTGCTGCACGTGATCTAATATTACTAACTACTTATGAGTATTTATCGATCTATGGAATTACTTGTAAATATACTTATAAATGTATTACATTTTTACTCTATATACTGGTTACACAACAGGATAAGGCAATGCTTGAAGCTGAGTAGGTAATCATCGATATAACTATTGGCATCCAGCTCTTCCCAGATCAGCCGCTATTTTTGAAACATTTTGAGGCGAAAATGGGTTCAATCGAGGTTGGAAGATTTATTTACTATCGATTGATGTTTTCCTTTACTTGATTCTGATTGGCTCTAGAACAATGGACAACAGTTCTAGAAATAGCCTGATCAGGGAACAGGATGGCTGACAGACCTAATATAGGATATGGAGGCTCCTGTTCATAGCCTCCTACTCGTTTGTACAAGTCTGGTACAGGGTGTAAACACCATGAGAGAAGGGACATATCAACTGCTCGTTTTCTCTGGTATGGTGTGTATGGTAGATCTTCGTCATATATCCCGATCAGTCATGTTCGTCGGAGGACTATATTACACAAGTCTCCTTTGCAGCAAATTGTATCTGCACTAGATAAAGAATGCCTTGCATTAAGTGGTTATCAATTTGATGGGAACAATGACATCCTATTCTCAAAAACGAGGATACTTTGGAGACAAAAGTTCCTCTCTGTTGGCACCCTTTTTGCTTATTTTACCATCTGAATATAGTGCAATAAAGTTGTTACAGTCATTTGCAAAAATTCTGGCCACTACGAAACTGTCAATATATCAATATATCGGGTGCATTATGGGTAATTAAATAATAGAAAATTCCCCTTAAAGCGGGTTAACGCCAGCAAAGTTGGTAGAAATATTTAGTATAATGTTTATTTTAGTCTTACGTTTGTTGTTTGTAAATTTTGCTTCATTTAATAAGTTAGGAAACTCAAAATAGTATTATTTAATAACCCATTAATGCACCCGATATATTGATATATCTTGTCTGCCAGAATTTTTGCAAATGACTGTATAAAGCATAAAGCATAAAGTCGACATGAATATCCTTATAGATGATGGGTTGCATGGGTATCTTGTGATAAGGAGGACTGTACTGAGAGACGTCTTCTCTTCTTGTCACAGGAAGCCCATGGAAAGAAGGCGAAATAAAAGCAAAGACAGTAAGCGACGTTAAATTAATTATCAAACCCTGTCATGGTAAATCTTAGAGTAATCTTGCGTGAAGTTGTTCTGAAAGAAAACAAAGTGAGACTTCTATTCGTAAAAATGTTTGTCAAATTAAACTTGTATGGGTGAAAGAATTAGTTAAGCTGATTCCTTGTTGAACATACTTTACAAGTAATACTGCCCCATTTCTTATGCAGTAATAAGTTCGATTATACTTGTAATAAAAACATTTGGGTTGTTCTATCTGGGGAGAGGGGTGTCGTAAACCCTATCTATCTATGGATACTACTACCATGAACACCTGTCCTCACATATTTAAACATCGAGTTGCGAATATATAACGAGTAAAATGTCAGCCCGTAATACCCGAGAAAACATCTAATAAGGGATTTATTATATAACTGTGGACGTAATTTTATCAGTATATTGTTTTTGAGTTTTTCGAGTTGTGAACAGGGCATTACGGATTTCTACAGGGCATTAATGCCTCATATCGGCCCTCAAAAATGACCAAATTTGGTAAAATGACACAGTTATAAAATAATAATTAATAATATCTCGTTACAAGACATTAGACTAGCAATGTATATATCCCACCTGTGTCTTGGTCGGTTCCAAATTTATGAACTAAATGTTTAACCAATCCTCGCACGACTACATCGTCCTTCTGCATGCCTGCTAACAATGCCGGTGCTAAACCTTCATCTAGTCCATCAGCGTATTCGTATTCATAGTTATTCTCAAGATCAATAAGTTCTTTAGGAGGTTTTATCTCGTGTAGACTTCGTGGTCTTTCGATCTTCAATCGTAACAGATCAACATCAACCCTCACCGCATCCTCATGCGACCAACTGGAACGTTTATGCCGAGACCCTGACTTCCTTCTTCGCCTTATGACTAGAGAACTTTCTAAGTTGCTGTCAAATTTGACTTTCGTTACTCGTTCGACTTTCAATTGCAGTAACGAGTCTACCTTAATGGGAGACCGAGCCTCTACGGGACTCGCAGAACTATCAGAATGGAAGCGTGATCGAAAATCCCAAGCCTTTTCATCCCTGACATGTTTGGAATATCGTCGAGCCATGTCATGTACACTACGTTGTTGCTTTTGCTCATCATTGATATCTCCTGTACTAAATCGATTGGTTCTTGGAGATCGAGGTAGTTCAAAGACTTTTTTGCCGCGCCTTCGATCCAGAGAACAAGTTCTATGTTTGTCGGTGATAAGTTTAGAGAATTGAGGAGATTGTTTCTCGAAGGCTGCCAATTCAGCCTTAATGTCACGGTCTTCTTCCTCGCCTTGACAAACGTCTTGTGTCGACGAAGAACCCGAGCTCCTATTGGATTGTTGTGCAGCTGTTTTGGGCTCAACATGATGTTCAGCGGTCTTACTGGAATCAACTATGTCTGTTGTTGGCTCGTTCTCTTCAACGCTTTTCTGTGGTGGCCACATGACGCTCAAGGGGTTAATTTGTTTTAGTTTTATCGCTGATTCAAGTAACTGCGCACTGTTGATAGTTCGTCTAGTTTCATCCAATTCCCGATCTATTGATTCCAGCAGTTCATCAAGAGCTCGTCCGTCCTTCTCCTGTATACTTAGTACCGGGTTCTCCGAGGGAGAGTAAGGTTCACTAAAGCTAAATGCCATGGCTACTTCTCTAACTGTTTTATGGATCTTAGAATTCTCGGTGATATCACAGAGTTCTTTCGTTATGTCCATGTCACTGTCCGCCTCTGCAAGTCCAGTGTTATCCTCTGAACTGCTTCGTAAATCACTGACAGATATACATTTGTCAACAGACAGTCTTCCTTCCACGAATTTTGAACTAGACGTTCGTTTAGGTATCCATGGTACGTCTACTGTTGCACCCATAGACTTGATTCTGCTCTCTTTATTGTTGTCTGTTTGTTTTGGATGTGGTAGATCACGGTCAAGGCTATATGTTCTTAGACGAATTATGCTCGTAAGTTCCTCCCCAATATTATCGTCATTCTATTGAATTAATAGAATTAATATTGATTATTAATAACATTTATATAATATAAATATTAGTTAAACAGGCATAAAGTATTCAAGTACTTAGTACCTCCTCTTCCTCCAGTGTGACGAAAACAGCATCGTTTGATGACAGGAGTTCATCTTGAGGATTATTGTTCTCATCCTGCTGGAAAACAACCATTCTTAGCATTGATCGTATTAATGTTCATTATAATAGTAGAGTAAACTAACCCACCCCTCCCAAGGCAAATTCCCCTCTAAGCACATGGCCTAAAATTATCATATAAATATCAGTTTTTATGCCAATATTTACTTGCTACGTCCCTTTGGTCATTGATGACGGTTCTTACTGAAATTATACGTAGCCATAACGACTCAGTCTACTTAATACGTGCTTACTTCTTTACTTTGGTCAGAATCGAGGGTTAAACGCTGAAATAATAAAACATGAACACTAATTTAGTGCAAGTGTTACAATACATTATTACTGTTTTTTTTTACTGACAATTTGATTATTGTGTATTATCAAAATACTTTTAGATAAAGCAACTACATTCCTCAAGTAAATGTAGATAATGATTCCAACCTACAAAAACACTTTAAGTTTAACTACATTCCTCTCATTTATTGATATACTAAGTCAATACTATAAGACTTCACTCCATTAACGGCTATTACGTTGTAAACAAATAGCGCGCGAAAACAAAGATGACATTATGCGCGAGCAAGGAAACTAGCAAGTTCAGACATAGGCAGCCCAACCATTGCTTCTGAGGCTACTAATAATAAATACATTTGCTGATACATTTGTATGCGCGCGTCTTTTTTGATGAGTTTCCTGTGGTAGAGCGCGCAATACGTATTATATTGGGCTTCCTGTGTTGAGTAACGTATAATGTTGGGCTTCCTGTGTGCGTCCTGCGGGACGCACCCGCAGCAATGTGTATTATGGAAACCTTGTTTCAATATTTAGTTCTTATTAACCGAGCGGGAGGTCTGTACAGGAAAATCTTGACCGAGGTCGTGAAAGTACAGACCGAGCGCAGCGAGGTCTGTACCACGACCTCGGTCAAGATTTTCCTGTACAGACCGACCAAGCTCGGTTAATAAGATATTTATTATATGGCCATTTCAACAACAACAACAAAGTAATTTTGAGTTTTTCGCTGAACGTTTTTTATTGACACTGAAGCGTGCGTAAATAAGCCTACTTGACTCAGCGAATCCAGTAAATTAAACATCAAAACTTGAATGAAGTAAAGCGTGTTGTTATAAATATATTTCAAATCAGATGCCGTTATACACACAAAAAATATCACAATCCATTTTTAAGTCATTTTAGGTAAAGAAAAACGTAAGAAAAGACAACAACACGCTTACTTTCACCAAACTTGTCACTCGTGTTGTCGCTCATCATCATGCAGTTTCAGCGAATTTGTTTTTGTTTAGCCTTGTGAAAACTCTTCAAACACCACAACGATACCATTAAACCACATCCAAGAATAAATTGAAGTCACTTTTTGACGAAATAGTTTGAAGAGACGAAAATATGTCTTTGAAAGTCTTCGGCAGCTTTGCATCAACACGCTACAACAGCCTTTTTGACGAACGAAAAACCAGCAATTTTCACAACTTTATCCTTAGATTTTCCATCGGATTTAGTACTTTAATGCACTGTCAAATCGATTCCATCTATTCTCTTAATTGTTCGAGGCAGAACACCAAGAAGAAAGTACAAACAGCGACCTTCTTCATGCAGAATTCAGAATTCTTGTTCAGTTGGCAGTAGTTTTCGGCTTCCAGTGTTCATTCAATCCTACAGACCACGACACAAGGCGACTTTTTGGACTCTGTTCGAACTTAAACAACTTCTTTCCGTTTAAAATAAGTTCCTGTGATGCTTTTTTGATGATTTCAGTCAAAATTAATATCAGCTGTCGGACCGGTTTTCAAGCCGGTCTTCCTCGGAGAATCTAGACCGGAAAAACGGTCTTAATATCCGATTTCATCCAATCAGATGGCTCGATTTGCTAGCGTCCAGGCTCCAAGAAACTCGGCCATATAATAAACACATGTACTGCGGGACGCGCGGGCAGCAAACAGGGAGCCCAACATTATACATTACCAGGCTCCTGACAATACTCAACACAGGGAACCCAATATAATACGTATCGCTCACGCTCGCTGTACCACAGGAAACCCATCCAAATAGACGCGCGCATGCAAATATTTAAAATATATATATATATAAATAGCCTCAGAATAATGGTTGGGCTGCCTGTGGTTCAGGGGTGGTTCAGGGGTGACAACTTAAAATTTCCTAAATAGAGCAGTGTAATTTTGTGGCAAAATCCTGCCAGTGTCTCTGTTACTAATGGCATTTGTACTCTTAGCATTGTTTTTACTCTTTTATCTACCACACCCAAACACACTACACTTCGCACTAAAGACCCGGTACCAGATTCTGCCTGAGGTTCTCTTAACACAAGCCTGTATTTATGTGGCTAAAACAACTGTACTTACTCTTTTATCTACCACACCCAAACACACTACACTTCGCACTAAAGACCCGGTACCAGATTCTGCCTGAGGTTCTCTTAACACAAGCCTGTATTTATGTGGCTAAAACAACTGTACTTACTCTTTTATCTACCACACCCAAACACACTACACCTCGCACTAAAGACCCGGTGCCAGATTCTGCCTGAGGTTCTCTTAACACAAGCCTGTATTTATGTGGCTAAAACAACTGTACTTACTCTTTTATCTACCACACCCAAACACACTACACCTCGCACTAAAGACCCGGTACCAGATTCTGCCTGAGGTTCTCTTAACACAAGCCTGCATTTATGTGGCTAAAACAACTGTACTTACTCTTTTATCTACCACACCCAAACACACTACACCTCGCACTAAAGACCCGGTGCCAGATTCTGCCTGAACCCTCTCTTAACACAAGCCTGTATTTATGTGGCTAAAACAACTGTACTTACTCTTTTATCTACCACACCCAAACACACTACACTTCGCACTAAAGACCCGGTGCCAGATTCTGCCTGAGCCTCTCTTAACACAAGCCTGTATTTATGTGGCTAAAACAACTGTACTTACTCTTTTATCTACCACACCCAAACACACTACACTACACTCGCACTAAAGACCCGGTACCAGATTCTGCCTGAGCCTCTCTTAACACAAGCCTGTATTTATGTGGCTAAAACAACTGTACTTACTCTTTTACTCTCTACCACACCCAAACACACTACACCTCGCACTAAAGACCCGGTACCAGAATCTGCCTGAGGTTCTCTTAACACAAGCCTGTATTTATGTGGCTAAAACAACTGTACTTACTCTTTTATCTACCACACCCAAACACACTACACCCTCGCACTAAAGACCCGGTACCAGAATCTGCCTGAGGTTCTCTTAACACAAGCCTGTATTTATGTGGCTAAAACAACTGTACTTACTCTTTTATCTACCACACCCAAACACACTACACCTCGCACTAAAGACCCGGTACCAGAATCTGCCTGAGGTTCTCTTAACACAAGCCTGTATTTATGTGGCTAAAACAACTGTACTTACTCTTTTATCTACCACACCCAAACACACTACACCTCGCACTAAAGACCCGGTACCAGAATCTGCCTGAGGTTCTCTTAACACAAGCCTGTATTTATGTGGCTAATACAACTGTACTTACTCTTTTATCTACCACACCCAAACACACTACACTTCGCACTAAAGACCCGGTGCCAGATTCTGCCTGAGGTTCTCTTAACACAAGCCTGTATTTATGTGGCTAAAACAACTGTACTTACTCTTTTATCTACCACACCCAAACACACTACACCTCGCACTAAAGACCCGGTACCAGAATCTGCCTGAGGTTCTCTTAACACAAGCCTGTATTTATGTGGCTAAAACAACTGTACTTACTCTTTTATCTACCACACCCAAACACACTACACCTCGCACTAAAGACCCGGTACCAGAATCTGCCTGAGGTTCTCTTAACACAAGCCTGTATTTATGTGGCTAAAACAACTGTACTTACTCTTTTATCTACCACACCCAAACACACTACACCTCGCACTAAAGACCCGGTACCAGAATCTGCCTGAGGTTCTCTTAACACAAGCCTGTATTTATGTGGCTAAAACAACTGTACTTACTCTTTTATCTACCACACCCAAACACACTACACTTCGCACTAAAGACCCGGTGCCAGATTCTGCCTGAGGTTCTCTTAACACAAGCCTGTATTTATGTGGCTAAAACAACTGTACTTACTCTTTTATCTACCACACCCAAACACACTACACCTCGCACTAAAGACCCGGTACCAGATTCTGCCTGAGGTTCTCTTAACACAAGCCTGCATTTATGTGGCTAAAACAACTGTACTTACTCTTTTATCTACCACACCCAAACACACTACACCTCGCACTAAAGACCCGGTACCAGATTCTGCCTGAGCCTCTCTTAACACAAGCCTGTATTTATGTGGCTAAAACAACTGTACTTACTCTTTTATCTACCACACCCACCCAAACACACTACACCTCGCACTAAAGACCCGTACCAGATTCTGCCTGAGGTTCTCTTAACACAAGCCTGCATTTATGTGGCTAAAACAACTGTACTTACTCTTTTATCTACCACACCCAAACACACTACACCTCGCACTAAAGACCCGGTACCAGATTCTGCCTGAGCTTCTCTTAACACAAGCCTGTATTTATGTGGCTAAAACAACTGTACTTACTCTTTTATCTACCACACCCAAACACACTACACCTCGCACTAAAGACCCGGTACCAGATTCTGCCTGAGGTTCTCTTAACACAAGCCTGTATTTATGTAGCTAAAACAACTGTACTTACTCTTTTATCTACCACACCCAAACACACACTACACCTCGCACTAAAGACCCGGTACCAGAATCTGCCTGAGGTTGTCTTAACACAAGCCTGTATTTATGTAGCTAAAACAACTGTACTTACTCTTTTATCTACCACACCCAAACACACTACACCTCGCACTAAAGACCCGGTACCAGAATCTGCCTGAGGTTGTCTTAACACAAGCCTGTATTTATGTAGCTAAAACAACTGTACTTACTCTTTTATCTACCACACCCAAACACACTACAACTCGCACTAAAGACCCGGTGCCAGATTCTGCCTGAGGTTCTCTTAACACAAGCCTGTATTTATGTGGCTAAAACAACTGTACTTACTCTTTTAGATGAACTTTGACTAGACGACGAACCTGTAAACAGTTCCCGCCATTAGAATACTCTACATGAGTAGTGCTCGCGCATTATGCAGAATTTGTGCGGTTCGTGCTGTTGCTGCTATTATTGTAGTTGGAACTGGATAAGTCTTATCCAACGGATAAAATTGATGCAGTTATCCAATAAATTTTATTTGTTGGATAGGAATTATCCGGTGGATAGCGCTATTCACCTTTCGTGCAACCGGCGCTAAAGGATTTTTTTCGACAATAGTACCTCATAAGTGTCCTTCAATTCAGACAAATTATCAGGATTTACGATTTTTCTTCCCTGTCCGGCGTTTCTCGAAATTTACAGTCAGGGCCTCTTAAAAGTTCAAGTTTATTTTGAAGGCAAATTTAAAAACAAAATTGCAATTGGGATCAACATGGCATATTGTAGAGAGCCCTACCTTTCACGTTTTGTCGTCTTGTTATCGATGGACTGTGAGATTTTCTACCAGACTCAGTTTCTATGGCAACACAACAAAATGGTTAGAGGTACTGCTGTAGCCATGGTGATGGTTACGTAGTTATTACACATTACCTGAATTATCGTCTTCGTCTACATTTCCTTCTCCAAGAATTAATGCTTTCGCCTGATAATACAATGAGAGGAAGCTGTGGTTCGTGTTGAATTCTTAAATAAGCACAACTCGACAACGACTCTTCATCTACCATGCTAATTGATTTAATAATCAATTAAATAATAATAATAATTTCATCGTGCACGTCGATCGTCCTGGTTGGCCACCTTACTCCTTTAACGAGTCCCGATAATTTTTTATATTTGTTTATATTCTTCTATATATTTATTTTCTATATTTTTTATTTTTTCTTATTTACTTGTAAAGAGCATTGAGATTTATATGTAATGCGCTTTTTCAAGAATTAAATTATTATTATTATTATTATTATATTGGCGACTACTACATGAGATGCTGAAAAAACGCACGCTTTTGGCCAGGGTAAATTAATATAATATATATATACTCGTTTGCAGAAAGGTTGTAGAGTGCAAACACTAAAACCGTGAAACAGTGCTAACTTTAATTAGCACTAAATAGTGCAATGTCTTTTGTTTTTTTTTGTTTCATTGGTGCTATTTAGCACTAAATAGTTTGTACTGTTTCACGGTTTTAGTGTTTGCACTAAATGTATACTACAACGTTTCTGCAATTGAGTGTGTATGTCGGTTCTTATATAGAGCATTTCACATTGTCTCAATGCGCTTTACAACCCGATGGAGGACTTTTTCGGGCTGCATATGAAGGCGCCTACGGCAGCCGAGCAGCTTACAATCATGAGGAGTTAGTATGTTAGTATGTTATGCCTCCAATTTGAAGTAGCTGTTGAACCGGGTTCAATTTAATGTAATTATGTGTACTAATATCGTGTGTAAAATTCCATGTGAATACAGCGCTCGTATTTTAACGTTTTCCATCACACTGAAGAAGCTCTCTGACCGAAATGTCTATTTGAAAAATAACTTTTCAATATAAACTTCAAGTCAGAGACAACACCCTGTGGCGGATTTATGGGGGGGGGGGGGGGGGTTCATGGGTGCCCGTGCACCCCCCTTGCTGCCCAGGAATAATTCAATAATACGATTTTTTTTAAATACAAAAAATCGGTGCGCGTAGCATTTCCTTCTGGAGTGAACCCCCCACCTCAAAATTCTAGATCCGCTCCAGACACCTATATTCTTATTATTATGTTATCTGACTGTAACTTAACAATTTTTAAGGGTGGACTAACATATTTCGTTACTATGCAACCGCGTTGCTATGGGGTTTTACATGTCTTCAATTCTTTAGCTTTGTTGAGGATTTTTTTCTGAAATTTTGATATTTTATAGCCTTGTTAAACATCCTACTTCTCTCTAGGGGTTTTAAATTTCGTTTTAGCAGAAATGAGCAAGCATACAATTTATGAATTGAAAGTCATACAATTCGCGCATCTCCTGCTTGGGTACAACAGGAAAATCAAAACGTCTTTGCTGCATAATAATTTTTATGCCAAATGACAGAATAGAGAACTGTCTAAACATTTCCGCAGGATTCTTTTCCGAAATCCATCAATTCAATGCTGAAAAATAACGGTAAATTTAACAAGACTTCACTGCGCATGCGCAGATTCTCGTTTTCAAAAACCTTCAAAATTTTCGAGCACGTTCACTGACGGTTATTTTTTTCTAACCTAGAATATCAACAACGACCTAGTCAACATTGCTGAGCATGCTTTTTAAAAACTGAAGACAATATGACAGGTTATGGAATTTAATCCTTAAAAACAGCTCGAAAAACGTCCATAAAAAAATCATTTTTCATTTAAATACCAAATCCATGCTCAGTTGTCTGCTCCTTGTGTTGTAGAACAAGTGTATAATCATAGATTTACAGTGTCTTATAAATCCTTGGAAAAAAAGAGCTTTTTCTGTTTTGATGACGTCATTGTGACGTAATTTGGTGACGTCATGCTATGACAAAGCTTTCTCCCTTACAATCACTTCCTATAAGTCCCTTCTCTTCTCTTTGAATTTTACGATTTTTTTGAGGTTTCAAATTTTCCTTAGCAACAGTCGAAATAAATATGTTAGTCCACCCTTAACATTCACACGGCCCGGCAATTTACACTAAGAGCGTGCGTTCTTTTCAGCATCTGATCATGTAGAAGACAGAACGACCCTTATTAGTGCTAGGATCTTCCTTGTGAGGAAGTCTTACTTTATCCTAGCTGCAAGACAGAATGACCATAGTGCTAGGATCGGACTTTAATATTTTGTATCGATATATAGATTTATAACCTATAATTTATAGGGGGCCGGGTTAACTTAATGTTGACACCCTTTTATTTGTAACTTTTTGTCATCTTTTTACAAATAAAGTTGTTCGTATAAATAAATAAATAAATCAGTCTTCCTAGTATACGAACTCTTACTTCCTAGCTGCGAGACAGACAAGTTTTCAACTTACTTTGAGCGGAACTTCAGCTACCAGGCTTTCAACGAGAAGTTTTTTTAGCGCTAGTGTCCATTTATTCTTCTGGTCCATGCTGCGGGCCTTGAAGGTAAAGAAACGACAACAGCATTAGAAGATAGTATGACGTATTTCTAGAGTGTGGTAGAGATACTGACTTACCATAAACGGATAGGCAACTTTTTGGTTATCAAAGCGAATGATTTGAAATGCCAAAGGATCTTTAGGGAGAGATTCAGTCATCATCATGTTGGAAAGCTGGAGGAACAAAAGGTGTTACTAAAGAGAAAACAAACAAATTCACTCATACATTATCATACATACTGATTTTTCAGATCAGCAAATTGGTTTCTTTCTCCTGCAAACAGCCGATAATATCTCAAAGAGTATGTGTGAAAGAACATTTCTGGAAAGTTTTGATGGTATAGGATAAAATCTAAAATAGTTATCGGGGATGACATTTATAGACTTTAGTATGGGATTTTGCCGTCATGCGTTAGCCGTTAGGCTTGTAACGCATGACGGCAAAATCCCATACTAAAGTCTATAAATGTCATCCCCGATAACTATTTTAGATTTTATCCTATACCATCGAAACTTTCCAGAAATGTTCTTTCAGACAAACTCTTTCAGATCATATAGGCTGTTTGCACCAGAAAGAAACCAGTTTGCTGATCTTAAAAATCAGTACGCATTAAGAGTGAATCCACTTGACTTGAATGTTCGTTCCACAGGTAGCACAGGGATCCCAAAATGTGAGGCGGTCTAAGCACTCACCAACACTGATGCTTTACAAGTATAGCCATTCTCCCTTTCTCTCTTTTTAGTGATTAGTAAGATTTTTTCAAAGAGAATAAGGTATCGGTCCGTCCTTGTTCCCACCACACGAAATGTGTCCTACAATTTAAAACAAAACAAGAATAAACAAACCAAAACTCTACGTCCTAAAAGTGAAGATGGAAGAGAAAAGTTACCTCGATGACTAGATCACCATACGTCGTTAAGTCTGGACCCTAAACACAACGGAGTAGTTATAAGTTTCGAGGTTTTACTACTTTCATTAAATTAAATTGGTTGTTGTATGATGTTTAACGACCGTTACCGACTTAATAAATGTAGATGTAGATGTAAATTAAAATCATTGTTACTTACCAGAGGAATAATATCAATAACACATTTTAAAATTCAAGAAAATAAGCTTCATCTACCGTATTTTTGAACGGATTGATTCCGAGCTTTCGCCGGGGTTCCAGACCCATCGTCAGGGAAATGATGGTACAATGCAATGCTTCAATCGAAAATTACGTACAATAACACAACGACTACACAACTCGGAATAAATCCGTTAAAAATTGGCGTAGATGAAGCTTATTTCAGTCTTGAATTTTAAATGAATCCTACGCACAAACAATCTTTAAAATAACACATTTTGTTCAAATACTGACAATAACACATTTTGCGTAAACAAGTTTGTTACCTCGAATTCTGATAGCTGACTTTGTATCTCCTACAATAAAGCAAAAAGATAAAACGTGTTGCATTGAGTAAATGGAAAAAAAACGGAAATGAGAAATGAACAAATGGAAAACTGTTCACCTGAACGTGTAGAGTCGCCTCATGTTGTCGCTTCATTTCATTAATGTATCGAGCAACGTCAGTCATTGCAAACAACGCATCCTGAACAAAAACAGCCAAACACTATAGCAAAATACTATAGCAAAACACTATATAGCAAAACACTATAGCAAAACACTATAGCAAAACACTATAGCAAAACACTATAGCAAAACACTATAGCAAAACACTATAGCAAAACACTATAGCAAAACACTATAGCAACTATATAGCAAAACACTATAGCAAAACACTATATTAGCAAAACACTATAGCAAAATACTATAGCAAAACACTATATAGCAAAACACTATAGCCAAACACTATAGCCAAACACTATATAGCAAAACACTATATAGCAAAACACTATAGCAAAACACTATAGCAAAACACTATAGCAAAACACCATATAGCAAAACACTATAGCAAAACACTATATAGCAAAACGCTATAGCAAAACACTATAGCAAAACACTATATAGCAAAACACTATATAGCAAAACACTATAGCAAAACACTATAGCAAAACACTATAGCAAAACACTATATAGCAAAACACTATATAGCAAAACACTATAGCAAAACACTATAGCAAAACACTATAGCAAAACGCTATATAGCAAAACACTATATAGCAAAACACTATAGAGTGCAAACCATATGTCAGTGAAACAGTACTAACTAATTAGTACTAAATAGCACTGATGAAACAATAGAGAACAATAGAGATAACACTATTTAGTAGTATTTAGTAATAGTACTATTTCACGGACATATGGTTTGCACTCTAGCAAAACACTATAGCCAAACACTATAGCAAAACACTAGCAAAACACTATAGCAAAACACTATATAGCAAAACACTATAGCAAAACACTATAGCAAAACACTATAGCAAATAACTATAGCAAAAGACTATAGCAAAATAATGTTACACTTACACAAATGATCTCAAAGCCTTCTGCATCGTTTTCTTTATCAAAACGCTTCTTCATCTCCTGTAAGTTATAATAATAATAATAATAATACTTTATTCAAATACTAAACAATATTTGAAAAGGAGAAACTTTGAGGTTATTCCTATGTGCAAGTCTCCTTTACACTACAAATGAATAAAAATATAGATGAAAATATTAGAAGTTCAAAAATTGATATGTACATATATTTACAATTTCATGTTCTAGTGAATATCTCAAAAAATGCTCATGTGTTTCTTTAGTCTTGATTTGAACTGTTTTACATTAGGACTCTCAGGTACATTTAACACGATATGAGTGAACAACAAGTAGATCTCCAGTTACTGAGATGTGCAAAAACCTAACAATCATTGCCAATGCGGCAATCCTGATATCAGTCCACACCGTTAAATGTTGAAGCAAGACACATACGCGTAAAAACGCAAAAACGTAAAAACGCTGGAGTCAGTCGAGCTAGTACTTACGTACCCTTAGTAGTAAATGGTACTTTAGTATTCTCTGTACAGGCTTTAAGAGATACGACCCAAGTGGTAAAGAATGACCAAGATTCATCTGAATCTCCTGTAACAGTAAAATATGCTCAATTAGAACTCAACAAGTCAACAAAGTACACTGACTTTCTTTGAAGGGCATGTACCTGAATGAACATAGCCGGTTCCTTTTGTCTTGTACATTCAGTAAGAACTTCTACCGACCTAAATTTCAGTGAAAATATTAACCGGTGATAAAACTTCTATATTTTAAAGGTTGCACATACTTGGGATAGTTGGTGCAGTACTCTGTGTATGTTTGAAAACCAGTTTCCTATGAAAACAACAAGTGATGATGCATCAGAAACGTCAAATGGCTTTATGTGCAATGAAGAATGCTTACATTTTTAACAAAACAATCTGCCATTTCAACAGGGTCTTCATCTGTATTTTCAAGCTGCTTGAGAAACTCCCTACAATTACAACGACAGTTGGTTGAGTATCGGTCTAGTTGAGGTTAAGTACCGACACTCGTGCAGGGTATTGAAATAATTGAGGAGGTGCTGCCTTTGTTATTACGTCCGCTACAAATGGGCCACGTCGCCCGAATAAATAAATAGCAAGTTTATAGCTGTGCTTTACTTCATTATGGGATACAATTTTCTTCAAATTATTTTTCCAAATCAAATTTCTTAGTTTCTCTTCCTCTGTATTAGCATAAGACTTATCGTGAAAAGATTATATATGGGCCACGATCCAAGCCATGTGCAGGATAGAAATTAAGGTGGGTGCTGAGACTACAGCAATATAACTTCAAAGTTGTGTCAGTCTCCAGGACAAGGGAATATTCATATGTCAGATTCATAGCTGCGACACCAACAGCGCTTAATTAATTACAACACATGAAATAGAGGAAGCCTCAGCAGAAGATGGGGAGCTGGTGGAACTAAGGAAAGCCATATCCACTGGACGGTTCGACAAGTGTAAACAGTACATGCCGGTTGCTACAGAGCTATGTGTCGATCGTTGGAAAACTGGTCCTCAGGGGCGGCACTCGCATCATAATAAATCACAGGAATTCAACGAATACTGTGAGCACAATGGTATCACTCATTGCAAGGTGACACCGAAGTGGGCGCAAGCAAATGGAGAAGTTGAGAGACAAAACAAGTCGTTGTTAAAGAGACTCCAGATTGCCCAAGCAGAAAACAAGCCATGGAAGACAGAACTCAGGAAGTACCTTACAGCACAGAGAGGTCTACCACATGCCACAAAAGGAAGAAGCCCAGCTGAATTACTATTCAACAGAAAGATGAGAGGAAAGATCCCAGATTTGAACATTGATCACATTTAATTATGATCAAGAACTACACGACAGGGATGCAGAGAACAAAGCGTATGCTGACACACGTCGAGGAGCAAGTTACTCAGATGTGGAAGTAGGTGACAGTTAATTAAACAAGGGAAGACCAAAATACACAAAATCCCAATATATCGGTATATCGATATATAGTAATTTGCAAAATCCTAATTCTTTGATTTTAGCTATTATTAGCCTGAATCTAAACCCAATTAACCTTTGTAGTATGTATGTGAATTTTTGTGTGAAAAACATTGAACTTTGGCAAGAGACCATAATACTAAGAGAGCGAATCGCGCAGAATGATGTTTGGGATATGATCGTGGAGCTAAATCTATTTTTAGTAAACCGGAAGGTGAGCACACTTCAGCGAAATCTGACTTCCGGCAGAAAAAAAACTCTTTCTCTGAATGTTGTTATTGTTGTTATTAAATGAAAATGAAAACACTTGCAACAAAGCACAAGACTAGAAGTAAAAAGCACAAATCTATGCCAACCAAAACTGACTTCAAGTCCTATTAAACTACGACTCGTACGTCTGCAAACTGATTTTGAGAAACGACTACAATCCGGCAAGCGACAAGTTTTCAATGAATCAAGACAAGAGACGAGAAAATTCAAGGATGGAATGTAAACATCGCTTGGTAGAAATAACACACATTTTAAATTGCAGTAGTTGGCGAAAAAAGAAAGATCTAATCCACTATATGTACGCAAAATCCTTGTATCGCGACCTTTCATTTTGAAAACTTCAGTTGGATTTTGGGTTTTTCTGTTCCGACAATCACTAAAAATATAAGCTTATGTCCATTTCTTGAGTACAAAGTTAACTCAGCATAAACATCATTATTTAATGTACTAAATAGTGACATTTCTATTGTTTTGTATTGTATTTAGTAACTAATTAGTGCAAAAAATATATTGGCGGAACAGAAAAATCCAAAATCCAGCTGAAGTTTATACAAAACGAAAGGTCGCGATACAAGGATTTTCGCAGTAATATTCCGCTTTACATCAGTTTCACTCTCACTCTCACTGGTTGTTGTGATTTTCTGTTGTTGTTTTAAAATACGAACTCCTAAAACACTCGGGATGATAATAAATAATAAAGAGCCACCAAGTATATCCAAAGAGATTCAAATGTATTTGAAGGAATGGTTTCAGGGAATATATTTCATCTTTGAACGTGTTTTTGAAGCAGTGTTCATCGTGAATCAAGGCCAAACACATTTCTTTCATGTTCTTTGTAAAGCGAGGCCGACGTTTCCTCTTTTTCCGTCGAATTCAGTACTTTGAGTTTGAATGAATGAACTTTCAATCGATTCCATCTTTTGGGAATATTCCCTAATTGTTCAAAACAAGACTGAACGAAGAACTGGAAGTACAAATATCAGCGACATTCAGCAGGCTTGTAGTTGTAGTTGTACTTGTAGTTTTTGGTTTCATGTTGAGTTGAGTCAGTCCGACTCACCACTTTCAAACTTTACAGGTCCTTTTCAAAGAAATCAACCCAGTTTATATGAAGCCATTTCATGTAGAATAGCACAGGTTGAACGACAAAATCGATATCGAATTTGAATTTGATTCAGCAGATTTCTTATTTACATAAATGGCGGGAAGCTAAGCCGCGCGGCCGCGTTGAAATGCTCGAGAATCTAGTGGTGCTCTTCGGCGCGGGCTCGGATGAAACATGCGATGTTTCATCCGAGCCCGCGCCGAAGAGCACCGCTGGATTCTCGAGCATGCGTTGAAGATCGAAAATTCAAAAATACTTTCAGCTTTCAAAGCAGGACTGAAATTCACTATCCGTTTTACTGTCGTCTTTTTAGTCTATTTGACATGGACGTTATCATCCCGAAATCCATGTACGAGCTTACGTATTTTTTTTTTGATTTTAAGCGTTTTACCGGAAGAGTTTTTTTCTGCCGGAAGTCAGATTTCACTAACGGTTTACTAAAAATAGATTTAGCGCCACGAGCATGGACCACACATCAGTACGAGATTCGCTCTCTTAGTATTATGGGCATTGGGGTTTGCGGTGTTGCGGTGCTGGGAAAATTTTATTGCGGTGTTGCGGTGAAAAAATTAAACATTGCGGTGTTGCGGTGATCGTAAATCCTGCGGGATGCGGTGTTGTGTTTCTAAACCTACGGTGTTCGGTGAAGCGATATATTACTTGTGAAGTTGCGGTGTCAAACCCTTTTTTCGTTTTGGTCAGTTTTCGTTTTCCCCCCGGTGATGCGGTGTTTGCGGTGTTCGGAACCCCCCAATGTCCCCCTCATTATGGTCTCTTGACTTTGGAGGGCTTATTCAGCCATTTTATGATGAAAATCACCCACAATGCACTCGATATTTTGATATTATATATAATATATTTACAGAATTTTTGCAAATCGCTGTATCTGAACAATCTCCTGAAAAAGTTTTTTTTTCTCCTCAAGGGGGGTTTGTTCGAACCCCCCCCCCCCCCCCCCCCCCCCCCTCCCACGCGCCTGTTTACTATCAACGGTGATCGGTTCTACCATCCAAGATGGCGGACTTAAGGTGCGGTAATACGGGCAACAAAATCGTGCAACTTGACGCGCAACATTTTCAGATTGTTGCGTTGCAAGTTGCAAAGCAATGTTTCTCGTATTACAATCGTTCGTGCAACTTGTCGCGCAACAAATTAAATTTTCGGTCATTTGTTGCAGGTTGCAAAACTTTGTTGCATGAAGTAGAAAGAGCTTCTACTTTGCGCAACAAAGTTTTGCAACCTGCAACACGAAAATGTGTTGCGCGACAAGTTGCGCGAACGGTGGTAATACGAGAAACATTGCTCTGCAACTTGCAACGCAACAATGTTGCGCGACAAGTTGCACGATTTTGTTGCTCGTATTACTGCACCTTTACAGTACATGATCATAACACAGGGAACCCAATCAATGTAGCAATATAACACAGGGAACCCACACTATAGCAGAGACCTCATTCTTCGGACTCCTGAGGGACTCAAGACTGACGAGAAGAAAATCCAAGCTATCGTAGATATGCCACCCCCGAAGAACCTCAAGGAACTACAGTTATTTATGGGAATGGTCAACTATTTAAACAGATTTTCACCTATAATAGCACAGATATCAGAACCCATCCCTAACCTAATGAAAAAAGAGACACCATTCATATGGCAGATAGAACACAAGCGAGCATTCCAAGAAATCAAGCAAGCTATTGTCAAGGCACCAATACTAGCGTACTACGACAAAGACAAAGAAAATGTGATCCAATCAGACGCCAGCATGCAAGGAATTGGAAGCGTGTTGATGCAGGATGGCAAACCAGTATGCTACGCAAGTCGTTCACTGACTGATGCAGAGTCACGATACAGTTACTTGCTGCAGTTGGTCTCTTGAGAAGTTCCATCGCTACCTATACGGCAAGAAAGTGGCGATTGAAACTGATCACAAACAATTGGAAAGCATACGGAAGAAAAGTATCGTCAGCGCGACCCCATGTCTACAGAGAATGTTACTAAGCAGAGGTAACGTACATACCTGGTAAGACAAATGTTGTGGATGACCGGGCCCTAATTCACGTGTGAGCTACATGGGCCACGCACTACCTGCGACCACTGCTCAACTACAAGAGGTACGCGACACAAATGATGACGTCACACTATGTCACTTGAAAGATGTGGTATATCATGGGTGGCCCGAGTACATGAAGTACTGCCATCTCGACCTCAAGGAATAATGGATTTCCGAGAAGATCTGAGCGTCGAAAATGAGATCGTATTGAAAAGCCACCGCGCATAGTAATCCCTGAGAGGCTACGCCAACCGATGTTGGACATTGTACACCAAGGTCACATGGGGGTATAGAAGTGCCTACTCAAGGCAAAGGACTGCCTGTTCTGGCCAGGTATTTCCAAAGACATTAAAGACATGGCTACAAACTGTGCTACCTGCCTACAGTACTCCAAACAACAACAGGCAAGAGCCACTACAACAACTGAACATAACCTGCCCAGCTTTTCCTGGCAGAAACTGGGATCCGACCTATTTGACTACAAGGGTGCTCAGTACTTACTAGTGGCAGATTACTACAGCAAATTCCCAATTATGAGAAAGTTCCATGCAACTATATCATCTGCTGTAATAAATCATCTCAAATCCATCTTCGCGGAGTCGGGTAGTCCAGAGACGCTAATCTTCTTTTTTATTTATATTCATGTTATTATAATTATATCATATACAATGTAAAAGATATAGAGCAGCCAAATCTTCCAGACATTCTGTACCATTTGGGGAGTCAACCACGTCACAAGTTCGCCTCTGTACACACTGCAGAGCAACGGTTTCAGTGAACGAATGGTAGAGATTCCCTACTGTTACGAAGAGTTCAACAGGTTCTTTTAATGTCTAGGTTTAGATTAGAGGGTCGGGAGACAGGACCTACGGTAAAACGTCCATATCAGGCCGAGAAGACGCAAAGGTCTAACATTTGCAGATGTAATTACAAAGGCAGCATCTTCTCCTCATTAATGTACCGGCCGGGACTTGAACCACGAACCTCCCGCACAATAGACCGGTACTCAACCAACTGAGCCAACCGGACGGCGGTTATTATTTTGATGTCTCTACTGTACTTTATGAAATATCTACATCTACATCTACATCTACATAAGGCGGGTCCTGCAAAGGGAAATATCTAACCTGAGTATCAGGCTTTTTTGGCGGAGGGGGAGAGAAAAAGAAAGGAGGAAGAGAAGGGAAGAAAAGCCTGACACAGACCTATTGATTTGAGCCTTCCGCCCCCTCGCAGCACGATACATATATCTGGGAATAACAACCAATCAAAATCACTTCCGCTTTGCCAACTGTCATGTCAAGACTGTCGTATGTCAAGGAGCTTGACCTTCAGTGCTGTTGGAGTTTTTAAAACATTCACTACGTTCTACAAGCACAGTTTGTATCTTCTTCAATTTGGTTTTATCGTGCTACCCTCGTTAAATAAAGTCCTTACTTACTTACAAGATGAAACTAAGAAACAGCTGATAAATCAGCCTGTCGGCAAAACCCCAAGCACGTCGTTTTTGTTAGTTTGAAGACAAAGTTCTTGTTATTTCTTCAATTCAATTCCAGGAAAGGCTTCATAGCTCCTTCTAGAGCCTGTCTAAATTATTTTCAATCATAAATAAAAGGAAATCGAGCTTATTCTTGTAGAATACGATGTATCATTTCCGGTCGGCTGTGACGTTTCCCTAGGGACGTTTCAAGCCTTTGTGTTTTATCCAATCATATCAACGTCCAGAATCTGGACGCATGACACGGGCAGATCAATGCCCTTGTGTCAGGCCTTCTTCCTCTTTCTTCTCCCCGGGCCTCTCTCCCTCCCCTTTCCTTTTTGAAGGCCTGATACTCAGGTTAGGAAATATCCATCACTGCAAGACATCGGGGAAAAAAATAAAATAAATAAATACAGGGGATATCTAATATATATAGATACATAATAAAACATATAAACTTGGCATGCAAGTATTAGCTGTGAATCTTTTCTTGTCACAGGAAGTATAACATAGCGACAAAAAAAAGACAAGAAACAAACTTTTATTTGTCATTGAAAAGATTTTCACACGTCGTTTATGGAGCATGGGCGTGATCCATTTAACAAATCGAACATGGTTTTCCATTGTCTGTACTCTTATCAACAACGGATCGGATGACGCCAAAAAATGTTCAAAACTCGATCAAGTGGAACAACGAACGTAGCGAGTTAAGTGAAACAATTGATAAGTAATGAGTAATTTTAAAAACACATCTATTGTAGGTACATTTGTGTATGTTTTGGGTATATACCCCAATCCAGGGTACATTTGAGGTACATATTCAAAAGGTTCCAAAAGTATGCTACCCCGGGTATACCCCAATCCAGGGTACATTTGGGGTACATTTCAAGGTTCCAAAAGTATGCTACTCCGGGTATACCCCCAATCCCCCCGGGTATACCCCAATAACTGAATGAGGTACATTTTGGGTATACCTTAGGTAGATTTGCATGGAGTATAGCTTGAATTTACCAAGGGTATATATAACGCCGCTGGTCATTTCGGAATGTTCCTAAAATCATCGCGATAAAGATCCATAAATTGAAAACACAGATAACCCATCATAATCCCGAGATTAGTATGCAATGGGCAAAAATACTAAAATACAGGTGTTTACTCACCTGTTGAATTCAAATATCTTCTCAATGTTAATGAACAAGTGTTGAACGTTCTCTTTAGAAATGGGGCAATTCTTCATTCGCATACATTTTATATAGCCCTAAAGCAACAAGAAAAAATAATGCTTACAAAATAATGCACTCAATATAACAACAAAGAAAGTGATATGGGAGTATATAATAGATGCGTGAACCATGAAATGCAAAGCAAATTGAATGAATGAGAAAAGAAGGAAAGAAGAAAGGAAGGAAAAACTAAATAATATTGTACAAATAAATACCTCAATAATTTCTTGAAGATTCCTTACATAAGTTTTTTCAGTTGATAAAATCTCTTGTACAACTTTATCGATCAAACTAATGATAGATCCAGTAGAAGTTCTAACTGAACTTTTATATTGTGGTGTCAAGAGTAAGGAGTCATCTTCTGCCCAGTGAGAGGGAGAATCATCACTCTGTGATTTTTCAAAGATCTCAGCATTTTTCTTGTCGAAACTTTCAGTCAATACTGTAACTGTTTTAGGATCCTCCATTTCATTCTTAGCTTCTACCAAAGAGTCATCATTATTTTGAGGAATTGCAGATTTATGACTAAAAAAAGATGATGCTGATTTGGAAGAGAGCTTTGACTTGATGTCATTGTATCTACTTTTCTCACTCTCTGCTGAGTTGTCTAACTTCTTGTTATCAATTGACCATTTTAGTTTTTTCTTGGATGACATGCGTGGACCCAAAAAACCCTGGAACTTTGAATCTCCATTGACAGACTTTTTAGGAGTTTTTGGTAGATTCTCTGATTCTGATGAAAGTACTGATGATATGGGTGGCATTTCTAATAACAATAAATTGATGACATTAAATTAATATATATGAGAAAATGTATATAAAAAGTCATATCATGTCTGAGAAGACTTTCATTATCAAACTCACTTGTTCCTTCCCTTTGGCTAAGAATGCTTACAAGGGCTGCCATAATAAACCCAAGATGAGATCTGGCACCAACACAGAAACAAAACCATTATTATTTGATTAACAACAGTGGAAACTAAGAGCCATTTCTGTTCTGTTTTGCCTTTGACATTGAAAAGGGTTTCTTTGCATAAAAAGCCATTTTAGTGCCAATTAAAGTAATTCACATGTCAATGAATGTCAGGCATCTTATCTATCTATCTATCTATCTATCTATCTATCTATCTATCTATCTATCTATCTATCTATCTATCTATCTATCTATCTATCTATCTATCTATCTATCTATCTATCTATCTATCTATCTATCTATCTATCTATCTATCTATCTATCTATCTATCTATCTATCTATCTATCTATCTATCTATCTATCTATCTATCTATCTATCTATCTATCTATCTATCTATCTATCTATCTATCTATCTATCTATCTATCTATCTATCTATCTATCTATCTATCTAATGACTAACAATGCTTCAATTGATTGACATGTGGTCATTTTATTGATATCACAGTTAAACTGTGGGTGAGATTAAAACATATACCAGGATGTGGTATAGTGACTCATTACTTGGTATGATAAGTACACAGGAAAATGTCACTGGAATAAGAGTCATAACTAAAAGTTAATCAAAGCTAATTGTGACATGTGTCATCTTGATTATATATTATATTATTATTATGATAATGCAGTTTGTCTGCAAAGAATATTTTACAATAACAGAGTGAAATCTCGCAATCTGATTGGCTCTCAGCCATTCTCAATAAGAGTACATGCAGACACACTGTATGAAATCACTCGCTACACTCGTGATTCCACTTGAGTTTTGAACATTTTATGACGTCAAGTGTGTGTCAATAAGAGTACAGACATCTTCAATTTGTTAAATTGACAACTGTAGACTATTTTAAAATAGTATTTATGAATAACAGGGCAACAAGCATTAGAAAGGTTCATTAGATTTGGTTGCAATGGTTCTATAATATTGACAATCAAGTATTTGTCGTTATCAATACCATAAGGTTAAGATCAAGCACAGTTGTCATTGCAGATAAGATTTTTTTGGCAAATCTGCAAGTAATCAGTATCCACATTTCCTTATACTTTTCAATGAAAATGGAAAATTGTTACAAATTTATTGAATAAAAGAATTATGAGACAATAAAATATTTAGCAAATCTGTACAATACGGGAGTTGGTTTCTATCAGATAGAACGTCATGTTCATTACATTAAAAATCGAATGTAACAAACACTGCTTCAAAGCGACAATTCAATATGGCGTCGATGTGTTTCCAAGCTATAAAATATTGTTCTACATTTGTTCCATTAACAATTTATTTACCTTCAGTTATTTTTCATTCGCTGCTCTATAATTTCACGTGAGGGCTTACAGAGATTGATCTGATAACAGCGATTACGGGCAAGGCTGTTGTTAGTAAATGCTTCTTAACACTTTAAAGGTTTCCGAACGCGAGGAAAATCTTGCTAATTACGAATCGATTGTCAAAAACAATGGCAGGGTCTGTTTTCAAAAAAACTCAAGCGAAGACACAAAAATATAATCGGTCCTGCTTATATTATATAGCAATGAAAATCCCGAGCAATGTCAAAATAATTTTCTGCCCATTTCAACATTCATGAATTCTTTGAATTTAATAGTTTCTTGGATTTCTTTAATGAGCATTTTGATTTATAGATGAAAGCTGTTTAAAACAGCGATACGAAATATGTTAGGTTACTCTTATGTCGTATTAAATTGAATATTTTGAGTTTTGTTAATTGTTGATCTGCAGTTTATTTGATGTTATGATGGACACGTACGGCGCCAAGAACCCCGGGCCAAGAACTGACTTATAGTGTAAACCCCAAACTACGTGATAAACTTATTAGTACGTAAGACAGGAAAATCATGGCTTCGACGATATATTGAATATTTGCAACAGAACATAAATGTATTGACACCGGTGCGTCCATGGTCGAGATCTTCAAAGTATTGTTATGCGGATAAAATAAATGAAAGTGTTCAATCGACGGCGTAATTCTTTAATCGAGCAACAGGTTTACTCAAGATTGCATGATGAAAAAAGTCAGATAAATCATTGAATGCCGTATATGGTGTATGGACATCCCTGAATTTTGACAGCATTGGGCTGTTCACTGATATTGTGCATTCTGGATCAATAATCATATCTCCTTTTCCTTTTTCAGTATTTGAACGAAATATAAGAAAACGACTAAATTTTAGAATTCAGGTTACAGTCTGCACTGCATGAACACTTTGCTGTACAACCATGTCAATAAATTGACAATCCGATATGAACGATTCACCGGGTCATATTTGCTAACTTTTAATACCTGTGTTTCTAACAAAGATATTTGACAATAGATTGAGGGCATAACAGAGTTCATTATGTGCCTGTTAGAGCAGGAAAGGCTTATGAATATTTAGTTTAGGTTAAAACTGATTGAATGTATAAAAGTTAAGAGAAATTGATCCCCTATATCTCGCTCAACATGAAAACCATAACATTCCAATGAATTAGCTGGCTTGATAGTAGAAGTACTACATACCTTTCCTATTCATCAAATTCATCATAAAAAAGTCCCAGTGTTTGCCATGAAGAATGAACCAGCTAACAGCCTTATCGGGTCATAAATAATGGTAGCCATATAAAACGTTCACATCGGGTCGCAGTTTGTTTACCAACTAGTCGACAACACTTTTGCATTGCCTTCAACAGGGTCCAAGTCGCTCTGTTCACGTCTTTTACATCGTACAGTGCTCTAGAATCATAATACGCCGACAAACACAACAATGAAGGCTAAACAAATACACTTCAAGACCGCAAAACAGAAACCAAATAATTTTCCTTCCTGCGAGAAATTCCCTCAGCTCAGTGACTGCCGACTAGTTCAATAAGGCATTTTGGGTAATTAGTGTCGCGAAATCTCCTCATGCGTGACAGAATATGGTAGCGTTACTGCGTTACTGCGTGACTGTGATGCCAATATACATGCGAAGTCAAAATGACGATAACTTTAGGAATAGACGTACCCCATTAGCTTGTATGTAAAAAAAATATTGCCCATTTCAAACCATGTGATGTAAACATGATATTCTCTGGAGAATTGTTCCTTTGTATTTCTGAACTTTTATTCGTTCACATTGAAAGGACATTCTCCAGAGAACACCATGTTTATTACATCACATGGTTTGAAATGGGCAATTTACATACGAAGCTAATATTATTATATTGTCTGGTATTCTCTACTTTCTCATAGCACATAATGCTTTGTGCCTTGGGGGGTAATACAAAAGAAAACGGTGTTGCATAATTACATGGTTGACAGAAAGCTCCCATTTTCTTTTGTAAATACCCCCAAAGCGCAAAGCATTAGGGGTGGATCATTAGAAATGTTGGGAGGGGGGGTGACAATTCCCAAAAAAAAATTCCTGCAAAGAAAAAATGTCCCAAAAAATATTCCTGCAAGTACCCTACAGCCCCAAAAAAAATTCCTGCAAGCAAGCAAGACAGTTGGAGCACAACATGCTATCTGGAGGCAAAATGTATCAAAAGACAGCTTCAAAAAACATTGAATATACTCTATCTGAAATAACTTCAGATTCTCAAAACTGCACAAGTTACAAGTCATAAAGTTTATTCGGAAACTAGTACATCTACATTTATTAAGTTGGTAAAGTCGTGAGACATCATACACCAAGGGGCGGATCCAAGGGAGGGGCATGGGGGGCCGGTGCCCCCCCTTTGAGTTGGGCCCGATACATATTCGCCCACGGTCTGCCCACCATTTGATGCCCAGAATGGATGGAAATTGCATTTTCGAGCTTCTAGATTTCAAAATTTTCTGGGGGGGCATGCCCCCACGCCCCCCTAGAAGAAGGGGCCTTGCGGCCCCTTAGTAGTGCACCCCCTTTTCAAAATCTCGAGATCCACCCCTGTAGTATATTATTTTTTACAATAATACACCAAATTGCTAGTTGAGGAACTTAACACAACATTATAAGCCGGCTGTCATTATTTTTCTAGAAACAAAGCCAGTAATAATAACTGTCATTATATTAGTCACAAGATTTGGGGGGAGGGGGGATCACTAGGTTAAGGGGGGTTGTATCACTGTAAGACTTCCATGATTCGGCCAGAAGTTCAATTTTCTGTCAGTTTAAACTTACTGGAAACTATACTCTCAGAAGGCAGGAAACTGCTATTTCAGAGACTCTATACTTCAAAAAAATTCGGGGGAGCATGCCCCCGCACCCCTCTAGGAATTCGCGACTTCGTCGCTCGCCAAATTGTGCTCCCTATATAAATACCGTTCTTTTTCGAGCTTGCTATGGTATGTATCATTGTGTAAAAATTGTCTTGCCTTAATGATTTAAAATACATTTCGACGCAATTTAAAGTTTTTGGGTATCACTAAAGCGACTCCAGTGCCGCGCAGAAGACGGCACTGAAATCTCTCAGCTCGGCTTTTCGAGAGAATCTAATGCGTAAACGTTCACGAAAAAAAATGCAAATTGTGACCTTAGTCACTGAGCTCTGATTCAGTCGATCGGAAATGACTAGTTCAGCTGAAATCTCCCTAATTTGAAGCCTCTTCTTCGAGTAAATAAAGGTTAAGGAAAGAAATCCTTGTACTTATTTTATGGCGTGTTGATCATAAAACATTTATAAAGCTTAATGACAGTTAGTTGTAGTGATATTCAATGTTTCTAGCTGGGGCTGCACTGAGTTGAGCCTGAGTCGGCATATAGAATGTTGAAAAGCACTGCCGAGTAGTGAAAATGTGACTGGAAATGTGAGCAAGCCACAACAATTATCAATTTGAAAAGCAGTGAGAGCCGAGAGAAAAAAATATCCTGCAGAGCTACCCAACTCCAAAAAAAAATCCTGCAGAGAAATACAGGTAGAAAAAATATTCGTGCTCAAAAAAATTGTTACCCCCCCTCCCAGGATTTCTAATGATCCACCCCTTATGTGCTATGAGAAAGTATAGAATGGCTTTGTTGTGGCTGTGACCCTTGATCAGTATTTATTCAGTAACTTTTGATTGTACTATATTAATGAGGGTTTATCATGTAATTTCAAAACTCACAGGACAAAAAAATGATTATCATAGCTGGAAAGAACTCATTGAAATTAGTAAAAATGTAAAGTTTGGAAAGATCGCTTCAAAAATCGAAATTTTGTATGAAAACCTTTGTTGGAGGCAAGAGTTGCCTACCAGCATAAATTTCCAAAGGTTTTCATATAAAATTTTGATTTTTGAAAATTCATATCTTCGCAATTTGTGAAGCAATCTTTTCCAAACTTCATATTTTTACAAATTTCAACGAGCTCTTTCCAGCTATGATAATCATTTTTTGTCCTGGGGAGTCCCGTTAGCCCAGGCTGTCAGCCCCACAGATGGCTAACTACCATGGTCTGATGTCACTAAACCATTGTTGTAAAGAATTAGCATTAATAGTCTCAAAATTCCACAAAGAATAAGTCAGCAATGTGTATTTTAAAATAACCTCATGGTGTTTTGGCTAATCAATGAAGGTACAATGTACATGAATCTAAGCAGGTGCTAGTTGAATATTTGGTTCAAAGTGTAAGCGCTTCTTATGAGAAATTAATTAAAAGTACCAATATATTATTATGCATACTTGAAATTTACATGTGAGCTAACATGGCTAAAAGGGATAACATAGCCAACAGGGATAACATGGCTAACAGGGCTAGTTAACATGACAGGGCTAATGAAGATAACAATGTTTCATGTATGTCAGCCCTGTTAGCCATTTGTCAGCCATGTCAGCCCTGTTTATAGCTATGTCAGCCCTCAGTTAGCCCTGTCTGTTAGCCCTGGCCTGTTATAAGCCATGTGTCAGCCCTGTTAGCCAATTTGTCAGCCCTGTCAGCCCTGTGAGCCACCCTGTTAGCCTGAACACCCGGTCATCAACTTGGGCTTCCTAATAAAGCTATTTTGATACACTAATTGGATGGGATATTATGAAATGTTAATGTTCATTAATTCCATTCAAATAAACAGTATAAGAGTCATGGCTGTATGGGTCATTTATTCCCCTGCGGCAGAGTTTCCTCTTTTGGCAGTCAATGTTTTTTGCATTTTTTGTTTTTAAAAGTTCGGTAAGGGAGAGTGTACATAGGTCAGTGCCTCTGGGACCAGGGTACGTAGGTGCCCTCGGCACACTTGCTCCTAATAATACCTGAAACTGCCTATTACAACGTACCCCAGGCCTATTGATAAGTCCAAGCTGACAAATATATACCATCAAATGAATATATTTTTAAATATTATAATTTTATATCAACAACTGATTTAAAGTATTCACAAAGAAATAAATACCTAAAAGACATAAACTATTTCTTGTAGTGCAAGTGTAAACAAGATTGCCATACATTAATGGTATATTACACAAGTGGGTAGCTGGCTTTGCTTGCAACTCCACACATGTTATCTTTATTCCTAGCAATCTTAATGTATCCTTCCTCTCCCCAGGATGTACCCCAGCTGTGAAAAGAAAAGATGCATTATTATTAGATTACAAACATAGGTAGAAAGGAAAGTACTTAATACATACATGTACAATAATTAGCTTTCAGTTGATTTGACCTCCAATAACCTCTTACAGCATAAATGCCTTGTTACACGGTGAAACGTTTTCGTGAAACTTTTTCGTGAAACAGTGCAAGACAGTTTCACCGTGTAACATGTTTGCTGAAACAAGTTTCACGAGGTGCGTTACACGGTGCAATGGGTGGTATTATGAAACGTTTTTGCTTCGAGTTTCACAAAAAAGTAGAAAGAAGCTCTACTTTTCATGAAACTGTCTCGCAATGCAAATTCGAAAAAGTTTCCTGAAAACGTCCATGTTACACGGTGAAACTCTTGGTGAAACCTGTCTCGCACCGTTTCACGAAACAGTTTCACGAAAAAGTTTCACCGTGTAACAAGGCCTTAAGCAATCAGGTTTTCTTTGTGCTTACCATTCTACTGCTATAATTGCTTATCAATCAAATTAATGAGTGCATGGTTACAAAATACATGTGTATTGATAATGTTTCAAGGTGAATGTCGTTATTTATCAAGGCTTTTGACAGAGTAGATCATAATATCCTCATCACAAAATGATCCGCCCTCTGTGTCATTACATTGCTTCAAATAAATTTTTGTTTTTACAACACTTGAAAGTAATCTCGCAATCTGATTGGCTGGTTTGCCATTGTCAATAAGAGTACAGATACACAGTGCTTATGACAGCATGTCACACAACGCAAAGCAAAAAAAAATCACTATAATTTTCGGTACAGCTGTTTTGACAGGTTAAATTGTTGGAAAAAAATGCAGATGGTTTTTGCATTGTCTGTACTCTTACATATATTAACACACACATTTTTTTTGCCATGTTCATGATGTCATTTTCTCGCCAAATATCATAAAAATCAGGAAAAAATATGATTTGTTGTCTTGCCATGTACTGTTACATTACCAAGTTTCATTTCAATTGCATTCAAACTGGAGAAGTTTAAGGTCCTTTTTGTGCCCAACGTGTAATGACAAATCTGTAAGGAAACTTTTACCTGTTTTTAACAAGCCAATAGTCTTGTCCATCCTCATTACCAAACCCAACAACCAACACTCCATGATCCAACTTAACACTACTGCAACTAGGATCACTGTACACTCCCTTGCTGTAGAAATGGAAGGTACTTCGACTTGCATCAATAGCAACAGATACAGGACCAACTGAGGCAGTAGCATCTTTTAGTGAAGATTCATTTCCCTTAGGGATATCAACAAAGCCCTTATCAACAGCACCAACTTTTGATTTATTGAAGTGGCATTTTCCATCCTGAAAATCATTTACAGTTAAATGAGCAAAGCCAGTACTGTATTTTCATAGTGTTAGTTAAATTTAAAAGAAGTGAAAGTTCATATACAGTACTGTATGTACATGTACATTGGGACCCGGTTAATAAGGACACCATTGGTACGAGACGCAGTGTCCGTATTAACCGGGTGTCCGTATTAAACAGGTATATTTTATAGGCATTTGTACGAGTTTCGATTCGGCCGGGACAGAACAACATGCCTGTAATAACCGGGTGTCCATATTAACCAGGTGTCCGTAAGGCCGGGTTCCACTGTATATATAATATTCCTATAAATTTATGAAACTGTTAATTCTAATGTATTGCCTCAGTTGAAAGAGATAAGTAGAAATATAAGGGGTATCGAATGGTCAAGGCGAGACTTTGCGAGACTCCGAGACAAGGCATATTTTTGCGAGCCAGAGACACTTTTTCACCGATTTCCTTTGTTTTCAAAATTTGAGACTCTGAGACAGCTTTTTGCGAAAAAATGGGAGTTCGAGACCTGCAAAATTTGACCTGAATTTTGGGAGACTCTGACTTTTTGCCGGGACCATTTGACACCATCCCCTAGAAATATAAAATAATGAAAGAGAGAATGCAATACAAATTCCTACCTCTGCTTTGTATGGGTAGCTTTGTTCAGTATCAATTCCACCATTAGCCTTAATATAACTAAAGGCATTATCCATAAGCCCTCCTTCACAACCATGATTACCAAATTTCTGAGAACAATCAACAAGGTTCTGTTCACTCAGAGACACCAGCTTGCCTGTCTGTCTGAAGTGCTGTCCCTCAAGAGCACCTGTCTGTAAAGAAAATGTATTGAGAGGTAAATATGTTGTGTTGCCTGTAATGAAAGAGAATAATAGAGAACGATGAAGAGGATTACATGTAGCTTCTAAAGGTGAAACTATCACAATATACACTCAGGGAACACCTTGTAACTCTTACATGTATGGCTTCGACAAAAGATCTATCTAAAATAATTAATGTACAGTATGTAGAACCATTCACAATTAGAACCACATAATATGTAATTGTGAACACTGTTCAGTTAATGTGTATCCTTGGTTACCAGAAGCTATTATTTTTTCTCTCTCTAGCTGTAGGCGCTCTAGTAGAGTTGAGAGAGAAATAAACTCTGGCTCTAGCCTCTGGTAACCAGGGTACACATTACTGAACAATGTTCACAATTAGAACCGTGCACAATTAGAACCATGTAGTACTGTACTTGTTATTTATCGAGTTTTTCCAGCTTAAAATTCAGAAAAATGCAAACGCCAGTTCAATATTACTTACAGTACTGAATGCCCAACATGATCCACAATGACCTTGATTCTTTACTGGTGTTACATAACCCTTGGTTCTCCAGTCCATAGCACTAATATTTTTTAAATTTGATGGAGAAAGGAATGTAACTGCCTTGTTTTCCTGTGATCCAAACAAGCCAAGACTTTGTCTAAATCCCAATAATGATTGTTTGACTTCTTTTGATGTCTGGAAATGAATCAAATGAAAATAAGATTCATCATTATTGATACAACTTGAGTCATCAGCCTGTATTTTATATGAATTTAATCATAATGAAAAGATATTCCAAGTTGCTCGAAAGCTTGGTATGATTCAATTCAGATAAAATACAGGCTGATGACTCAAATAAGTTGCATTGATGAATCTACCAAAACTTCCTGAAAATAATATTGTTATTAAATTTAAACACATACTGCACACATGATATGAATGCTGATTATATATATATATGTATAGACTGATTCCATAAATCGGCCTGTTCGCTCTTTGTTGATTCTGATTTTTGGACCGCAAGGGTAAAAGAGCGAAAACAGTGACTTATGGAATCAGTCTGATATACAGTAATGTAACCATACATAAAAACCTGTTGGGACATACCATGTCTCCTAGATGATTCATAGCAAGTTTATAGCCGTGTTTTACTTCATTGTGGGATACAATTTTCTTCAAATTACTTTTCCAAATCAAATTTCTTAGTTTCTCTTCCTCTGTATTAACATAAGACTTATCGTGAAAAGATTTCCAGGCTTTCCAGTTTGGGTCTTTTAAAGGATCAGATATAGGAACACTGGCAACAGCAACTACAAACAACAGCACAAGAACAAGGCTTTCCATTTTGGCTGGTTTCTATTAGGTAAGAGAAGAAAGAAGTCAATCTGATTTCAGTTGAAAAGAGTAAACATTTCCATTTGCATGACTAGCTACAAGTAGTCACAATGTAACAATAAAAATTATTTGGTCAAAGTGTAATGTTGGTGATGTTTACAAGGGTTGTAAGTTGAATTATTTAACCAGTACATTTATTTATTTATTGAAGAAATAGAAAACAAGCATGCATGCTATGTGCAGATTTATAGCACATTGGGACTGATCAGAACATGAGAGAAATGTTAGGAGAAGCATGATGCTCAGTGCAGCGGACAAGTTTTCTATTTCTTTTATAAAACAGGGTAGCAAAGGGGTTACACGTGATGCATGATTTGGCCCAAAAATGGCACATGAATCGTGAAAAACACTTCGTAAACAAAAGATAAAACCGTGATCTGTGAATTTGCAAGAACGCTGTGCGTGAAATGGCTTAAATGATTCTTTTGAGTTGTGAATTCACGACAAAATGGCACATGAAGCATGATCACAACCCCCCCCCCCCCCCCTTGCTACCCTGATAAAATACAATAATTATTATGATTTTAAGACAAGTTTTCAATTTCATTTGTTACAAAAATGTTTGAATATCTGTGCACGCTTGCCGTGTGCTCTCATAAAGTACAGGGAATATGCATCCTTTGGCCAATCAGAGTGCGCATTATATCATAGTTATTTTATAAATGATACCCTGGTTCCAGAGGCGCTTTTCGAGCCGAAGGTGAGTGTGTGCAAGCCAAATATGATTGTTTGATATTAATTAGTTCAGTTAACTTCCTCTGCAAGGTTACGATGGATGATGAAAAAAGCCCTACTCATTGAAGTAAAGGTTTCTCTAAACCATTTCCTTTTTCATAACTCTCATATACAGTCATTCTCAAAAAGGTTGTCCAGATGGAATAAGACTACAATACTACAATAAAGTCAAGTGATTCATTATGTTTTCAATTTCTGCACGTGGAACTGCGAGTTGATACCAGTGCCATTACATCCAGTTCTCACAATGCTGTGTACTTTTGCATCTCAAATTGAAATTTGAATACATAATGAATCACGTGACTTTATTGTAGTATTGTAGTCTTTTCACCTTTTTGAGAATGACTGTAAGCTATATCACACGTGACTTTATTTGCTATCTTCAGCTAGATGATGAAACTTTTTGTTTTTACTATTTTAAGCTTACATAAAATGAAATGTTCTAAAGGTGTGGGGCTCCATTATTTACAATTCTGATTAAGTTTTATAAGACGATTTCCCATGTTTTATGCTCTTTAATAGTCTTTAATATATCACGAGGGAGATCACGAGGGATATGTTGGGAGAACAAGAGAGCTTTTAAAAGGTAAAAGCCGACAAATGTGAAAGCTACATGTCAAGACTCAAGTACAATCACGAGCACAAGGATTTCTTAATCGAGACTTTGACTTTGAGAAAGGAAATATGTATTTTCTCACAAAAAACAACAACAACAAAGGAAAACGATTCATAACATTCACATATTTTCACTATTACTACTAAAGTAAGCTTAAACTGTACCGACTACCGGGTGATTTTGTTGGTATGTTTTGGATGACTGTCAGTAATGCAAATCAGTAAAATCATTCTCCACAACAAACAAAATACGCGTAGTTGTATGTTTTCTACTATTCTACGTTAGGAAGAGCATATAGATTAGAAGTATAAACTAAATATGATGTAATAAAAGTTCAAAACTCTGAACAAAACTCACCTTATTTGTCTACGCTCGCTTGTATAAAATGGCAGGATTTGGTCGACTGTTTATTGACACGCAGCTCTTTCCGCTCTTTCCTCATTGGTTAATGTTTATAAAACATAATGTGATTGGATGAATTTTTCATTGAAAGAAATCACGAGAATCTCATCTGACAACTCGGTGATGACGTCACTTACACGTGCGATACCACAGGCAGCTCAACCATATCATTGCTTCTGTCACGGGTCGTTAGCTTGGCGGTTTTTAGGGGTTTGGGCGAGGAGAAAGGGGAAGGGGTGAGGGACGAGAGGGAAGAAAAGAAGAATATATATTACAGCTAATTTACGTCACGCGTATCCAGTAAATCGGAACATTCTTGAAATAAATGAAGTTTTGAAGTCTAGAATCGAGTCTCGAACTTGATTCAGACAGAAAAATCAAATCTCCACTAAATATTTTCTCAAAAGCGTTCATAAAATTAAAATTAAATTGGATGAAAATTTGTGCCAGCTAAGCCTACATACTCTGCAATCACAACAGCCTGAGTACATTCGTGGAGATTTGATTTTTCTACTGAATGCTAGACTTCAAAACTTCCGTTTGAACGGTTCCGATTTACTGGTCACGCGTGACGTAAATTAGCTGTAATATTTTTGTAAATATAAATATTAATATAATATAAAGAATCGCAATAAATTTAAGGATTCCTTTGAGTGAATTACTACTCTCTTTCTTCTTTTACGTCTAGTATAACTTCTTTTTTCGCTGACAGGCTTTATAGATTATTTATAATATATATAGATAGATTTATTTACACCTAGTCTAATTTCAAAAACGTTGTCCAAATGAGCCAAATACGAATTCATTCAAAAAGACAAAAGAAACAGTTCAGCTTGAGTGCACTTCTTTTGTCTTTTAATGAAATCCTATTTGGCTTTTTTGAGTATTGGACAACGTTTTTGAAATTAGGTGTATAATATATATAGATTTATTATTATTATAGATGTTGTCAAACGGTGCATGATAGCCGGATGCAAGGGCGTAGCGTGCAAATAGTACAATTTAAAATCCTTAAAATATAAATATAATAAGAAACATAAAAATATTTAAAAAAAATGGTGCATGATAGCCGGATGCAGGGGAGCATGCCCCCGCATAGCGTGCAAAATAGTACAATTTAAAATCTCGTTAAATATACGCGTATTTTATTTTATTTTTTTCCAATGTCAGAAAATCGCATAAACATCCGGTCAATGCTATCGAGACCCAAAAAAATAGGGTTTAAAAAAAGGGGAGAAGGTTTGAAATCTAAGACAAATACAGAAATCTTCTTCCAACAGCTGAATCAGTTTCCAAACTTCACTGGAAAGGGCTACTGGGGTCTTGTACAGAAGGCAGGAAAATGCTATTTTGGAGACCCTATACCTCAAAAAAAAATTAGGATAAAAAGGGTATAAAGCATGCCCCATCCACCACGGCTTAGAAATCCCCCTACGAGCTCGCGCCTTCGCCGCTCGTCAGACAATAAATTTTCCTTTGCAGTCAGTCAGTGTACATGTATAATGATAATTAACAATTAGTCACCAAAGGCGAGGTGAATATCGGTGAATAATAACCGAGACGAAGTCGAGGTTATTATCACTGCTATTCACTGAGCCTGAGGTGACTAATTGTTTTAGTAGAATTACACAGGTGATTATTTGAAAAAATAAAAATAAATAAGCATTATAAAGAAAATAAATTTTTATTTCACATTTCAAAAGCTGGCAGCCATTTTGTCAAAATGCTGTAGGTGACTGTAGGTAACTATCGAGAAATAGTCCGAAGTTCTCGACCAATCAGCGCGCTTGATTTTCTATAATCACCTGTGTAATTCTACTAATTGTAGTTAGTACAGTCTCAAACAAAATAAATACCAAAAAACTGGCTTCGCCTCAGGTACCTTTACATAAATCCTTTATACGTACATTGGAAAAAAAGCACGCTACGCCCCTGGCATGGGATGATAGAGGATGATAGTCGATGACTCAGTCGATGACTTGAGTTTCTGCGACGCACACAGGGAGCCCAACATAATACGTATAAGAATGAATAATAGCAGAAGTACATAACTATTAGTTATGCGCTTTAGCTATGTACTTCTGATATACACCTATTCATATCAAAATATCGTTGTCCAGGCCGAAAGCAACAAGCAAGAAGCTGACGACCGCAAAGGACTTTGGGAATCTCCTAATTAATTAATTTAGCCGTGGTACTTGAGAAGTTATCCCTACGAGCGTTGAATAGTTATCATTTGGAACTATTTGGCCATTTGAAAATGCATGTTATCAAAATGTCTACGGATGAATAAATGAATAAGGAGAAAGTCCCAAAGCCCTTTGCAGTCGTCAGCTTCTTGCTTGTTGCTTTCGGCCGGGACAACGCCCGGGGGATAACGATTTTTGGAATACAATGTGTATAATGGTAACAGATTTCTTCAAAGTGTCAACTAGCGTGAAGTCGAGCCGGGCTTCTAACTGATATAGCCTATATAGGGGATGGGGAGAAAGCGAGAGTGGAGGTCACCAAGGAGCGTACGCGTCTGAAAATCAGGCTATAGAAGAAGAAGAAGAAGAAGCATGTCTTTATATATTTCCTCTATATCTTTTACATTTATATGATATAATTTTAATAACGTGAATATAAATTAAAAATAAGATTCTGTCTAACTTGGGGCAGATAATTTCACTTGAGTCTTAGATAGGCCCCCTGAGGATCTAGAATCTAAAAGTTCATCCTAAATACTAATTAAAACAAGAAAACTATTTAAAAACAACTAAAACTAGAGAGAAGTCAGTGATGAAATGTTGTCATCAACATTCCAAAAAAGTCAAAAAAGACAAAAAACTACAGTTTCGATCTATTTCGGTGTCTCCCGGGGTTCCTGTGTATCAAGATAAGCCGGGGATGGGCGGGGGAGGGGAGGGTTAATTTTTTTTTATTGTTACAGCGAAATTTTTACTGTTAGCTCTCAGCTGTTGAAATGGCCTAAAATTTTAATGTTAGCTGTTATGCAGATCCCCCATCTAGGCCCTCTAGATAGGGTTCACTTTTATATATCGATCTGTCTTCAACAGGGTATATGAAGCATGGTTGGGCTGCCTGTTTTTGTGTGCCAAATATTTCCTCTTCCGGTAACAGAATGTTACTTCCTGTGCAAATGATGTCATTTCAGGCCACAGGGGTAAAATGTAATTTAGTTGGAGCAGTAAAAAAAAAATTGATTCCAGCTTTTTATTCTTATAATTCTTAAAAATTTACAGCTATCGTCAGTATAGTATAGTTATATTTTCAAAATCTTTGTTGATGATTTTACATCTGAAATCAAATGAAGACTTTTTGGCATGTTGAAAAAGTAAAAACTCACCCCTCCCCCAACTTTTAATTTGGCCGGAGATGCATCTGACATGATCTGTGCCAACGGGTTTGTCAACGGGGACATTGGCACTTAATTTTGTTATGAATTTCTTCGTATTTCTCATACTAATAGTATGATTAGTCGTGATATTTCTCTGTTGGGGCGAATGCTAGAAGTTTTATGGAATGAACAAACCTAACAAAGACCTAAATTCCCGACTGGAAGGATTCATTTGTCCGGCATGTTTGGTGGATTTTGCGAGCGTATCTCAAGTTCAAGAACACTGGTTCAACTTTCATTCGACGTCAAGCCGGGATCCACGCAACAGTTCTGGTCAGAATGGTTTCAAGGTGAAATACACAAATACTGTTTAATCGTTGACACAGAACTTTCATTGAAAGTTCTTCAGCGTGCTGTAGTTCTCGTTATTCGTTATGATATGATAGTTGATATGTTTTTGTGTGTGGTGTTGATCGATGAAGAATTTGTTTACAATTCGAATTAAGCTTACATTCTCACGTACGAGGTGTTCATCACTTCTATCGTTTCCTTCGATATTCATTTCTTAACCTAAAACCAGACATGCATGCATTGCTTTCAGTCATTCTTTTAAAAAGTTTAATTGGTGAGGAAGGCATTTCAAATTTTGAGATTTATCTCAACATTCCTCCACCATTGTTTAGATTGTGTTTATCTGGCCTTTGTTCTTGAACTATTTCAAACCACGAATATTTTTTCTACATGTGTTTCTCTGCAAAAAAATTTTTGGAGTTGTGTAGCTCTTTCTTTGGTCTTGGGCTTGGGTGGTATCTGGTTCTTGCAGAAATTTTGTTTTGGGAATTGCCACCCCCCTGCCAATATTTCTAATGTGTAATGGCCCACCCCTTAGTAGGTAGCTTGGTAGCTTATATTGATTGTAAGCGAAAATCTCCATAAAAGCGCTCATAATATCATGCAATCATCACGCCATCAAGCGCGTGCTGAAAAGAACTTTTCGCTCAATCTTCTCTCTTTTTTTACAACACAACTCATTTTCTCTTTATGCTTTTTATTGAACATGGTTTAAAAAGGTAATAATAATTATATGTTTTCTTGTTCAATATTATTTAGAACTAGTGGTTTAAATAGAAAGTGAAATGCTGCGATGTGTCGACTATTAAATTCAATGTGTGGTTCCTCAACATTATTATATGTGAATTGAATTAACATTGTATATTAATTCCTTATTACAACAACAGGAACAGCAGTACCATAATTACACATGCATGAGAATCAAATACATCAATACAATCCATATAGACGTCAAAACTATAATATAGTCAAGGGTTTCCTTGTATGCAGGCATTAATTTAAATACATTGTTGTGGCTTCATCTTGGTTCAATAAACAAATTTCAAATGCAGATGAAGCCACTACAATGTATTTATATAATATTATAGTCTTTTGACAGCATTCATTAAGGCTGAATGTATTTAGTCTCATTTTCATGCTCGTCATTATTGATCCTCCCCTGGTAAAATTCGAGATTAATAGCTTTTTAACCACAAGGTTGTTACCACCACGAGTAGTTCAGTATTTGTCACCCAGCATCAAAGGTGGTTGGTAGCAGTATTGATTTAGTTTGCGTGACTGATTTGTTCCCGTAGCTGCCACAATATGTGAACTCAATCACTGGCAGTTCAGCGATAGCATGGCTGTATCTCGGATGATTTGTGTTTCAAGGGCATCCAAGTACATGCTGTCTCCTTCTTTCAATATCTGATTGACTGTAGAAGTATTCCATTGCTGAACTGGACATATTAAACAACGCTGAAAAACTCATAAATATTTAACACTACATTGTTCATGACCTTGATGAATGACATGAATGCTTCCAGCAATGAATAATTAGTTGACTTTGACATATGATAAAACTGTAGAAAACAAGCGCTTATACCTGGCATCGATTCATTCAAAATGTCGAGCTTGATCCAATGGCCTAAACCAAAGACTTGGAAGATCGCTATTTTGATTCAATCGAAGCCAGCTAAGCGTTCGTTTGGCAAGCTTGATTCCGAGCAACATTAGACTCGACTAGGACTGCCACTGACCAAGAGTACTACATGTTCACAAAATCATCGCCAGCCCACGAATGAAATCCACAGGTCGAAGTAGGCCATGGTTAATATAATAACATGCCCAGTACCCACTCGACCATATCAGACACAGGGAGCCCATCAAGAATAGTGTGCTGCTCGGCCTTACAGCTATCTAGATCAAAATCTTAAAGTGCCTATCACCCTTATTTTTGTTATCATGAAAATTCTTATAATAACTATGTATCTTTTTTCGATATTCCAGAGGGAAGAATATTTTCGAATCTTTAGAGGTTCAGTGATATTTACTCAACCCAACATTCATTAATTATATTTTGTAGTCAAAATATAAGTTTGGCCGAGAAAAACTGGTCAGACAATCAATCCTAAACACAAATAATGTAAGAAAACTCCCATGGTATTTTAGCTTAATAGAAATAAAATGATAAGAAACTAAACACAAAGAAATGTATGGAGCGAAAAACTGTTAGGGTTGAATAGATGACCTCACTGACACTTCTAAAGATTCATAAAAAGTAAAATACTTCCCATAGGAATTTTGAGAAAACACATTAACCAGTAATTGTATGGCTCTTTGAGATTATTTCAGTGAAGTTTCAGCTAACTTAAACTTCGATCGATTTTCGTCTAAGTAGCACTTTAAAGTGCCTATCACCCTTATTTTTGTTATCATGAAAATGTATTCTATGTATTAAAGGTTAGTCATTTGATATTTGTTATTAATTATTATTATACCAGTAAGTTTGACAAAAATACAAGGTCTCCATGGTATAATGAATATGATAAAGAGTTTCAAAAAGTCATGCATAATTAATGAGCAAGTCATCCAATTGGTCCACACGTTTTTACCTTTATACCCAGTAATGCACTGCTTTTAGTATTCTTTATATAAAGAATACTAATGAGGAACAATGGCTTTATATATTTAAAGTTTCATAAAGTTTTCCTGTACGGGACGACATATACATGTACATGTATGTTGTCCGGAAAGATTGCTCCTTGGTCACACTTTTTTGCTGTGTTTTACTGAAATCATCCGAAAATGTATTATTTTCGAAGATCGTTTTTGAAGCTGTCCAATAAACTTGCAGATCGTGCTTTATCGGGTCTAAAACCACTCGGCTTTGCCTCGTGGTTTTAAACACTCCTGCTCGTTTATTATTCAATCAAAGTTAAATTCTGAATCCTTTTATACTTAGCCACAACAACCACTTCATCATGAGTTCAAGATAGCATTCTTTGGACTCCCAGAGCAGTGTGGAGTTTGCCATGATGAAGTTACAAACTATGAAGGATTGTACTGTGAAGGTCAGTTCTACAATAGATAATTTGTATACTCTGTATTAAGTTAAATTACATGTATACAATGTATGTTCAATATGTGGATTAATTTTCTTCAGTAGCTCTATAAATAATCAATATTAGGGAGTCTAAGCTTTGCAAAATCCACGACAACGACTTCAACCATTTGTACATATATATTTCATATTCATATTTGATAGTTTAAGAAGATTGTTTTTTATTTTTATTCTGTAAAGCGCATTAGATCATATTTACATGTAATTTTTGCGCTATATAAGTATTAAATTATTATTATTATTATTATCAACCAGAAGTGTAAATAACTTCTGTTACATCATGGAAAATGCTTTGTACAATTTTTATTCACTTGTTGTTTTGTATCACAAAACTCCCTCACTTGAGGACTTGCTTGTTCGTTTTATGATACTTCACAGCTCGTGAATAAAAATCGTACGCACGCATTTTCCATGATGTAATCTCTATTTATTGACTGATTTCAGTGTGTCACTACATTTGTCACAAAAGGTGTGAAGGAATGGTTAGTACAATATTAACTTATGTACATGTGAACTCATGTATGTGTACATTGTACATGTATAATAATAATTATACATTATAACTGTAATTATACATTTATAATTCTATATGTATATATATGTTCCACTAGTGTTCATGCAAGTGTATCACAGATTAATTATTTGTACATATTTATATACCTATAATGGTTGTGTTACTACATTCACTGTAGGTAATATCAAAGTGTGATAAACAGCCTTCACTGATAAACACTGGTTCTCAAACTTTATTATGCAAGTGTATCACAGATTAATTATTTGTACATATTTATATACCTATAATGGTTGTGTTACTACATTCACTGTAAGTAATATCAAAGTGTGATAACACAGCCTTCACTGATAAACACTGTTCTCAAACTTTATTCATGCAAGTGTATCACAGATTAATTATTTGTACATATTTATATACCTATAATGGTTGTGTTACTACATTCACTGTAGGTAATATCAAAGTGTGATAAACAGCCTTCACTGATAAACACTGGTTCTCAAACTTTATTATGCAAGTGTATCACAGATTAATTATTTGTACATATTTATATACCTATAATGGTTGTGTTACTACATTCACTGTAGGTAATATCAAAGTGTGATAAACAGCCTTCACTGATAAACACTGGTTCTCAAACTTTATTATGCAAGTGTATCACAGATTAATTATTTGTACATATTTATATACCTATAATGGTTGTGTTACTACATTCACTGTAGGTAATATCAAAGTGTGATAAACAGCCTTCACTGATAAACACTGGTTCTCAAACTTTATTCAATGTAAGTTGACATGTTGAACCACTCAATTGGTAAGAATAGGGACTTTTAAAGTGACTATTCTCTGTACAATATAGAGTACATGTACAATGTATTAGTAATCAAGGCCGTAGCTGCCAGTTTTTGAGTGGTCCGGTTTTCATGAATAATCAAAAATGTAAATAAATTGAAACCGGACCAACCGTACTGGCGGCTACAGCCCTGGTAATATTATAAATAGTAATATAAGTAATTGCATGTGGCTTCTTGACCTTCTAGGGGAACAAAAATGATAGCTACTTTGGATATCGACTTCCTAAAGTGGTAAGTTTTAATCTTTTTTTACAAGTTATGATGTTTAATAATAATAATAAATAATAATAAATCGGTTCTTATATAGAGCATTTCACATTGTCTCAATGCACTTTACAACCGATGGAGGACTTTTTCGGGCTGCATATGAAGGCGCCTATGGCAGCCGAGCAGCTTACAATCATGAGGAGTTAGTATGTTAGTGTATTCTGCCTCCAATTTGAAGTAGGCTGTTGAACCGGGTAACAATCCCCTACTCTTACGAAGAGTTCAACAGGTTCTTTTAATGTCCCCCGTGAACAGGTTAGATTAGGGTCGGGAGACAGGACCTACGGTTTAGCGTCCTTATCCGAGAAGACGTGAAGGTCTAACCATTTGCAGATGTAATTACAAAGACAGCATCTTCTCCTCATTAATGGACTGGCCGGGACTTGAACCACGAACCTCCCGCACAATAGACCGGTACTCAACCAACTGAGCCAACCGGATATGATATGAAAGATAAAAACTGTGTTGGTGTATATAAATAATGAAAGACTTTGAAAGAGAAAAAGGTGTGCCGATGCTAGTCTGATGTGTTACCACTACACCATAAGATACAACCATGCTGGTTTAATGCCGCCATAATGAACCGTATGGTCATTTTCATATTGACATACATTTGTTACTGTGATTATTTATGGTGTTCAACTTTCCCTGAAAGAGAAATAGCATTGGGACCCTTAATGGTTGGTTATCACATATACTTCATTATGTTTCCAGTGTAGTTGTACCTTGTGGTCTAGACTAGTGGTAACACATCCAGTCAGACTAGCATCCTGAAGCCGTGGGATCAAGTCCCACCAAGGCACACATTTTTCTCTTTCAAATTATTTGTAGTACTACATCAATACTTGATAGTCAGTGGCACATTTTTGTTTGACGTTTCCTACATTTATCATATTCATGAATAATTCATGAGGAAAACACAATAGAAATCACAACCGTGGCAGAGCTTGTATATCTCATACAACACGGCCACTCATATTGTATCTATTATGTACTATGCATTATAGTGATGATATAAGTACTACTACAATATACCACAAATGTTAACTATTATTATTATTATTATTATTATTATTATTATTATTATTATTATTATTATTATTATTATTATTATTATTATTATTATTAACTCTTTTGCACTTTCAAAAGAGGTACAATTTGTAAAATGAATTTGTTAAATTCTATACACAGCAATCACCAAGTGCACATAAAGGCATTGTCAAACATTTACGGCACATTGTCTCAAAGTAAGTTATATATTTTATAATGTTAATTATAGAACAAATTTCAATCTTGTGTCATTTGTGCAATTTTAGTCACCGAATACGTACATACACCTATATCACGCTAGCGTGACATTATTAAATATTTGATTTATCGGAAAAAGAAATTTACTGTCAAATTTGTCACATCGATAAGTAAAATTGCAAAGTTTCGTCAAGATTGCCCTAAAACTGACGAAGATATGAATTTTTGAAACTAAATATTTTTGTGGATTTTTTGCAAAGAAATGTATGTGACCGGGCATCTCATGCCCGCCATGCCTCGTTATCATGCTAGACACATACATTTCTTTGCAAAAAAAATCCAAAAAAATATTTAGTTTCAAAAATTCATAAAAACGGACGAATATGAATTTTTGAAACTAAATATTTTATCAAATATTTAATAATGTTACGCTAACGTGATATAGGTCTATTGAATACATGCAAACACTTCGTTCAGTCACTCCGCACTTTTCGTATATCTGAGCCTTCGATTCTTAGTGCCCGGCACAGGATGCACGTGCAATAGACCGGGGGAAGAAGCTACTTTCACGTTTGAGGTCAAAGAACGATGATACGGCCTGCATCGACTTTAGAAAAGCCTGACTAATAACTTAGTGCATCAACAACAATTCTCCAGGATATGCTTATTAACCTGAAACACATACTAATTGTTGACAAATCGTCTACAAAGTACTTCAGGTCAAGTGCAGTATGAGCTTAGAGCCTACGTTGACCTGCAAGTACAGCAAAACTATATATTTGAGCATGCATTAAATTACTCATTTTCCTGTCGGTAAAACTCAGCTGCAGAAGTACATGTATGCATTACAGTCATGTGGTCGCAGTTTTGAAGTGGCGCTGTTACACATGTTAAATTATTATAAGAACCGACTTATAATAATAATAATAATAATAATAATAGTAATAGTAATAATAATAATAATTTATTATTTGTATTGCGCATTTATCTATATAAATACTCTAGTTAAGGAATTAATTACTCGGGCCACCTGTGGTAGACCGAGTAAATTGAATCTGCAGTTCGTGTCGTCTGTCGGATTACGTCGAGGAATGACAGGAATGTCTGTTTCAGGGTTTCGATTGGCTCAAAAGTCAAAACCATGGCAACTTATCACATGCTGACCTTACCATGAGGTTGATCGTCGCGTCTCTTTCTTATTACTGTTCTTGTTTGATTTCAACCTTTATGTTCGCCTCAAATAAAAACTCTGTGAGATGAAATATCACAAAGTACTACTGTACCTAGCAGCTTAATTGCCCAGTTTGTGAAATCAGGGAGGTGTATTCGTATATTCATTTGAACTCCAGAAACGAAAAGAGCAGCTCGATATTAGTAAAAGGCCAAAGTCTCAGCGCATAATGTCTGACGTCACAGGAAAAATGGCATAAAAAATAATTTTTATCGTTTTCTAAGATGTTGTTTGGAAAATGCATTGGATGGCACGGCTTTTGCTAACAAATGCATTTTCCAAACAAAATCTTAGAAACCGATCGATTTTACTTTGTTAGTCATTTTTCCTGTGTCAGTCCCCCGAAAAGGGTGAAAGGTGCGACCCTGAAGGATCATGGGGGTTTCTATTTGCAGTGGCATATTCTTCATAAACGTCTTGTACTAAACAAGAAAATTGCGGCGAAGAAAATGGCCGAATTTTTTGTCGGAATGTCAGGGAATTTGGGTAGAAAGACTTGGTAAACAGTATCTCCCATGATTTTCTGGGGTCGCACCTTTGTGAGTCAAGGGTGACTAACTTAATTGAATTAGGTGTGTAAAGCATTAGATGTTATTATTATTATTGTATTATGATTGATCCCTACATATTGTTTAACAGGGGAAGAATACGACATGTCGACAAAGAGTTTGATTTGGACCTCACATACATCAATGATAGAGTTATTGGTATGTTAGATATAAAGTATCATACACCTACATGTACATATATGTACAAATGAGATTTAATATAAAGACGTTTCATCTACGTTTTTAAGGTATAGATCTACTCCAAGCTTACAATGTTTTAAACAGCATTAAACATAAGTAAACAAACATCATATACACTCACTAAATTGCAGAATCGTTGTCGGATTCAAAATCATAGAACATAGAAGCTGAAACCGCAAGGGATACCTCAATTAAAAGTGCTCGAAAATTATCCCCGAATTTCGTACCTTAGCATTAGCCATTACCTAAAATGGGACTGGGACCAAGTCCATAAAACTAATTCAATAAGAAACTAGCAAAATTGAGCATCATTTTCTGAGAGAGCAGATCAAACTTAGGTAGTCTGGAAAGTTTGGTGAAAGATGTCTATTTTCACATACAAACTCTGTACATTTTTGACCTTGTCCAGCCAAACCATACATTCACTGTAAAATTTTGGCTGGACAACACAATTTCAAAAGTTTATAATTCCGACAGAATTCGCTCAAATCACATCAAACTTTGCACAGATACTAATTTCAACATGATGTTTCATGTCATAATCTTAATTTCGTAATCGCATTAATTCTAATAAACTCGTTCCCAGTCCCCTACTCGTTTAGGTAATGGCTAATTGACCTTGCTTTCTGTGGCGTTGATGACGGCCTATTTGCTTAATGAACTGGTTTTGAGGTATAATTTTAATACAAATTTTACTTTTTATATTATTAAATGTAGTATTAGTATTATGCAATTATATATATTAGGTGCGTCTCATCACGCGTTAGTTAATTTATTTTTCTTTTCTTTCACTTTCTATAGATAGGTGTCCCCAATTAGCTTACTATCATTGTAAACTAGATCCTAAAGACACATTAATAAAGTTTTATTATTTTATTATTATTATTATTATTATGATGATGATGATGATGATGATGATGATGATGATGATTTTTACGATTCTTTTACCTTTTGAATTTTCCAAACGTGGAATTAAATAAACATCAATCATTATACTTCTCAGAAATGTGTTTTATTTTATAGTCCGATATCTTTTAAACGGGTTTTTGAGCAATAATATTAGTACAAGCAACCATGGCGTGACGGCAGTCGGCAAGCACAGCGACACGGATCAGGCGACCTTGTCTACCCACGGAGCCAAAGCATAAATTCAGTAAAAATTAAATTGGAAATAAAGTATTTTTGTTGTCTGTTAACTTATCTGCCTGGTGTTTTTTTTTCCGAAAAATGTTTTCACCTGGCAGGTTAAGTTAACAGACAACAAAGGTGTACATGTATAGGGGGAAAACTGTATTTCCAATTTTATTTTTTACTGAATTTATGCTTTGGCTTCCCTGTGGTCTACCAAAACAAAATCTACTGGATAATCAAAGCCGTCGCTCTCTAGCTTTGTACATGTTCACACTTCTGTTATTCAAGATTGTCCAGGCAGATGCAGAGGAACATCTGTGAAATAAAAGTACTCGAAAATCATCCTCGAACTTCGTATTTTAACATCCAGACGATTCAGACTATGATCTGACGAAGCTCGACGAAGTTACTGTCTCTTTGCCTAATTCATGCATTTGAACAGCGTGCGTGTTTGTATTTGTGATGAGTGTATTTCTTTCCTTCGAGTTCTCTCGATTTTGAAACTCTCATGTGGTTGATACGAACAGTACTTCGGATTTAATTCCATACGTGCTCGGAAACTATTTGACCCGTTTGAGCGAATCATACTTTCGCATTGAGTTCGATAGGCATTCGAAAACTATTCGACCCGTTTGTGACCAACGGAAAAACAATTAAAGAATGCAGGCTTCCGCGGGAATTGCCTGAGTTATAAATGGCTAAACTAGATTATGGTCTTAAAAGCTTGGAATAAATTATTACAAAGCTCTTAAAAATGTAGATGAAGCGTCTTTGTATGAAATGAATCCTACACGTGTACAACCAAACATGAGATAAATTCTTTTTTAGTATCTTGCATGACTTAAAATTAAAAATCATAGAGCTACGTTAGGCCTAGTTCAAACGCCGTTCAAAAGAAGCCGCCTCATTATCTATTGTTTGAAATGAGAACGGCTCATGATTAGCACGACGTCTGAACTAGGCCTAAGTTGTCCTTCACTAAATGAACATTTACATTTAACTAGAACAGAAAGATGATTGACTTTGTTTTGCAGCAATCCCATAAATCAATGCTGTTTTATGACAGTGATGTTCCTGATGATGATGATGAAAATGGCAATAATTATTGCCCATTATTATTGTCAAATGTGTAGTGCAGCACACTGTTATCTCATTGTTATTGTTACATTACAGCAATGTCATTTCCTGCCACTGGACTTGAGACAACTTACAGGAATAATCTTTGTGATGTTGCAAAAATGTTACAGACAAAACACCAGGATAAATATATGGTATGGACATTGTACAGCTTGTTCATAAATTTATTTTATCTTCATATAATGACTACCAGTATGTTACTATAGTAAACAGTATTAGTTACCATCATATTGACTACCAGTATGTTACCATAGTAAACAGTATTAGTTACCATCATATTGACTACCAGTATGTTACCATAGTAAACAGTATTAGTTACCATCATATTGACTACCAGTATGTTACCATAGTAAACAGTATTAGTTACCATCATATTGACTACCAGTATGTTACCATAGTAAACAGTATTAGTTACCATCATAATGACTACCAGTATGTTACCATAGTAAACAGTATTAGTTACCATCATATTGACTACCAGTATGTTACCATAGTAAAAAGTATGTTACCATCATATTGACTATCAGTATGTTACCATAGTAATAAGTAAGTTACCATCATAATGACTATCAGTAAGTTACCATAATAATAAGTACAATGTAAGTCACCATCATAATGACTAATAATATGTTACCATAGTAATAAGTAAGTTACCATCATAATGATTACCAGTAACTTACCATAGTAATAAGTAAGTTACCATCATAATGACTACCAGTATGTTACCATAATAATAAGTAAGTCACCATCATAATGACTACCAGTATGAACCATAGTAATAAGTAAGTCACCATCATAATGACTACCAGTAAGTTACCATAGTAATAAGTAAGTTATCATCATAATGACTACCAGTATGAACCATAATCTGTGGTGGATCTAGGGGGGGTTCGGCCAAATCCCCTAAAGTGCAATCGAACCCCCTAAATGACAACAACGAACCCCCTAAATGAAGAAAACTACGAAAATTGTTAAGATCTGCGAGTCCAAATAACAGTATTTTCGAGTCCAAATACATCCTGTGTTATTACACGGTTTAGGTGCGCTGCGATCGTTAGAATATGGTTTCCATATGATCGTAGCGATATGAAAACCACAGGATCTCTACGATCGCTGAACACATTTTGGACAATCATAGCGATCGCAGCGTTCATATGGAAACCTAGTATTCTTTGCAGCCGTCGGGATTTCGTCACAAGTAGCATTGTGTGACGAAATCCCGACGGCTGCAAGAGTTCGAGTCTAACCCTGCATATACATGCCTCTGCTGTCTGTATTAGGAGACTAATGGAAACCACACTCAAACGATCGCAGCAATCGTAGCGATATGAAAACCACAGGATCTCTACGATCGCTGAACATATTTTGGACAATCATAGTGATCGTAGCGACCATATGGAAGCCAGCCTTCAGAGAGTACGATTGATAGCAAGGATTATCGATTCAGTCATCGAAATTCGCAAGTGTTATACTTTTTTCACATTTCATTGGTTTGCTGAGACAGTGTAGGAAGTAATAATAGCGATAGGTGTAATTCACAAATATCTCTTGGAGAACGCTGGAAATAGCATTCATGCATAGCCTGGCTGGCGATGATTTTGTGAACACGTAGTACTTTTGGTCAGTTGCAGTCCTCGTCGAGTCTCATGTTGCTCAGAATCAAGCTTGCCAAACGAACGCTTAGCTGGATTCGATTGATTCAAAATGGTGATCTTCCAAGTCTTTGGTTTACGCCGTTGGAAGCTCGCCATTTTGCACTATATAAATAAATAAAAAATATTACTATTATTATTATTATGCCGTGTAATCGCTTGTTTTCTACAGTTTTATCATATGTCAAAGTCAACTAATTATTCATTGCTGGAAGCATTCATGTCATTCATCAAGGTCATGAACGATGATATTTATGAGTTTTTCAGTGTTGTTTAATATGTCCAGTTCGGCAATGGAATACTTCTACAGTCGATCAGATATTGAAAGAAGGAGACAGCATGTACTTGGATGTCTTTGAAAGACAAATCATCCGAGATACAGCCATGCTATCGCTGAACTGCCAGTGATCCAGTAGTTCACATCAGCTACGGGAACAAATCAGTCATGCAAACAAACCAAATCAATAATAACGAGCATGAAAACGAGACTCTATACTTCACTTTACATTCAGCCTTGATATTGTAGTTTTGACGTCGATATGGATTGTATTGATGTATTTGATTCTCATGCATGTGTAATTATGGTACTGCTGTTCCTGCTGTTGTAATAAGGAATTAATATACAATTTAAATTCAATTCACATATAATAATGTCGAGGAACCACACATTGAATTCAATAGTCGATACATCGCAGCATTTCCCTTTCTATTAGAAACGACTAGTTATTATGGTAACTTACTGGTAGTCATAAAACGTCAAAAACTCAACTCCCTGTGTTCAGTCCACATGCCCATATTTGGGCATTGTATAAAAGCTACGCCCATCGAGTAATTATTATTATTATTACTTTTCCATAATAATAATTATTATTATTATGTTTCAGGTTTTTAATTTATCAGAAAGACGTTATGATATCTCAAAACTTCATCATCAGGTGAGGGATAATACAAAATCTCTGGTTAGTAATACAGAATAATTTGTATGAGATAGTAATGTTATATTGCATGAGACAGTAATGTTATATTGTATGAGACAGTAATGTTATATTGTATGAGACAGTAATGTTATATTGTATGAGACAGTAATACTGTATTGCATGAGATAGTATAAATACTGAATTCTATGCGATAGTAATACTGTATTGTAGGCAATTCACCTTGCCATGTTGGTGCATTGTTCATACACTTTTAGCCGGTTGTGGTGTACATTCTTGGTCTGTGGCCCTTTCTGTATGCGTAATGTCAGATCGTCAATCCGATCTACAACCAGAAAAGGGCGTTCATACACTTCATTCTGTAGTTTGGGGCAGATACCCTTTTTCCCTCTTGGGATGAACAGCCAAACAGCATCCCAACGATTGTGATGCACCCCGCAATGTTCGTAGTACCGCTTTTGTCGTCCAGCCTCGATGTTAAACTGTTCCCTTGCCAACCTGTGCAAGTCAACCGGTCTTATCACTTAATTCGATTGGTTCAGATCTGCCAAAGACAGGGTCGACAGATAGCGAGATCTCTCGACTGAGCATCATCAGGCTTGGCGTGCAGCCCGTGGTCTCATGTAAAGATGATCTGTAGGCCATCATCGCCTGCGGTAAGTGCTCATCCCAGTCGCGTTGTTTGAGACGAATGTGGACAACATGGCTTCGGGGGTGTGGTTGTACCGCTCAACCATACCATCTGATTGTGGATGCAATGGTGTGGACACTTCCTGAAAGACTCAAAGTTTCTTCCCAGTTCAGAGTACAGTTGTCTTGGAACGCCAAACCTGGCAATGAACTCTGCGACCAGCTTTGTTGCTACAGTTCCTGTTTCCCGAGTCGGCATTGCATATGACTCTGTCCATTTTGTAAAATAGTTGGGAACAACTAGTATTCCCTCATTTCCTCTTTCAGTTTCAGGTAGAGGGCCAAGTAATAATAATAATAATATTTATTTATTTATATAGCGCTATTTCTAGTAGTCCAATAGCGCTTTACAATGTGTAAAAATAATCATCATCAATTAATTAAATAATATATTAGGTACATCCAAGTACGTCCAGAGATACTCTAAATTGTAGCATTTCAGGGCAGCACAAGGAGTCTTTTGTGGCTTTTCTCAGCCGAACAGATGTCGCACCTCTGGCACCAGTCCTGGGTGTAGCCATACCAGTAGAAACGTTGTTTGAGGCGTTCCGATATCTTCAAGACACCCAGATGTCCATCGGTCTTATTGTCTTGCAAGTGCTTCAGCGCCTCTGCTCTCAAGCTCTTTGGTAAATCAGACTTCCACCGTCGATACAGTACACCATCTTTGACCTCTAGTCATTCCCATTGACGCCAGTAGGTCTTCACATCTGCACCCTCTGAAGATATGTCTGGCTATGTTGGACGTCCCTTTGTAAACTCCTTCAGCTTGTCAATCAAGGCCAGATCAGGATCTGACAGCTTCTCCAAGCAAAGGTCTCCGTCAGACAACGACTTACCTCCGAAGCCACTCGCTTTTTGCATCATCGTTTCCTCATGCTTTGATTGGCATCCTGATGTGCGGGTCTCTGGTTGTAAAATGTATGCACCCAGTTGCATACTTGAATCCTGCGTGAGCACTGTGGATTCCTCACTCGACATGGCGCTAGGTTCGCGTTCTTCCATCTTATTATCGCCTTCCAAGCATTCGCAATATCTGCAATCTAAACAGGGCTTCCTAGGGAGTGCATCGGCATTAGTGTGGCTCTTTGCACTCCAATGCTCGACCACAAAATCGTAGGTACCTAGCAGCTCGATCCACCTCGCCAGCTGATTTTCAGGGTTTTTGAAATTGATCATGCACCATGATTAGTTTTAATCTTGAAGGGCATGCTGTAGAGGTAGTGAAAGCGTTTGACTGACTTTACCACTGCAAGAAGCTCCTTCCTTGTGACACAGTAGTTTCTCTCAATCTTAGTAAGGTTGCTGCTAAAGTATGCCACCACCTTCTCCTCCCCATCTTGCTCCTGCGATAGTACAGCTCCTACATCATTGTTGCTGGCATCTGTATCCAGAATATAGGGATCCTCACACGTTGGATAAGCAAGCACTGGTGCAGTTGTAAGCATTGCCTTTACTTTCTGAAAAGCCTCGTTGCATTCATCAGTCCAGACAAACTGCTCACCCTTTTCAGTCAGTCGGTGAAGGGGCCGTGCAATATCTGCAAAGTACTTGATGAATCGCCTATAGTAAGTGCAGAGTCCTAGGAAGCTACAGAGTCCTGTTATGTCAGATGGTATCGGACAGTTGCGTACCGCTTCTAGTTTTGCTACTGACGATGTGCCCCCAAAATGTCGCTGACTCCTGGAAGAGGTGACATTTCTTAGGACTCCAGCCATTCTCAGTCGCTCCAGAACTTCTCTCAACCTGTCTTTTTCATGCACGAACGAAGGTGCGTGATCGATAATGTCATCGAGGTAGGTAAGGCAAACATTCCAGGGTAATCCCGACAGAACCCTTTCCATAAGCCTTTCAAAGGTAACTGGAACGTTGCACAATCCGAATGGCATGACTGTAAAATGGTAGAATACACCGTTACCCATTCGTGAATGCCGTCTTCTCTTTGTCAGCGTCATCCATCTCTACCTGCCAATATCCGCTACATAAGTCAAGTTAGAGTGGAGAACCAGACAGGCCCAGCCAGGGCATCGAAGCAGGCATCACTTCTTGGAAGAGGATAGGAGTCCTTGGTGGTCACATCATTGAGTTTCCCATTAGCCACGCAGAACCTTGTTGTTCCGTCCATCTTCTTGACGAGGACGATGGGCGAGGCCCTGATGGACTCGAAGAATGCTCTGCTATTCCTTCCTTTTTTTGGATGTGAGTCTCTGCTTCGCTGTGCTTGTGCATCGGCAGTGTCCTAGCGGGTTGTCGTACCTGCCTCTCATTTCCGGTGTTGATCTTGTGCTTTAATAATAATCTGTATTTACAGTGGGTGAACAAATACAGCAAATGTACAATACTGGTTTCCAATGTTAGACTGGTTTCCTTTGTTAGAGGAGAATCACTTCGGGTTCAATATCAGCAACCCAGACCAAGATGAAGGGCTTCAATATCCCCCAGATGGATATTACAGACTTGCAAAGTCTAATAGTAGAAATATTAAATGTTAAACCAAAACATTAAATGTTTGACCAAAGTTCACAATTGTCACGCTATGTTTAGAACTGTCACAATACTATCACACTCTACCACAGGGAGCCCAATATACCATACCATCGCACTCTATCACAGGGAGCTCAATATAAATGTACTGTCACACTACCACAGGAAGCCCAATATACTATCACACTCTATCACAAGGAGCTCTACCACAGGAAGCCCAATATACTAGCACACTCTACCACAGGGAGCTCAATATACTATCACTCTACCACAGGAAGCCCAATATACTAGCACACTCTACCACAGGGAAACCAAAATACCATCGCACTCTACCACAGGTACATTTTGTACCCCATTATACTATCACACTCTATCACAGGGAGCCCAATATACTATCACACTACCACAGGGAACCCAATATTTTTATTTGCTTTATTTGTATACATTACAATAACAATGGCATAGATGATACTTAGTTTTTTTATTCTATCTATTGTCTTAGGTATTGGATTTTGGCTGGCCAGATCATCTAGCACCACCATTAGAAAGACTGTGTAGGTATGTGTGGTATGATCATAGCACCTTTAGAATAATAATAATAATAATGATAATAACTTTTATTTATACACGATAAATTGTTAAAACTACAGCTTGTTGGGTCGTGTAAAGCGTAAATGTTAAATAGAATAGAGATGGAGGGAAAGTTCTAGAGCTCTAAATTACCTATTAAATCCTTCTGAGCATTAGCTATAGAAAGGAAAGGAGAAAGATATAAAATATCTGACTCTAATCAGATTCAAACCCACGATCTCTGGAACTGATCATCAATGCTCTATCAGCTGAGCTACAATGCCAGACTGGGAGCAGGCCGTGGGTACCCAGAACTGATCATCAATGCTCTATCAGCTGAGCTACAAGGCCAGACTGGAACTAGGCCGTGGGTACCCAGAACTGATCACCGATGCTCTACCAGCTGAGCTACAAGGCCAGACTGGGAGCAGGGCGTGGGTACCCAGAACTGATCACCGATGCTCTATCAGCTGAGCTACAAGGCCAGACTGGGAGCAGGCCATGGGTACCCAGAACTGATCATCAATGCTCTATCAGCTGAGCTACAAGGCCAGACTGGGAGCAGGCCATGGGTACCCAGAACTGATCACTGATGCTCTACCAGCTGAGCTACAAGGCCAGACTGGGAACAGGCCATGGGTACCCAGAACTGATCACCGATGCTCTACCAGCTGAGCTACAAGGCCAGACTGGGAGCAGGGCATGGGTACCCAGAACTGATCACTGATGCTCTATCAGCTGAGCTACAAGGCCAGACTGGGAGCAGGCCATGGGTACCCAGAACTGATCACCGATGCTCTATCAGCTGAGCTACAAGGCCAGACTGGGAGCAGGCCATGGGTACCCAGAACTGATCACCGATGCTCTATCAGCTGAGCTACAAGGCCAGACTGGGAGCAGGCCGTGGGTACCCAGAACTGATCATCAATGCTCTATCAGCTGAGCTACAAGGCCAGACTGGAAGCAGGCCGTGGGTACCCAGAACTGATCATCAATGCTCTACCAGCTGAGCTACAAGGCCAGACTGGGAGCAGGCCGTGGGTACCCAGAACTGATTACCGATGCTCTACCAGCTGAGCTACAAGGCCAGACTGGGAGCAGGGCGTGGGTACCCAGAACTGATCACCGATGCTCTATCAGCTGAGCTACAAGGCCAGACTGGGAGCAGGCCATGGGTACCCAGAACTGATCACCGATGCTCTATCAGCTGAGCTACAAGGCCAGACTGGGAGCAGGCCATGGGTACCCAGAACTGATCATCAATGCTCTATCAGCTGAGCTACAAGGCCAGACTGGGAGCAGGGCATGGCAGATGTAATTAATTTGGATCGAAAGTTGTAGTAAATAACATAATACAAATACTTGGAAAGGTGTATTTATCTCTTTGTGCTTGTTATTTGCTGGTACAATGTGTTTTAATAGCTGATGTATATTGTAAATATTGTTTTCTTTACCTTTAGTATAATTAAATCTATTGATTCATGGTTGAAGACAGATCCTGACCATGTTGTTGTGGTACATTGCAAGGTATGTCTCGTGACAGTAAGTCTTGCTATAACATTATTGCAGTGTTTCTCCGCATCTTCATTTCAATTTTAAGCATGGGAGATACTGTTTAGCAAGTCTTTCTACCCAAATTCCCTGACATTCCGACAAAAAATTCGGCATCTCATTTTATTTATTTTTTTAATTTTAATTTTCAAGATTCGCCCATAAGGCAGGTGTTGTACAATAGGACACGAAGTCCCCTTTAAAATACATTACACCACGTCCCACCCAATAAGAAGGTTACCCAGTATACCCGATCCCTGGTGAATTCCCAATATGAAAAAATTCATTGGGATTCAAATTTTGAATGTTATTTGAATTTGCTTCACCGGTTGAATACGGCTGTAAATAGAAACTCCCATGATCCTTCAGGGTCGCATCTTTCACCCTTTTCGGGGGACTAATGCTGCGGTCAGACTAGTGCTAGAGTTCGTGCTTTAGCGTGCTTGCTTATGACGTCAGTTAAGCAAATGCTAGACTTTAGCTAGCACACTACGGTCAGACTTGTCTAATGGGTGCTTGCTTGCTTGAAAGTGTTAATTGATATGTCACAGAACGTACTGTTTTTATATCGTTATTCAGATCAGCGTGCTGCAAGCAATCTTTTGAAATCATAGATAACATCTCTATTCTCTTGCTTTATTTTTAATATGTACAACCGTTTCAATTTGCTAAGGCAGCGGTTAATCAATCGTAGAAGAAGAAGATGTCTGGTTATTCAGCAACAACTGACAAACCATCGAATATTCCTTGGACAGAATCTGCAAGTGGTGATTCTAGCCCTTGTAAATGCAGCCCTACTTGAAAATGCCCTCCATGAACGGCCGTGGACACTCCATCGACCGATAATTCGCTTGTACACTGTATACTTCTTCGCATCTGAACTCCCTTGAGCAAAAGTCAATCTGCGATCGAAGGATTCGAAGCTGGCGCGTTCTGATCGGACCTTTCAGGTCAAACGTAAAGTATTTTCATTGGCTGATACGAGTAAACCAATTAAACTTATTTGCTTAGCAAGCTTCAAACATGGTACGGACCGTGCTTGAGATTTGCTGCGGTTCCTTTGTACTTTCTAGCATTTCGGATCAGTTTACTATTAAGCATTAGGTGTTGTGAAAAGTCGGTCACATTCGAAATTGAGCTAGAACTGTGCTAGGTAAACAGGATTAATTCAAGCAAGCACGGTTCTAGCGCTAGTCTGACCGTAGCATAACATAATTGAAATAGGTGTATATAAAATGTAAAATATACACCGATGCAGTTTCTAATTCTTTCACATTGACATACATTTGTTACTGCGATTATTTACGGTGTTCAACTTTCCCTGAAATAGCCTGGGACCCTACGGTTAGTTATCACATCGTACATACATGTACATGTATATGGTGTGATATACATTTGTATGGTGTGATGGGACCCTACGGTTAGTTATCACATGGTACATACATGTACATGTATATGGTGTGATATATGGTGTGATGGGACCCTACGGTTAGTTATCACATCGTACATACATGTACATGTATATGGTGTGATATATGGTGTGATGGGACCCTACGGTTAGTTATCACATCGTACATACATGTACATGTATATGGCGTGATATATGGTGTGATGGGACCCTATCGGTTAGTTATCACATCGTACATACATGTACATGTATATGGCGTGATATATGGTGTGATGGGACCCTACGGTTAGTTATCACATCGTACATACATGTACATGTATATGGCGTGATATATGGTGTGATGGGACCCTACGGTTAGTTATCACATCGTACATACATGTACATGTATATGGCGTGATATATGGTGTGATGGGACCCTACGGTTAGTTATCACATGGTACATACATGTACATGTATATGGTGTGATACATGGTGCGATGGGACCCTACGGTTAGTTATCACATCGTACATACATGTACATGTATATGGTGTGATATATGGTGCGATGGGACCCTACGGTTAGTTATCACATCGTACATACATGTACATGTACATGTATATGGCGTGATACATGGTGCGATGGGACGCTACGGTTAGTTATCACATCGTACATACATGTACATGTATATGGTGTGATATATGGTGTGATGGGACCCTACGGTTAGTTCTCATATCGTGCATACATGTACATGTATATGGTGTGATACATGGTATGATGGAACCCTACGGTTAGTTATTACACCATACACACCATACATATATGGTGTGATATCTAACGATTTTACCAACTTGATAAATGTAGATGACACATCGGACTAGCATCCTGAAGCTGTGGGTTCGAGTCCTGCCAAGGCACAACTTTTCTCTTTCTAATTATTTAATATATGTAACATGTTGGTTTATTTTAAGGGTGGCAAAGGCAGAACCGGTGTTGTTATATCTGCATACATGCATTTTAGTAAGATATGCTCAAGGTAATAAGTTTGTAAATATTCAAATTAAAGCATTTGAGATTCTATTTTTTTGGAACCAAAGTTTGCAGATTTTTCAATTTCACTACATAATTGATTATGTCTATAACACTGTAAAAAAGTGTACTTAACTTTACTGACGTTTCGAGCCTTAGCTCTTCGTCGGAGTTCTTTTATAACGCAGCCCATACTAGTGTACTCGCTAGATATTTTCCATGTATAATTGATAACTGATGACTTGTTATTTCCATTATCAATAACTATTTACTCAATAAGTACACACATTGCCAATATTGTGACAGATAATACAAATACTTCTAAAAGAATGGATATAAAGAATATAGTCCATTTCAAGTGGGCTTACATGAGGTACTACTACCCAGGCAGGTCGTTGTTTTTTTGGGGGGGGGGGAGGGGGTGCACATCAGAAATCTGCAAAGTTGCACAATACATCTGGTACCCAGCAACCCTTGAGGGATTTGCACTTCTTACGAAGTCGAAGAAGACGGCTATTTTAGACTGGGAAGGCACTTTATGTGGAATTTATGTGAAGCTTACCCCACTATTATATATATACCATTTATATCTAACTTGAAGATGAATTGGACTTGGACTTCAATAATTGTCCTTTTCATTATTTATTGGTTTTTATTATTTTCAAACAAGTTATGCATGTGTGTTGTTCTCGTGCTACATCTTTGAGTTCTGGCGACAACTCGAAATCCAACCAACCCGAAACCCACTAAATATGCCTCAAAACCTCGAATAACTATCAATCTATATTTGTAACAAGACATAATTGCTCCCAACAAGTATTTGAAGAACAAGGGAGGCTTTTTAGGGGCGAAAATCAAACTCACATACAAACTCCGACCACAGCCTTCGAAATTTAAAATCCCACAGGGATCCCAATTCTTCAAGCATATCACAACTGTATCCAAAGCTTCGATACTTCATGTACCAGCTGAATCGCAACAGGGCATGGGTGTACCTTGCTTAAAGTATCAATTTTATATTTATTTAGGAGTAATTACATTTTAGTATAAATGTACACTATTATTATTACTTTGTTTTAACTGATATTGCTTTTCTTCAGTCCTGAAGCTGCTCTAGATTGGTTTGCAATGAAACGATTTTATGACGATAAACTTGGAGGAGTTACTCAACCGTCTCAACGAAGGTAATTTTTCACATTTAGTCAGAATATTATGATTGACAGTGTTCAAGCCTAGTATTACAGACTACTTGACGTGATAGTGTAGACATGTATGACTGTACATTATGTCTGATGTTTACTGGTATCTTTTCAGATATGTACATTACTTTAGTGATTATCTCGATGGAAAGATTAAACTTAGCTCTGAGTAAGTAAATCTTGTACTACAGACTACTTTTTTTTTTTTTTTTAATTTATAAACATTAGAACATTTGTACTAGTGCTGATACTAGTGCCATTCTGACATAATTCTCTACTGCTGGCAGCCCATTGTTTCTGCATCATGTCATTGTTCATGGAATTCCTAACTTCGACGGAAAAGGAGGTGAGAATTACAACGTAGTTACAGTAGCCTTCTCATGGGTGTGGGAAAGGGATAGGGGTGAGGGAAGAAAGGAAAGAGAAAGGGGATGAGAGGAGAGATCCCCCTTGTTCCTTCTGTCATTTTCCGTCCATTCTCGCCAGTGACAGTCAAACTACTGCACCCATTGACACTACGTTTTTCTTATTTTCAGGGTGTAAACCCTTCCTTCGTGTTTATGATGGACTGAAGCTGATCTATACATCAGGCGTATTGTAAGTTGAAGCAGTTGTACGGTATGTTGTTGTTGTTATCTTCACTAATTATCCTATCACTGTTTTTCTCTAAGTCATGTAACTCAAGAAATGGAACGGATATGCATCACCATTGAGGGAGGTCTCATTCTCCATGATGACGTTTTGGTAAGATCATTTACACATCTGTCTACAAACTAGTTGTTGGGCATTGTTGTTGTTGTTGTTGTTGTTGTTGTTGTTGTTGTTGTTGTTGTTGTTGTTGTTTTGACTGTCTGTCTATCTTTCTGCCTTCTGTCTATCTATCAATGTTTGTTTGTCTGACAGTCTTATTGTCTGTCTGTCTGTCTATCTTTCTGCCTTCTGTCTATCTATCAGTGTTTGTTTGTCTGACAGTCTTATTGTCTGTCTGTCTATCTTTCTGTCTTCTGTCTATCTATCAATGTTTGTTTGTCTGACAGTCTTATTGTCTGTCTGTCTATCTTTCTGCCTTCTGTCTATCTATCAATGTTTGTTTGTCTGACAGTCTTATTGTCTGTCTGTCTATCTTTCTGCCTTCTGTCTATCTATCAATGTTTGTTTGTCTGACAGTCATATTGTCTGTCTGTCTATCTTTCTGCCTTCTGTCTATCTATCAGTGTTTGTTTGTCTGACAGTCTTATTGTCTGTCTGTCTATCTTTCTGTCTATCTTCTGCCTTCTGTCTATCTATCAGTGTTTGTTTGTCTGACAGTCTTATTGCCTGTCTGTCTGTCTATCTTTCTGCCTTCTGTCTATCTATCAGTGTTTGTTTGTCTGACAGTCTTATTGTCTGTCTGTCTGTCTATCTATCTTTCTGCCTTCTGTCTATCTATCAATGTTTGTTTGTCTGACAGTCTTATTGTCTGTCTGTCTGTCTATCTTTCTGCCTTCTGTCTATCTATCAGTGTTTGTTTGTCTGACAGTCTTATTGTCTGTCTGTCTATCTTTCTGACTTCTGTCTATCTATCAGTGTTTGTTTGTCTGACAGTCTTATTGTCTGTCTGTCTATCTTTCTGCCTTCTGTCTATCTATCAATGTTTGTTTGTCTGACAGTCTTATTGCCTGTCTGTCTATCTTTCTGCCTTCTGTCTATCTATCAATGTTTGTTTGTCTGACAGTCATATTGTCTGTCTGTCTATCTTTCTGCCTTCTGTCTATCTATCAGTGTTTGTTTGTCTGACAGTCTTATTGTCTGTCTGTCTGTCTGTCTGTCTATCTTTCTGCCTTCTGTCTATCTATCAGTGTTTGTTTGTCTGACAGTCTTATTGCCTGTCTGTCTGTCTATCTTTCTGCCTTCTGTCTATCTATCAGTGTTTGTTTGTCTGACAGTCTTATTGCCTGTCTGTCTGTCTATCTATCTTTCTTTCTGCCTTCTGTCTATCTATCAATGTTTGTTTGTCTGACAGTCATATTGTCTGTCTGTCTATCTTTCTGCCTTCTGTCTATCTATCAGTGTTTGTTTGTCTGACAGTCTTATTGTCTGTCTGTCTGTCTATCTATCTTTCTGCCTTCTGTCTATCTATCAATGTTTGTTTGTCTGACAGTCTTATTGCCTGTCTGTCTGTCTATCTTTCTGCCTTCTGTCTATCTATCAGTGTTTGTTTGTCTGACAGTCTTATTGTCTGTCTGTCTGTCTATCTTTCTGCCTTCTGTCTATCTATCAGTGTTTGTTTGTCTGACAGTCTTATTGTCTGTCTGTCTATCTTTCTTTCTGTCTTCTGTCTATCTATCAATGTTTGTTTGTCTGACAGTCTTATTGTCTGTCTGTCTATCTTTCTGACTTCTGTCTATCTATCAGTGTTTGTTTGTCTGACAGTCTTATTGTCTGTCTGTCTATCTTTCTGCCTTCTGTCTATCTATCAATGTTTGTTTGTCTGACAGTCTTATTGCCTGTCTGTCTATCTTTCTGCCTTCTGTCTATCTATCAATGTTTGTTTGTCTGACAGTCATATTGTCTGTCTGTCTATCTTTCTGCCTTCTGTCTATCTATCAGTGTTTGTTTGTCTGACAGTCTTATTGTCTGTCTGTCTGTCTGTCTGTCTATCTTTCTGCCTTCTGTCTATCTATCAGTGTTTGTTTGTCTGACAGTCTTATTGTCTGTCTGTCTGTCTATCTATCTTTCTGCCTTCTGTCTATCTATCAGTGTTTGTTTGTCTGACAGTCTTATTGTCTGTCTGTCTGTCTGTCTATCTTTCTGCCTTCTGTCTATCTATCAGTGTTTGTTTGTCTGACAGTCTTATTGTCTGTCTGTCTGTCTATCTATCTTTCTGCCTTCTGTCTATCTATCAATGTTTGTTTGTCTGACAGTCTTATTGTCTGTCTGTCTGTCTATCTTTCTGCCTTCTGTCTATCTATCAGTGTTTGTTTGTCTGACAGTCTTATTGTCTGTCTGTCTATCTTTCTGCCTTCTGTCTATCTATCAATGTTTGTTTGTCTGACAGTCTTATTGTCTGTCTGTCTGTCTATCTTTCTGCCTTCTGTCTATCTATCAATGTTTGTTTGTCTGACAGTCTTATTGTCTGTCTGTCTGTCTATCTTTCTGCCTTCTGTCTATCTATCAATGTTTGTTTGTCTGACAGTCTTTTGTTGTCTGTCTATCTGACAGTCTATCTATCAGTGTTTGTTTGTCTGTCTATCTGTCTGTCTATCTTTCTGCCTTCTGTCTATCTATCAGTGTTTGTTTGTCTGACAGTCTTATTGTCTGTCTGTCTATCTTTCTGCCTTCTGTCTATCTATCAATGTTTGTTTGTCTGACAGTCTTATTGTCTGTCTGTCTTCTTTCTGTTCTGTCTATCTATCAATGTTTGTTTGTCTGACAGTCTTATTGTCTGTCTGTCTGTCTATCTATCTTTCTGCCTTCTGTCTATCTATCAATGTTTGTTTGTCTGACAGTCTTATTGTCTGTCTGTCTGTCTGTCTATCTTTCTGCCTTCTGTCTATCTATCAGTGTTTGTTTGTCTGACAGTCTTATTGTCTGTCTGTCTGTCTATCTTTCTGCCTTCTGTCTATCTATCAATGTTTGTTTGTCTGACAGTCTTATTGTCTGTCTGTCTGTCTATCTTTCTGCCTTCTGTCTATCTATCAGTGTTTGTTTGTCTGACAGTCTTATTGTCTGTCTGTCTGTCTATCTTTCTGCCTTCTGTCTATCTATCAATGTTTGTTTGTCTGACAGTCTTATTGTCTGTCTGTCTGTCTGTCTATCTTTCTGCCTTCTGTCTATCTATCAGTGTTTGTTTGTCTGACAGTCTTATTGTCTGTCTGTCTGTCTATCTATCTTTCTGCCTTCTGTCTATCTATCAGTGTTTGTTTGTCTGACAGTCTTATTGTCTGTCTGTCTATCTTTCTGCCTTCTGTCTATCTATCAATGTTTGTTTGTCTGACAGTCTTATTGTCTGTCTGTCTATCTTTCTGTCTTCTGTCTATCTATCAGTGTTTGTTTGTCTGACAGTCTTATCTGTCTGTCTATCTTTCTGCCTTCTGTCTATCTATCAGTGTTTGTTTGTCTGACAGTCTTATTGTCTGTCTGTCTATCTTTCTGCCTTCTGTCTATCTATCAGTGTTTGTTTGTCTGACAGTCTTATTGTCTGTCTGTCTATCTTTCTGCCTTCTGTCTATCTATCAATGTTTGTTTGTCTGACAGTCTTATTGTCTGTCTGTCTATCTTTCTGTCTTCTGTCTATCTATCAATGTTTGTTTGTCTGACAGTCTTATTGTCTGTCTGTCTATCTTTCTGCCTTCTGTCTATCTATCAATGTTTGTTTGTCTGACAGTCTTATTGTCTGTCTGTCTGTCTGTCTATCTTTCTGCCTTCTGTCTATCTATCAGTGTTTGTTTGTCTGACAGTCTTATTGTCTGTCTGTCTATCTTTCTGTCTTCTGTCTATCTATCAATGTTTGTTTGTCTGACAGTCTTATTGTCTGTCTGTCTGTCTATCTTCTTTCTGCTGCCTTCTGTCTATCTATCAGTGTTTGTTTGTCTGACAGTCTTATTGTCTGTCTGTCTGTCTATCTTTCTGCCTTCTGTCTATCTATCAATGTTTGTTTGTCTGACAGTCTTATTGTCTGTCTGTCTGTCTGTCTGCCTTCTGTCTGCTATCTGTCTATCTATCAGTGTTTTGTTTCTGTCTGACAGTCTTATTGTCTGTCTGTCTGGTCTTATCTATCTTCTTTCTGCCTTCTGTCTATCTATCAGTGTTTGTTTGTCTGACAGTCTTATTGTCTGTCTGTCTGTCTATCTTTCTGCCTTCTGTCTATCTATCAATGTTTGTTTGTCTGACAGTCTTATTGTCTGTCTGTCTGTCTATCTTTCTGTCTTCTGTCTATCTATCATGAGTGTTTGTTTGTCTGACAGTCTTATTGTCTGTCTGTCTATCTTTCTGCCTTCTGTCTATCTATCAGTGTTTGTTTGTCTGACAGTCTTTTGTCTGTCTGTCTATCTTTCTGTCTTCTGTCTATCTATCAGTGTTTGTTTGTCTGACAGTCTTATTGTCTGTCTGTCTATCTTTCTGCCTTCTGTCTATCTATCAATGTTTGTTTGTCTGACAGTCTTATTGTCTGTCTGTCTATCTTTCTGTCTTCTGTCTATCTATCAATGTTTGTTTGTCTGACAGTCTTATTGTCTGTCTGTCTATCTTTCTGCCTTCTGTCTATCTATCAATGTTTGTTTGTCTGACAGTCTTATTGTCTGTCTGTCTGTCTATCTTTCTGCCTTCTGTCTATCTATCAGTGTTTGTTTGTCTGACAGTCTTATTGTCTGTCTGTCTATCTTTCTGCCTTCTGTCTATCTATCAATGTTTGTTTGTCTGACAGTCTTATTGTCTGTCTGTCTGTCTATCTTTCTGCCTTCTGTCTATCTATCAGTGTTTGTTTGTCTGACAGTCTTATTGTCTGTCTGTCTGTCTATCTTTCTGCCTTCTGTCTATCTATCAGTGTTTGTTTGTCTGACAGTCTTATTGTCTGTCTGTCTATCTTTCTGCCTTCTGTCTATCTATCAATGTTTGTTTGTCTGACAGTCTTATTGTCTGTCTGTCTGTCTATCTTTCTGCTTCTGTCTATCTATCAATGTTTGTTTGTCTGACAGTCTTATTGTCTGTCTGTCTATCTTTCTGCCTTCTGTCTATCTATCAATGTTTGTTTGTCTGACAGTCTTATTGTCTGTCTGTCTGTCTATCTTTCTGCCTTCTGTCTATCTATCAGTGTTTGTTTGTCTGACAGTCTTATTGTCTGTCTGTCTATCTTTCTGCCTTCTGTCTATCTATCTATCAATGTTTGTTTGTCTGACAGTCTTATTGTCTGTCTGTCTGTCTATCTTTCTGCCTTCTGTCTATCTATCAGTGTTTGTTTGTCTGACAGTCTTATTGTCTGTCTGTCTGTCTATCTTTCTGCCTTCTGTCTATCTATCAGTGTTTGTTTGTCTGACAGTCTTATTGTCTGTCTGTCTATCTTTCTGTCTTCTGTTATCTATCAATGTTTGTTTGTCTGACAGTCTTATTGTCTGTCTGTCTGTCTATCTTTCTGCCTTCTGTCTATCTATCAGTGTTTGTTTGTCTGACAGTCTTATTGTCTGTCTGTCTATCTTTCTGTCTTCTGTCTATCTATCAATGTTTGTTTGTCTGACAGTCTTATTGTCTGTCTGTCTGTCTATCTTTCTGCCTTCTGTCTATCTATCAGTGTTTGTTTGTCTGACAGTCTTATTGTCTGTCTGTCTATCTTTCTGTCTTCTGTCTATCTATCAATGTTTGTTTGTCTGACAGTCTTATTGTCTGTCTGTCTGTCTATCTTTCTGCTTTCTGCCTTCTGTCTATCTATCAATGTTTGTTTGTCTGACAGTCTTATTGCCTGTCTGTCTGTCTATCTTTCTGCCTTCTGTCTATCTATCAGTGTTTGTTTGTCTGACAGTCTTATTGTCTGTCTGTCTGTCTCTATCTTTCTGTCTTCTGTCTATCTATCAATGTTTGTTTGTCTGACAGTCTTATTGTCTGTCTGTCTGTCTATCTTTCTGCCTTCTGTCTATCTATCAGTGTTTGTTTGTCTGACAGTCTTATTGTCTGTCTGTCTGTCTATCTTTCTGCCTTCTGTCTATCTATCAGTGTTTGTTTGTCTGACAGTCTTATTGTCTGTCTGTCTGTCTATCTTTCTGCCTTCTGTCTATCTATCAATGTTTGTTTGTCTGACAGTCTTATTGTCTGTCTGTCTATCTTTCTGTCTTCTGTCTATCTATCAATGTTTGTTTGTCTGACAGTCTTATTGTCTGTCTGTCTATCTTTCTGCCTTCTGTCTATCTATCAATGTTTGTTTGTCTGACAGTCTTATTGTCTGTCTGTCTGTCTATCTTTCTGCCTTCTGTCTATCTATCAGTGTTTGTTTGTCTGACAGTCTTATTGTCTGTCTGTCTATCTTTCTGCCTTCTGTCTATATCTATCAAATGTTTGTTTGTCTGACAGTCTTATTGTCTGTCTGTCTGTCTATCTTTCTGCCTTCTGTCTATCTATCAGTGTTTGTTTGTCTGACAGTCTTATTGTCTGTCTGTCTGTCTATCTTTCTGCCTTCTGTCTATCTATCAGTGTTTGTTTGTCTGACAGTCTTATTGTCTGTCTGTCTATCTTTCTGCCTTCTGTCTATCTATCAATGTTTGTTTGTCTGACAGTCTTATTGTCTGTCTGTCTGTCTATCTTTCTGCCTTCTGTCTATCTATCAGTGTTTGTTTGTCTGACAGTCTTATTGTCTGTCTGTCTATCTTTCTGCCTTCTGTCTATCTATCAATGTTTGTTTGTCTGACAGTCTTATTGTCTGTCTGTCTGTCTATCTTTCTGTCTTCTGTCTATCTATCAGTGTTTGTTTGTCTGACAGTCTTATTGTCTGTCTGTCTGTCTATCTTTCTGCCTTCTGTCTATCTATCAGTGTTTGTTTGTCTGACAGTCTTATTGTCTGTCTGTCTATCTTTCTGCCTTCTGTCTATCTATCAATGTTTGTTTGTCTGACAGTCTTATTGTCTGTCTGTCTATCTTTCTGTCTTCTGTCTATCTATCAGTGTTTGTTTGTCTGACAGTCTTATTGTCTGTCTGTCTATCTTTCTGCCTTCTGTCTATCTATCAATGTTTGTTTGTCTGACAGTCTTATTGTCTGTCTGTCTATCTTTCTGTCTTCTGTCTATCTATCAATGTTTGTTTGTCTGACAGTCTTATTGTCTGTCTGTCTATCTTTCTGCCTTCTGTCTATCTATCAATGTTTGTTTGTCTGACAGTCTTATTGTCTGTCTGTCTGTCTATCTTTCTGCCTTCTGTCTATCTATCAGTGTTTGTTTGTCTGACAGTCTTATTGTCTGTTCTGTCTATCTTTCTGTCTTCTGTCTATCTATCAATGTTTGTTTGTCTGACAGTCTTATTGTCTGTCTGTCTGTCTATCTTTCTGCCTTCTGTCTATCTATCAGTGTTTGTTTGTCTGACAGTCTTATTGTCTGTCTGTCTGTCTATCTTTCTGCCTTCTGTCTATCTATCAATGTTTGTTTGTCTGACAGTCTTATTGTCTGTCTGTCTGTCTGTCTATCTTTCTGCCTTCTGTCTATCTATCAGTGTTTGTTTGTCTGACAGTCTTATTGTCTGTCTGTCTGTCTATCTATCTTTCTGCCTTCTGTCTATCTATCAGTGTTTGTTTGTCTGACAGTCTTATTGTCTGTCTGTCTATCTTTCTGCCTTCTGTCTATCTATCAATGTTTGTTTGTCTGACAGTCTTATTGTCTTCTTGTCTGTCTGTCTATCTTTCTGCCTTCTGTGTATCTATCAGTGTTTGTTTGTTTCGCTCGATTTACAGTCGGTACACCGTTGACCCAACCCCTTCAGTTCCATCTTTGATTGACTGTAATACTAAACGATTGTTCCCTGGGCTTGCAGATCAAATGCTATCACAAGAATACCTTATCTTCTGGGGGTGATATTGTATTTAGATGTCAGTTCCATACTGGTGCAATCAAAGTCTACAGTTTAGTGTTGGACAAGACAGAACTTGACGAAGCTTGCAGAGGTACCTGTCAGTCAGTATTGACCAGCGACCGCTTCTTTTGCTATGGTTGCTATTATTTTCAAAAGATGTTTAAAGCGACGTCGTTTGTTTTTACAGATAAACGGTTTGCTGATGGGTGTAAGGTGGAGTTTGTATTTTCTGCTACGGGAAATTTTGTTGCAGGTGAGTCGTTGAAGGTGGTTCCCGCATAATGAATGACCGGTTTGCCGTATTTTTTGCATAACACAAATACTAATTCAGCTGCTCTGCCTTTGGACGGTGTATTCAAAACTAGACGCTCATTGAGCGTTCACTCGTGCCCTGGTGCGATTGTGTTCTGAGATGCAGTTCATCATGAAAGACGCAATATGGACCTCCAGCAACACACAAGTCCCTTGACTACGGGGTAATAATCTATGCCTGTGGCACGAGTCGCATAGATAAAGATCTCGAATCAGTACGTACTTGGTACGTCTCGAGGTTGCATAGGTCAGATGGTTCTGATAACGCTCTTCGTTTGTTCGTTATAATTGAAGGCGCGTTCAAACGTGGAATAAAATAAACTTCCATCATTATATTTCTCAGAAATGTGTTTCATTTTATTGTTCGATACCTTTTTTAAAAACGGGTTTTCACGGCACGTGATGGCATGCCGTCATGCAGCAAGCAAAGCGACATTATCTATTTTCGGACACATCGAGGCAAAGAGACAGCAGCGTCGTCGAGCTTCGTCAGATCATAGTCTGATTCGATGAATCGTCTGGATGTTAAAATACGAAGTTAGGGGATGATTTTGGAGTACTTTTATTCGACCAATTTTCCTCAATTGAAGGTTATTTTATTCCACGTTTGAAAAATTCAGAAGATAAAGGAATCGTAAAAATCGTTGAGTCCGCGGAACGACCTGGTCCGAAAACGCTCGACAACTTTTAGAGTAGGTCTACCGCTAACGGCGTGTGCGTTTGTATGTGAGATGAGCGTATTAGACATACTTCGTCCAAATGTTTTTTTCTCACGATCGCAAGACGACATATCCACCTCCCTTCGACAAGGTTTGCGAAGAAAGAGAACGTCGTGTTGAGATGCGTGTTGATAAACCATGTGGTCTCGTTCCCAGTCTCACTCGATTGCAGATTCGCGACCGGTACCGACAAAAAAAACAGCATTTGTGTTTTTAGACCCGTGCCCGGCCTAGGCCTGGGCACGAGTAATTATCATTGTAAGCCGCGTTTGTGAATGCCAGTGATATTCAAACGACACTATTTTCACTAAAACTGCTGCCAAGCGTTTTTCCCTCGTACGATTTTTTTAAAACATCATGAGCGGCCTTTTAAGGTACATAGTGATGTTCTGACGAGGTAATAAGGAAATTGATCGAGCCGAAATCACCAGTTCATATTTTTGTTATGGAAATTTGGACCTGTCGGTTGTTACGTGATTTTCCTTCTTACTTCGTCAGAACATCACTATGGACCTTAAGTACCAATTCAATTGTAAAAGAGTACTAGTAAGAAGTGAGAGAGTTAGAAGAGACTGAAGAATAAACGATACAGCGAACGGTAGACGCTCTAGATACTGTATGAGTATAACACATGGTTTCTACTTAAGCTTTATGAAACGATTTTCCTTGTTTTATGCTCTTATATCAACACATGGGATGTTGGGAGATATTATGTTTTGGAAGATCTATTTTTGAAACACTATTTTTAACACTTTTTAAAGATCTATTTTTAATTTTCTGACGGGCTGATCATCACGTGTTATAACATGTCCAACATGTAGGAAATCGGTACTTAATCACGCCTAAGTACTTGGAGTGGGATTATGCTGGTCTTTGTACAGTTCTCCTCACCTAGTCCCTAGACAAAACAGTTAGTTAAGTACATTAGCAATTGCAGGGAATAACAACATTGAGTATTTAGAGTTTTTGTGAAAAAGTTAGTTGTCACGTGGTCAGTCCGCACTTATTCTATTGGACGATAAATTTATAGTACTCAGTGAGCTAAATGCGGTACAACCATGCAGGAACGCATTCCTAACGGCTTGCCTAAATTCAGACAAAATATGCCAGTAAAAATTAGAACATTATTAAAGGAAAACTCGGGAAAACCTAATTAGGATAGATTGGCTGCCAATTCGGAAAAAGACCCTTCAATATTGTCAGAAAAGTACCTGACTAATGGCCTGAATACTGTCTGGTTGTATAGCATAAAACGCCACGAGAAAGAATGAAAAATTAGAAGATTAAAAGAAGATTGAAGGCTGAAGAAGCACAATAAACCTGTTAGCACTTGGAATCTAAAGCCTGGGATGCTTACCATTTACTCGGAAAAACCGGAAATTCCGGTTTGAAAAAAAAAAGGATGTGTCATTCCGATCGGAAAATTCCGGAAAACTCGGTCTAATGGTACACGCGTCTACGGAAAAAAACGAAAAGAGCGGGAAAAGTGGATTACCTCAATCGCTAGACCGAGTTTTCCGAAACTTTCCGATCGGAATGACACATATCATTTGTTTTTCGAACCGGAATTTCCGGTTTTTCCAAGTAAATGGATTTGATCGCTACGATCGTCGAAAACTGTGTTCATCAAATGGAAACCAAGCTTAACAGAGAACACGAGACTGAAAAGCTTTTCAAGTGTTCTACCAACATCCCAAGTGTTGATATAAGAGCATATTAAAGACATGGAAAATCATTTCATAAAGCTTTTATAAAATAACTACAAGGATTTCTTTTTTTTAATCCTTTATTTACGCGAGTTTTAATTGATCAAATTTGCAATTCTCCTGAAAAGCGTCAGAAATCAGTCGCCCATCATCCAATCAAATCTCACGAAAGAAATCAGAATGGCAAAGCGACTCGACTACTTTTATCAGTGTGTTTAGTGTTTTGACAGGAACAATGTTTTGAAGAATCGCTCTGTTTTGTGAGTATAAATACAGCTATCGTTCCTTGATATCTTCAGTCGTTAACTTGAGAAAATATTGGTAGCTACAGAACTCACAGAATGGTTAGTATGTGATTGAGAAAACTGAGCAGTTACATTTAGTTTTCTTCCTTTTATTGTGGACAAAAATAATTGGACGATTCGTCATTTCTTGGTTCGAAGCTCAATTCTTGCAAATTTTCGGTTTAAAAACAGCAAAATCACATCTAGATAGAACTTGAACTTGAGAAAATAAGACTGAAAATTGTAATTCTATGGCGTTTTTTAATAACACATGTTTGACAACAGGAAAACAATGTTTGTGGTCGATCAAATCCACTGCATCGCTTCAAGGTCTTTCAAGGTTATGAATGCTCTCATATAATCTCTTAAAATCTCTGGTACAAAATAAACTAATGAACAATTATTCCCCGAAGTGGAGGTGAGTAGTGGTGGATATTTACTGAGCCGCGAGTCCTCGAGTGGCAAGGTAATTATTCAGCACTACTGACCGACACTGAGGGGGATAATTGTTTTAGTATTTACCAAATCAGTTGGATAAAAAATGGCACTTTATTAAACAAATAAATTTGGAGACTGTAGCGAAACGAGACGCCATTTTGAATCTCGTCCCAAAACAGTGAATAGCCAAGGATATTCCGAGTTACGGGAGCCAATCAAAACGCGCCAAAATTGCTATCCACTGATTTGGTAAATACTAAAACTAACTATCACATAGCTTTTTAGCCAAGCAGAGCGCGCATTATATATATAGTATTTTAAAATAATATTAGTCTATGTTCATCAGTATTTTTCTGATTGTCATGTCTGTGTTGTAGGAATAAAGGAAAATGTCCGTCTCCAGTCCATAATAAGACATTCATTACAACCGGTGGAGAATCCAGACACGGTACTGATGATCCCCACCGCTGACACCCAAGATGAGGAAGACTGGGCAGATAGTGAAGGAAGTTCAAATAGTACCCAGGACTTGCCGTCCAGAAAAGGTACAGCACGTAAAGATAGGAAAGGCTCTATATAACAATGACATAAATTGTGTCTAGTTATCAATTTTATTGATTTGATCATGAAAATTAAGGATATAAAAGTACAACGTTTCGGTCACATACTTGCACCATCAGCAGGTAGAAATAGGATAATTACCATTGTAATAATGACTATTGTTATACTTATATACTTCCATTATTTAGTCTTTTTTATGTATATAATTATCGGCTTATTTCTACCTGCTGATGGTGCAAGTATGTCACTGAAACGTTGTACTTTGATATCCTTGGTTTTCATTATCAAATCAATTTTATTAACGTATTTGTCTTGTCTTCCCCCTATGGAGGAAATTGGAAAAATCACTGAGAAAATGAAATGAAAGTAAAGTTACCCGCATGATTTTCAGTAAAACAATCAAAATGCGTGTTCAATGACACAGTGAACCAGGATTTTGATATTCAAATTAGCCCAAACGAATATATTTGTTGGCGAATACCAAGCGAAGAATGAGAGAAAATAGACGAGTGATTTTGTATTAGACTGAAGCGCATGCAATTTAGCGTTTCGTATCTGTATAATTAGGTTGGTTCAGCGAGTTAAAGGGTCGAGTATAGTGTCAGACTAAACTACCAGAATTTCGGGGATAATCCGTTTACCATGTATATGTACCTTGATCTACGAACATACGATGTTGCTTAGCATGATAAAGCCAGTAAAGTTTGCTTACACTTGCTCTTCATTACCAGAAAATAAAAGTCTGTTAACGTTTACTAACGTGAAAGTGCAAATCACATCAGAAAATATACATTAATTTTATTGTTGTCTGAAATGATTGCTCTTTCACGTTAATGAACGACTCAATCAAGCTAATGACAATATATATTTATATATACAATATACAATAATAGATATTCTGGTAATGAAGAGCAAAAGGTGTGTTGTCTGCTGTAGCCTTTCTTTTCTTTTGAATTTCCTTCTTTATTCACACGCTTAATAACTGTAAATAACCCTTAACTCTGCATTAATGATCTAATTTATTAACTTAAGCTAAAGACTCATCTAAGCACTGTCCAGTAAAGTGGTAATTGAAGTAAACTCCGTGAACATTCCCCGGAACTGATTTACATGTGGAAATGTATGGAACCTTTGCTCTTGAGTCATTCTACCAAACCCTTTAACTCTCCCTTCCTCATTTCTCGTCATTCTACCAAACCCTCAACTCTCCCTTCCTTATTTGTCGTCATTCTACCAAACCCTTTAACTCTCCCTTCCTCATTTGTCGTCATTCTACCAAACCCTCAACTCTCCCTTCCTTATTTCTCGTCATTCTACCAAACCCTTTAACTCTCCCTTCCTTATTTGTCGTCATTCTACCAAACCCTTTAACTCTCCCTTCCTCATTTGTCGTCATTCTACCAAACCCTTTAACTCTCCCTTCCTCATTTGTCGTCATTCTACCAAACCCTCAACTCTCCCTTCCTTATTTCTCGTCATTCTACCAAACCCTTTAACTCTTCCTTCCTTATTTCTCGTCATTCTACCAAACCCTTTAATAGTCCGGAAGATAAGGAGAATAATTGTTCAAATTGTGATAAAAGCACTAAATTTGCCCTACTTGGCTTTTAAGGCAAGGGGAATCAAATAGAATCAAGACCCATCTTGGATCTTGACTTGTTTGTGGAAAATTTGCCAACACAAATTTCAATACAAGGTTTGTATGGGAAACCACAGGAAGCCCAATTATGAAAAATGTCAAAATTCTGTAAACTGGTCCGTTTTGAAGAGAAACCTCCTAAAATGTTCCAATTATTTCTAAATTACTTACATGAATTAATCTTGGAAGCAATTTCCTGAACAAAAGCAGAGTGCAGTGCAGGGTAGATCTGCCTTTGTGCACTTGCACAGTCCTCGACATGCTTTCTTACATCCACAGCTGATGAGCTCATTACATGCCTTGGATGCCTCGGGTAAGGTAGTCCATTTGGGTATCCACCCCTCTTCACTTCTCTGCCATCCCCACTCACTTGGACTTGGCAGTTCTTGGATGGGTTCAACTGACTGACCCCAGACATGTCCTGCTTGGTAAGCTGCCCTCTTTATGTGTTCTTCAAGAGCAGCTTGTGTTGGTGGAATGTTCTCTATGGTTCTTGTGCCTTGCGCAAAGATTGACTGTCGGGCTTCATTGACTGTCTTCAGAGGGCATGTTCGACTGTACAGAATGACCACAAATCTCTCTAGGTGTTGACTGTGTTCTTGGGATATCGTACTTTGAGGTGTCGAGAGAAGTCTGAAGGTCTCGGTTATATCTTTGTCAGTCAACTTCCAGGCATTCCAAGATGTTCTCTTTCCTCTTCCAGCCAGATAAGATACAGTGTCACACCCTGTGAATGCATGGAAAAATGGCAAGGCATGACACTGCTCTGCTGTCAGAGAGCTTGCCATGGAGTGAGCAGGTAAGTACCTATGATGTTTTCCAACTCCAAATGATACCCACAGCTCCTGTACATCAAGCATTCTCACGTGCGCTACTGCCAGTACAACAACATCTGTATCAACCGTCCTTATCATGATCTCATTGTAACCTTTCGATATTGCATGCTTTACATGAAGTAGTATTCTTGTGTCTGCCTCTTCGTGGTTGCAAGGTGCGAGGCCGTCCTTGTCAACAGGCACAGAGCTGATAACATCGCCATCATAGGTACTAATGACTTGAACACCAGGCAGCTGGACTGTAGAAATGCTTTCTGCTAGAAAGTGAAACAACTCTGTTTTGTTGTCTTCAGATCTCAGAAATGACTTCCAGTTAGCGGGTATAGCTGAATTCTTGCATACACGCCTGCGAACGCCTGAACCTCTCGTCTCCCGCGTGCCCTGCTTCAAACTTGTTGGAAGGTACCGGTCCCATACAAGGTCAACTCTCTTGGTATATTGTGCTTGCTTGATAATATATGGAACGAACACATATGTCGCATAGTCCTTAAAATATTTAGATCTTCCAGGAGGCAACATATTGACCACGACAGCAGCATCTATTATCTTCACGCCAACATTAGGACAGGAAAATATTGTATCTACCTCCAGACAATGGACAAGCTCAGATTTCTGACCACCACGTAGTTTCCCCGCAGTGGACAGTGATGGAGGACTGGCATGATTTTCGTGTTTAAATAACTCCTCAAGGTTCCCTTCTCGTGCTTGGCATGCTATGTATAGTCTAGCAAAAAGGTTGCAATCACTCTTTAGTGCTGCAATTTGTGTCTGATTCTTAACAGTTTTCTTTTCCGATGCCCCAAAAAGGGGAAGTTTGTTTCTTGATATGGTGTCGGTTATAGGCTTAGAACACTTATCTAGCCTTTCTTCTACGTATGTTTCAAACTGACATTCACCCATTTCCTTTGCCTTCTTCACAGCTTCTACCACGCATTCAGACATAATTTCCTTACTATCCAAAACAATTAGGTCTGCACTGTCCTCTGTAAAGGGATTCCCCATTTCTTCGATCACTTCGAGAAGAGCTTGTACATCTTTTGCAAATGCCTTCTGGACTGCAGGTACTTGCTCGTGATGATGAACATCGTTTGGTTTCTGTTCTACATATGTTGATTCAAATTCTTTCACGACTCTGGCTATTTCGGGGCCTGCCACCATACAGCGTCTAAGAGCCGCAGGATTCTCTGTCAATCCTACTGCTCCCCCATCACCTTTGATGGCTTCGTTCTCTTGCTCATGGTTATGATCTAATGCAATCATTGAAAAATAATGTTCTGACTTCTGGACTACAAATTTGCCTTGATTGAACTCAGCAAAGACTGAAGGATGTTTCCTCTTCAAAGCCATCATGTCTCTGATATGCACAGGGAGCCATCTAGAATAATTACACAAATCTAGGGCAAACAACCAAGGTGCGAGTTTCCCGAGAACTTGGACATACAGGGAAAAGTTGCCTTCTCTTAATGATCTGACAAATTCCCAATACCAATTCCAATACCTCTAGCTCTAATGCAGTCGACCAAAACAGGAACTGTGGATACAAATCGCACTGTTTCTTGCTCCATGTGATGAAATCTACCTCCTCAGAATCACTTCTTTCTGTATTAATATACCTTATATGCATTTCGTTTGAGAATGTATAACATACAGGCACTTACTTGATGTGCATAACGAGACCTGGTAATATGCGCGGCCTTCAAGATTGCATCTGCTCTCCCTCTAGTTGTTATATCTGCTTGAACAAGAGCACCATCCCATCCACTGTTGCTTAACCAATGTCCCACCATCTTCAATGATGCCATCTCAATGTGCAGCCCTCCCATCATAACGACAAACTTGTCCTCGCCGTACAGGTCTGATTTCTCCCACTGTATCTGCTTTGCAATAGCAAAAAGAGGCTGATCCTTTGCAATGATAGGTGTTTGCCCTGGATTAAGGTATTGTACTACCTCCTTTATCACTTTCATAGAATGCTGTATCATTGCTACTGTGTGGGCATTTTCGTGAAATAGTGGTAGGAGACCAGTGATGGCTGAGGGTCTGAGTTCTTGGGTAGACTGCAAGGAGGCAAAGTGTGCTGACCAAGAAATGTAAGTTCTTTCTTCTAGTTTCTCATTGTCTAACAGCTCTTCGACTTTATTAAGCCATTCATACTCAGACACCATACTAGTATCGATCAGATCTGATGGTGGTTTTGAAGATTCACTATTTCTTGGGACAAACATGTCCTTTTTGGCCTCCATAATAACAGGTTGGATATCTGTATATGACTCTGGGAGAGATGATAGGGACTTCTTTTTTTGAGTTTCACTATTGATAAGGACTTGATTTCTATCGATGCCAAGTGCATCTTTGCTGGGATGTTGAGTAATGGATATGGCGGTACCATGGAAAGAATGTTTGGATGTTCGTGAACTGGGATTATGATCTATATTATCTACATTTCCAGTTGTGAACAATGACCTCTTAAGTTTTGGTGGGCAAACGACACCTTCTTTTTCAAACTGTTCACAAACACTGTTTCCAAGGTCAGCAGAAATCTGCATCACTCTGTCATATGATATGGACAGCCCCAATCTGTAGAATTTGTCCACAAGCTTTTTCTTGCGAGTTTCAGCATGGATAACCATCCCGATGTAAACTGGTAATGGGGTCTCTCTAAGTTGGCTGTGTCGTAAGGTAGTGGGGGCCTCTGTGTTCTGGTCCCTCTGGCGCTTGACAGAATTAAATATTAAAAGCTGAGAAATCACTAGAGCTGCAGTAGATGCATATTTATCTGCCTGTTCATTTTTATCCTTGATGTTGGACCCTTCTAATATCATGTTTATTAATGTTAGCAAAGTGGAGGGTACAGCCTGATGCTGGCAATCATTTTCGAAGGACCCTGTAAATTGTGGTTGATTTCTTAAGAGCTCCTGTCTGATAAATGATGCTGCTTTAGCAAGATGGACAGCTTGTTCGTCGTAGTTATGATTTTCAGCAAATTTAAATGCCGCTCTGACATCTCTAGAAAATACTAGTTTAACTTCTTTCCCCTCACTGTATGCTTGCAAATCAGGCATCTGAGATAATAATCGCTCTTTCAGCCTGGTATAATTAATTCGCTCTGGAACGTGTGCTCCAAGCTGCTGTAATCGGGACGAGTAAAGCTTAACAAGTTCGGATAGCTTAAAAACTGTTGGGCTGTCGGCTGCTAGTGCTTTTTCTTCAATAAATGTTATAAGTTCTGCTAGGGCTATGGCATATGCGTATAGTTCATTGTTTGTTTCTGTCGCTGTTTCTTGTTTCAAGCTCCTCACACGGTTATAAAAGTGATGTTAAGCATGTTGCATGATAATATGCATCAACTGCATGCATGTCTCCTACTGCTAGTTTCGATAACAACTTTCGGTCTTGTAACTGTGTAGCCGTTTCCCTCACCCTTTTATCTATGTCTAAAGTTGCTGCTCGGTGGAGTGTACCCTCACCTTCGTCACAAAAGAAACAAGTGTTTCTGAGTTCAGAATTACCTGCACAGCCAATGCTAGCACGAGTTTTGACAGGGCTCGGGGCCTCGGCCTCTGGAATTGAACAGTCATCAAGTTTCCTCTTATGTGCTCTCTCTAATTTGAGCTTACTACTTCTATTGAAAAATGACTTGTGCCAAGATGCTCTGTGGTTATTCAGTGTGTCTATGATGCCACAGCCGTCATCCAATCTAGACCATTTAACTTTTATTGGGAGGTATCCTATTTCTTGAAACTTCACTAAGTTGTCTGCAAGTGTCTTGTATCCTGAACCATAATTTTGTCTACTTCCAGTGCTGTTTATCGGGCAAATAAGCTTCTCATCGGTGTTCTCTTCGCAGAGAGCACACAAACTCCAGTCCTTTGACAACTCTTGCGATAAATTGACTTCCATATTTACAAGTAAGATCAGTACAAACTCAAAACACTGTAGAAAAGGCGAAAATACCCAGGCGTTCCTCGAAAAACACAGGGATCCCACCAGAGGGTAATGACTTCGTTAAAAATGTACTTTTACCAGTCAGTAATAATAATAAAGCTCAATTATCAATTATACAATGTATTACAATTCCAGTATGGAAAATTAATCGACTTCTAATGCATTTTAAAGTAATTTTGCACTAACATATGAGCCTGCAGCGCCAAACCGCTGACCAGGTAACTTCATGCTTAAAATAAGGGCTTTAGGGACAAGATCTTGATAGGGTCCTGATGTTATATTAATCTACATACCTAGAGGTATATTTCCTGAAATTTTCATGCTTTTATCACAATTTGAACAATTATGAGATTTTGTGTCGCTTATCTTCCGGACTATAACTCTCCCTTCCTTATTTGTCGTCATTCTACCAAACCCTTTAACTCTCCCTTCCTTATTTGTCGTCATTCTACCAAACCCTTTAACTCTCCCTTCCTCATTTGTCGTCATTCTACCAAACCCTCAACTCTCCCTTCCTTATTTCTCGTCATTCTACCAAACCCTTTAACTCTTCCTTCCTTATTTCTCGTCATTCTACCAAACCCTTTAACTCTCTGAAAATATACCAGTAGCAATAAGCTTGATAAAAAAGATATGTTATTGATAATATATTGATTGTACATTTGGTAAAAAGATAACTATATCGCCTCAGCATTAAATGTCAAAAACATTTTAAAGATTTCTAGGATATTTTGTTTCTTTCGTGTTGATATTATTAATCAAATCAGAATTAAACCAACATTGATCTATACGTTTACGTCAACTGAGATAACTGTTAGAAAATTAAATTATTGTAATAAATATGAGTTATTATAATAAACAATTAACAAAACAATGTTTCACGTTTTACATAACATCAATAAATTAACTAGTTTTGATATTGACTTTATTTGAACTCGTCTATATATGGTCTTCCTTCTATTTGTACTCGTCTATATATGGTCTTCCTTCTATTTGTACTCATCTATATATGGTCTTCCTTCTATTTGTACTCGTCTATATATGGTTCTTCCTCGTCTATATATGTACTCGTCTCTATATATGGTCTTCCTTCTATTTGTACTCGTCTATTATGGTCTTCTATTTGTACTCTCTATATATGGTCTTCCTTCTATTTGTACTCGTCTATATATGGTCTTCCTTCTATTTGTACTCGTCTATATATATGGTCTTCCTTCTATTTGTACTCGTCTATATATGGTCTTCCTTCTATTTGTACTTGGTCTTCCTATTTGTACTCGTCTATATATGGTCTTCCTTCTATTTGTACTCGTCCTATATATATGGTCTTCCTTCTATTTGTACTCGTCTATATATGGTCTTCCTTCTATTTGTACTCGTCTATATATGGTCTTCCTTCTATTTGTACTCGTCTATATATGGTCTTCCTTCTATTTGTACTCGTCTATATATGGTCTTCCTTCTATTTCGTACTCGTTGTACTCGTCTATATATGGTCTTCCTTCTATTTGTACTCGTCGTATATATATGGTCTTCTTCTTCTATTTGTACTCGTCTATATATGGTCTTCCTTCTATTTGTACTCGTCTATATATGGTCTTCCTTCTATTTGTACTCGTCTATATATGGTCTTCCTTCTATTGTACTCGTCTATATATGGTCTTCCTTCTATTTGTACTCGTCTATATATGGTCTTCCTTCTATTTGTACTCGTCTATATATGGTCTTCCTTCTATTTGTACTCGTCTATATATGGTCTTCCTTCTATTTGTACTCGTCTATATATGGTCTTCCTTCTATTTGTACTCGTCTATATATGGTCTTCCTTCTATTTGTACTCGTCTATATATGGTCTTCCTTCTATTTGTACTCGTCTATATATGGTCTTCCTTCTATTTGTACTCGTCTATATATGGTCTTCCTTCTATTTGTACTCGTCTATATATGGTCTTCCTTCTATTATATATGTGTCTGTACTCGTCTATATGGTCTTCCTTCTATCTCGTTCTATCCTTCTATTGTACTCGTCTATATATCCTCTCGTCTATATGGTCTTCCTTCTATTTGTACTCGTCTATATACTGGTCTTCCTTCTATTTGTACTCGTCTATATATGGTCTATATATGGTCTTCTTCTTCTATTTGTACTCGTCTATATATGGTCTTCCTTCTATTTGTACTCGTCTATATATGGTCTTCCTTCTATTTGTACTCGTCTATATATATATCTTCTTCCTTCTATTTGTACTCGTCTATATATGGTCTTCCTTCTATTTGTACTCGTCTATATATGGTCTTCCTTCTATTTGTACTCGTCTATATATGGTCTTCCTTCTATTTGTACTCGTCTATATATGGTCTTCCTTCTATTTGTACTCGTCTATATATGGTCTTCCTTCTATTTGTACTCGTCTATATATGGTCTTCCTTCTATTTGTACTCGTCTATATATGGTCTTCCTTCTATTTGTACTCGTCTATATATGGTCTTCCTTCTATTTGTACTCGTCTATATATGGTCTTCCTTCTATTTGTACTCGTCTATATGGTCTTTCCTTCTATTTGTACTCGTCTATATATGGTCTTCCTTCTATTGTACTCGTCCTTCTATTTGTACTCGTCTATATATGGTCTTCCTTCTATTTGTACTCGTCTATATATGGTCTTCCTTCTATTTGTACTCGTCTATATATGGTCTTCCTTCTCTATTTGTACTCGTCTATATATGGTCTTCCTTCTATTTGTACTCGTCTATATATGGTCTTCCTTCTATTTGTACTCGTCTATATATGGTCTATTTGTATCGTCTATTCTTCCTTCTATTTGTACTCGTCTATATATGGTCTTCCTTCTATTTGTACTCGTCTATATATGGTCTTCCTTCTATTTGTACTCGTCTATATATGGTCTTCCTTCTATTTGTACTCGTCTATATATGGTCTTCCTTCTATTTGTACTCGTCTATATATGGTCTTCCTTCTATTTGTACTCGTCTATATATGGTATTTGGTCTTCTTCTATTTGTACTCGTCTATATATGGTCTTCCTTCTATTTGTACTCGTCTATTTGTACTATATGGTCTTCCTTCTATTTGTACTCGTCTATATATGGTCTTCCTTCTATTTGTACTCGTCTATATATGGTCTTCCTCTATATTGGTCTTCCTTCTATTTGTCTATATATGGTCTTCCTTCTATTATACTCGTCTATATATGGTCTTCCTTCTATTTGTACTCGTCTATATATGGTCTTCCTTCTATTTGTACTCGTCTATATATATGTCTTCCTTCTATTTGTACTCGTCTATATATGGTCTTCCTTCTATTTGTACTCGTCTATATATGGTCTTCCTTCTATTTGTACTCGTCTATATATGGTCTTCCTTCTATTTGTACTCGTCTATATATGGTCTTCCTTCTATTTGTACTCGTCTATATATGGTCTTCCTTTCTATTTGTACTCGTCTATATATGGTCTTCCTTCTATTTGTACTCGTCTATATATGGTCTTCCTTCTATTTGTACTCGTCTATATATGGTCTTCTATATTTGTATGGTCTCCTTCTATTCTATATATATGGTCTTGTACTCTTCCTTCTATTTGTACTCGTATATATGGTCTTCCTTCTATTTGTACTCGTATATTCTTCCTTCTATTTGTACTCGTCTATATATGGTCTTCCTTCTATTTGTACTCGTCTATATATGGTCTTCCTTCTATTTGTACTCGTCTATATATGGTCTTCCTTCTATTTGTACTCGTCTATATATGGTCTTCCTTCTATTTGTACTCGTCTATATATGGTCTTCCTTCTATTTGTATTTATATATGGTCTTCCTTCTATTTGTACTCGTCTATATATGGTTCCTTCCTTCTATTTGTCTTCCTCTATTTGTACTCTCTATATATGGTCTTCCTTCTATTTGTACTCGTCTATATATGGTCTTCTATTTGTACTCTATATATATGGTCTTCCTTCTATTTGTACTCGTCTATATATGGTCTTTCTTCTATTTGTACTCGTCTATATATGGTCTTCCTTCTATTTGTACTACTCGTCTATATATGGTCTTCCTTCTATTTGTACTCGTCTATATATGGTCTTCCTTCTATTTGTCGTCTATATCTATATATACTCGGTCTTCCTTCTATTTGTACTCGTCTATATATGGTCTTCCTTCTATTTGTACTCGTCTATATATGGTCTTCCTTCTATTTGTACTCGTCTATATATGGTCTTCCTTCTATTTGTACTCGTCTATATATGGTCTTCCTTCTATTTGTACTCGTCTATATATGGTCTTCCTTCTATTTGTACTCGTCTATATATGGTCTTCTTCTATTCTCGTCTATTATGTACTCGTCTATTTGTACTCGGTCTTCTTCCTTCTATTTGTACTCGTCTATATATATGGTCTTCCTTCTATTTGTACTCGTCTATATATGGTGTCTTCCTTCTATTTGTACTCGTCTATATATATATGGTCTTCCTTCTATTTGTACTTTGTCTATATATGGTCTTCCTTCTATTTGTACTCGTCTATATATGGTCTTCCTTCTATTTGTACTCGTCTATATATGGTCTTCCTTCTATTTGTACTCGTCTATATATGGTCTTCCTTCTATTTGTACTCGTCTATATATGGTCTTCCTTCTATTTGTACTCGTCTATATATGGTCTTCCTTCTATTTGTTTGTCTCGTATATATGGTCTTCCTTCTATTTGTACTCGTCTATATATGGTCTTCCTTCTATTTGTACTCGTCTATATATGGTCTTCCTTCTATTTGTACTCGTCTATATATGGTCTTCCTTCTATTTGTACTCGTCTATATATGGTCTATATTTGTACTTCTATATATGGTCTTCCTTCTATTACTCGTCTATATATGGTCTTCCTTCTATTTGTACTCGTCTATATATGGTCTTCCTTCTATTTGTACTCGTCTATGGTCTTCCTTCTTCCTTCTATTTGTACTCGTCTCGTCTATATATGGTCTTCCTTCTATTTGTACTCGTCTATATATGGTCTTCCTTCTATTTGTACTCGTCTATATATGGTCTTCCTTCTATTTGTACTCGTCTACACATGGTCTTCCTTCTATTTGTACTCGTCTATATATGGTCTTCCTTCCATTCGATGTACTCGTATATATATGGTCTTCGGTGCTATGCAAAGGTCAATGATACGAGTAAATGAGACCTTTGCATGTTACAGGCAATCAGTCTTTATCAGTGATAAAGAACTGATGAATAAAACATTAGTGTCTTTATAAGTCATATAGACACTGATGTTTTATTCATCAGTGTTTTATCGGGCTATAAAGATCCATGCATGTGACCGATTGGACAACCCTGATTGGTCTTCCTTCTATTTGTACTCGTGTATATATGGTCTTCCTCTTTTGTACTTCTATTTGTACTCATACTATCTATATATGGTCTTCCTTCTATATATATATATGGTCTTCCTTCTATTTGTACTCATCTATATATGGTCTTCCTTCTATTTGTACTCGTCTATATATGGTCTTCCTTCTATTTGTACTTTTATATTCGTCCTTCTATTTGTACTCGTCTATATATGGTCTTCCTTCTATTTGTACTCGTCTATATATGGTCTTCCTTCTATTTGTACTCGTCTATATATGGTCTTCCTTCTATTTGTACTCGTCTATATATGGTCTTCCTTCTATTTGTACTCATCTATATATGGTCTTCCTTCTATTTGTACTCGTCTATATATGGTCTTCCTTCTATTTGTACTCGTCTATATATGGTCTTCCTTCTATTTGTACTCGTCTATATATGGTCTTCCTTCTATTTGTACTCGTCTATATATGGTCTTCCTTCTATTTGTACTCGTCTATATATGGTCTTCCTTCTATTTGTACTCGTCTATATATGGTCTTCCTTCTATTTGTACTCGTCTTCCTTCTATACTCGTCTATATGGTCTTCCTTCTATTTGTACTCGTCTATATATGGTCTTCCTTCTATTTGTACTCGTCTATATATGGTCTTCCTTCTATTTGTACTCGTCTATATATTTGTACTCGTCTATATATGGTCTTCCTTCTATTTGTACTCGTCTATATATGGTCTTCCTTCTATTTGTACTCGTCTATATATGGTCTTCCTTCTATTTGTACTCGTCTATATATGGTCTTCCTTCTATTTGTACTCGTCTATATATGGTCTTCCTTCTATTTGTACTCGTCTATATATGGTCTTCCTTCTATTTGTACTCGTCTATATATGGTCTTCCTTCTATTTGTACTCGTCTATATATGGTCTTCCTTCTATTTGTACTCGTCTATATATGGTCTTCCTTCTATTTGTACTCGTCTATATATGGTCTTCTTCTATTTGTACTCGTCTATATATGGTCTTCTATTTGTACTCGTCTATATTCTATTTGTATTCGTCTACACATGGTCTTCCTTCTATTTGTACTCGTCTATATATGGTCTTCCTTCTATTTGTACTCGTCTATATATGGTCTTCCTTCTATTTGTACTCGTCTATATATGGTCTTCCTTCTATTTGTACTCGTCTACACATGTCTACATGGTCTTCCTTCTATTTACTCGTACTCGTCTATATATGGTCTTCCTTCTATTTGTACTCGTCTATATATGGTCTTCCTTCTATTTGTACTCGTCTATATATGGTCTTCCTTCTATTTGTACTCGTCTACACATGGTCTTCCTTCTATTTGTACTCGTCTATATATGGTCTTCCTTCCATTCGATGTACTCGTATATATATGGTCTTCGGTGCTATGCAAAGGTCAATGATACGAGTAAATGAGACCTTTGCATGTTACAGGCAATTAGTCTTTATCAGTGATAAAGAACTGATGAATAAAACATTAGTGTCTTTATAAGTCATATAGACACTGATGTTTTATTCATCAGTGTTTTATCGGGCTATAAAGATCCATGCATGTGACCGATTGGACAACCCTGATTGGTCTTCCTTCTATTTGTACTCGTGTATATATGGTCTTCCTTCTATTTGTACTCGTGTATATATGGTCTTCCTTCTATTTGTACTCGTACTCGTGTATATATGGTCTTCCTTCTATTTGTACTCGTCTATATATGGTCTTCCTTCTATTTGTACTCGTCTATATATGGTCTTCCTTCTATTTGTACTCGTCTATATATATATGGTCTTCCTTCTATTTGTACTCGTGTATATATGGTCTTCCTTCTATTTGTACTCGTACTCGTATATATGGTCTTCCTTCTATTTGTACTCGTGTATATATGGTCTTCCTTCTATTTGTACTCGTGTATATATATGGTCTTCCTTCTATTTGTACTCGTGTATATATGGTCTTCCTTCTATTTGTACTCGTGTATATATGGTCTTCTTCTTCTATTTGTACTCGTGTATATATGGTCTTCCTTCTATTTGTACTCGTGTATATATGGTCTTCCTTCTATTTGTACTCGTCTATATATGGTCTTCCTTCTATTTGTACTCGTCTATATATGGTCTTCCTTCTATTTGTACTCGTCTATATATGGTCTTCCTTCTATTTGTACTCGTCTCGTCTACACATGGTCTTCCTTCTATTTGTACTCGTCTATATATGGTCTTCCTTCTATTTGAACTCGTCTATATATGGTCTTCCTTCTATTTGTACTCGTCTATATATGGTCTTCCTTCTATTTGTACTCGTCTATATATGGTCTTCCTTCTATTTGTACTCGTGTATATATGGTCTTCCTTCTATTTGTACTCGTCTATATATGGTCTTCCTTCTATCTATTTGTACTCATCTATATATGGTCTTCCTTCTATTTGTACTCGTCTATATATGGTCTTCCTTCTATTTGTACTCGTCTATATATGGTCTTCCTTCTATTTGTACTCGTCTATATATTGTCTTCCTTCTATTTGTACTCGTGTATATATGGTCTTCCTTCTATTTGTACTCGTGTATATATGGTCTTTCTATTTGTACTCGTGTATATATGGTCTTCCTTCTATTTGTACTCGTCTATATATACTGTCTTCCTTCTATTTGTACTCGTCTATATATGGTCCTTCCTTCTATTTGTACTCGTGTATATATGGTCTTCTTTCTTCTATTTGTACTCGTACTCTATATATGGTCTTCCTTCTATTTGTACTCGTCTATATATGGTCTTCCTTCTATTTGTACTCGTCTATATATGGTCTTCCTTCTATTTGTACTCGTCTATATATGGTCTTCCTTCTATTTGTACTCGTCTATATATGGTCTTCCTTCTATTTGTACTCGTCTATATATGTCTTCCTTCTATTTGTACTCGTCTATATATGGTCTTCCTTCTATTTGTACTCGTCTATATATGTATTTCTCTATATATGGTCTTCTTCTATTTGTACTCGTCTATATATGGTCTTCCTATATGGTCTTCCTCGTCTATTTGTACTCGTCTATATATGGTCTTCCTTCTATTTGTACTCGTCTATATATGGTCTTCCTTTCTATTTGTACTCGTCTATATATGGTGGTCTTCCTTCTATTTGTACTCGTCTATATATGGTCTTCCTTCTATTTGTACTCGTGTATATATGGTCTTCCTTCTATTTGTACTCGTGTATATATGGTCTTCCCTCTATTTGTACTCGTCTATATATGGTCTTCCTTCTATTTGTACTCGTCTATATATGGTCTTCCTTCTATTTGTACTCGTGTATATATGGTCTTCCTTCTATTTGTACTCCTTCTTCTATTTGTACTCGTCTATATATGGTCTTCCTTCTATTTGTACTCGTGTATATATGGTCTTCCTTCTATTTGTACTCGTCTATATATGGTCTTCCTTCTATTTGTACTCGTCTATATATGGTCTTCCTTCTATTTGTACTCGTCTATATATGGTCTTCCTTCTATTTGTACTCGTGTATATATGGTCTTCCTTCTATTTGTACTCGTGTATATATGGTCTTCCTTCTATTTGTACTCGTCTATATATGGTCTTCCCTCTATTTGTACTCGTCTATATATGGTCTTCCTTCTATTTGTACTCGTCTATATATGGTCTTCCTTCTATTTGTACTCGTGTATATATGGTCTTCCTTCTATTTGTACTCGTGTATATATGGTCTTCCTTCTATTTGTACTCGTCTATATATGGTCTTCCTTCTATTTGTACTCATCTATATATGGTCTTCCTTCTATTTGTACTCGTCTATATATGGTCTTCCTTCTATTTGTACTCGTGTATATATGGTCTTCCCTCTATTTGTACTCGTCTATATATGGTCTTCCTTCTATTTGTACTCGTCTATATATTGTCTTCCTTCTATTTGTACTCGTGTATATATGGTCTTCCTTCTATTTGTACTCGTGTATATATGGTCTTCCTTCTATTTGTACTCGTCTATATATGGTCTTCCCTCTCTATTGTACTCGTCTATATATGGTCTTCCTTCTATTTGTACTCGTCTATATATGGTCTTCCTTCTATTTGTACTCGTGTATATATGGTCTTCCTTCTATTTGTACTCGTGTATATATGGTCTTCCTTCTATTTGTACTCGTCTATATATGGTCTTCCTTCTATTTGTACTCATCTATATATGGTCTTCCTCTCTATTTGTACTCGTCTATATATGGTCTTCCTTCTATTTGTACTCGTCTATATATGGTCTTCCTTCTATTTGTACTCGTCTATATATGGTCTTCCTTCTATTTGTACTCGTCTATATATGGTCTTCCTTCTATTTGTACTCGTGTATATGGCCGTAAATATTCACTTCTAGAATCCTCTCCTTTTGATATCTTTAATTCTAAAACAGCTTTCAAATTAAAGATTAATATCTACTGTCAGGGCCCGGTTGTTCGAAAGGCGATTAGCGCTAATCCAGGATTAAATCTTAAGAAAACTATTGACGCTAATCCAGGATTAGCACTAATCACCTTTCGAACAACCGGCCCCTGTATGTTATTTATTTAGCGATTAGAACGGCTTTTAGTGTGGGGACAAAGTAACTCGCTCCAGAGAGTCGAATATTCATGACTTTTACAAGCGCAGTTTCAGTACTGTGACGTTTTCTATATGCCGACTGGAGCACAGGACATATTATCATTCAATACGATGATGTTCAAACCTGTTCTTTCTGTAAGCTTAGAGACATTGAAGTGATATTTACTGCATGAGCGGCCGTGTTAACACAAGAAATTACAGAACTTTCTTGTAAAGGTACTTTTGACATCACTGTCATGCGCAGGATACACCTCAAGTCATCCCACATTGGAGAGAGCTTTTGTATTCGTAAGTAGGAAGCCGTAAGGATAGTCACAACTTGCTGTCGGTGGTATGCAAAGGTCAATGATACGAGTAAATGAGACCTTTGCATGACCTGTCACTGCCACTCTTCAGCAAACTTTCCCTCTACTCTAGCGATAGATTAACATTTGATCTTGGTAATAACAAGCACATCCAGATAACTAGAGGCGTCAGCATATGGGTATTTTGTCTGCGCATGCGCCAACACAGCATTGACCAGTGACGTCTGAACCATTTTACAGCTCGATAGCTCATTTTAAGGATATTTTGTAGGAGATCTACGCGTTTCTAAAGTTTAAACTTCATGAAAATTTACTCACTTTTAAAGACGATAAACACTTCTTCCCCTGGGTATATCTTTGGCCGCTGTTATTTCTTTTGATGGCGAGATATTTTACATTGAAATGCGACTGTGGTGTTTGGAGTTGGATGTTCAGCGTTAATTATTTCTACAATCAAGTATTCTACAGCACTGGATTAACGCTTGGTAATTGTGATGAAAGTAAACTTTTAGAATTTTAATGAAATGGTCTTTCAGGTGGAAGCGATTTCGAGCTATGGCCCGGTGAATATGTAGAAGTGTTCAATTTAGGTCGAACTTTAACGAGATATTTCTTGAAATTTTTACCGACCCCCAAGTTGGAGATAATTACCACAGCATTCATTCCTTTATATAATTTCAGTTTTTATAGAGAATGGGGCTTCAAAAAATGTATAGCTGTCAGATTTAATAGATTCTTCTCACCCTATACTCGGTGTAATGGCGGAATTGATGTTTTGTGTTACTTCTCGAAGCCATGGTTCTATCATATCTTCGTCTATTTCCTTATTCTAAGTCTTTGAAAGTATCAATGAGAGAACAGACTTTGCAGAAAAATTAGTTGTTAAGAAAATTAAAACTTGTTTCCACTGTTTTGCATTGCAATAGTTTTGCTTACCATTTACGGGACTCGCGACGAGCAGAAATGTGGACTCCAAGCATTCAAGTCGAATTATCTTTCGATTTCTACCGACCCCCAAGCTGCTTAATGTTACGGAGGCGAAGATTATTCAATAGTCATTCCATTCATCACAATAAATGACTTTCAAAAAATGCATAGCTCCTGCTATGAATGTTCAAAGTGCATGTATACGGCGAAGACGGCAGCCATTGTCAGTTTAGCTTGTCATGTCTGGACCTCCCTCACCTTGCAATATGCAACTCATAATACATCGTAAATACTGGTTATGACAACTGCAGCATGCCTTCAGCATTGATAAAATAGAATCCATCATTTTAGAGTTGCATATGTTCATATAGACAAGTTAATAAATAAATATATGAGAAAGAACTTCGCCATCTTGTTTGTTATTCCTGGTATTTAAATTAGCGCGGGATGGCGCGGGATATATGCGCGTGTCAGAGGGTTTTTGTGTTCATGTTGGCATTTCACGCATGCGCAGACAAAATGTGCTAGAGGCGTCGACATGGGGTCAAACATGCAGGTCTTCGTCACAGAGCTTTCAATGATCACTCTTAATACAAATATCTCACTATTTGTACAGTAAGCTGGCATCATTCATTTCATTGACTACTTTAAATTTGAAACTGCTAATGCGAGTTATTTCGTAACAAGACGCTCAATGAGCGTACACTCGGGCATTATGACAAGGATAATGTCAGTTGCGTGAGGAAGGACCTGAAAATGACTGACAGTTGCGTGACGAGGAAGACTATGTATATATGTGTCGGTGAGCATAGATGACAAGGACAATGTCAGTTGCGTGAGGAGGGACCTGACTATGACTGACAGTTGCGTGACGAAGGAGACTATGTATATATGTGTCGGTGAGCATCTCCGAATCGTACTTCCGTAGCACGTACTTGGAACGTCCAGTTGAAGTTCATATTCATGGTCAGACGGTTCTGATAACGTCTTTGGTTTCTTCGTTATCGCAGAGGAAAGTCGGTCCAATTCAGTGAATCGTCGAATCAAGAAAATATATTTCCAATATTCTTTCATAGTTTATACAAGAGCTCTCTCGGTGTGCAGCATCTGTATAATATAAGCTTTAGTGCAATTCTAAATTTAACGAAATGAATGATCGAAATGACTATAAATTAATGTACTTTGCATTTAACATCAGAGTAAGAGTAAACATTCAGGGCAATAATACGTATATTCTTGAGAAAAATATGAATATTTGACGATGCTAGAACCTGTTTCTTGATGATACGTCGAATGTACTTTCTTAATTTCCTACTTTTTCGGAAAATAGACGTCAAGCTTTTGAAAGAAATTCTGCTTGGCTCGATCACGATGAGCATGGCGGTGTATTCTACTACTAGTACTAACCGTGCACGTACTATCACAAGCAACAAACATGGCATAGCGAGATCTTACATTGTTTATTGTATTCAATTCATGATTATTGACATTCAGCTTAACTTGTACACTGGCTTCAGATATATTTACAAAGGCATCTATAGCACTTAGTCTATCTTCAGTCAAACTTGCTTGTTCACCTTGATCGTTGGCCATGACGGTATGACGGTGATAACGACGGTATATGCACTCCATTAAAACTCTCTCTTTGATATAGAAAAATACTATTTTTAACAGCATTAACACAATAAAAAATATAAACAGAATGTAAACAAGGATTGACTTCATTTTCGCCTCAGATTTGTGTTCTTCTTGATGCGATTTCAAAGTTGTTTTCTCACCTTTGGATTTATCCATGTTGGAATCACACTTCTGAATCAGTACATCTGGCTTACATGCTTGGCTAGGCAGTACTCAGTTGAGTTCACATTTAAGTCAACATTAGAGTTCATTTGTATTATAGTTCTTGAGTTCATTTGATTTGCTTTTGAACTTGAGTTCAATTGATTACCTTTTGACTTTGAGTTCAATTGATTTGCTTTTGATGAGTTCATGTAAAGGCCCTGTCGAAAACGCTCAACATCTTTTAGAGTGGGCCCACACGAATGTATGTGAAAGCGTATTTAAGAGGAACCGATGGATGGCTTGCCTTGGATACAACATAATTTCTCTTCTGCACAGGTCAACTGCTTCTTTCACTTCTAGTCGTCGAATACGATGACTTAGCAATATCTCAGTATCTGCCCTGAGCGAACAATACTTCGGATTAAGTTCGATATACGGTCGGAAACTATTTGACACGTTTGTGGCGCCATGAATATGCAACCTCAAGTGACCTCAAGTACGTTTAAAGATGTAATACAGACGTACCTCCACGAATCTTTATGAGTCATCGACATAAATAGTTTCTCGTCACGCAACTTTCATTGTCATAATACCCGACTATACGCTCATTGAGCGTCTTCTTCTGCAACAGATCCCTAATATCTAATGACGTTTTGATTTTGATTGTATTTTTGCCGTTCACTGACTTGTTTTCAGCGTGGAAATTCTGCTTTAAATAGCGCTGCGCGGCGGTTCTAAAATTAATGCGCTTATACATAGGCTATTAAAACAACTTTGGCATGAACCCAAATTTCGGACATTGACCTTGCTCGCCTTTGCTTTGATGAAGTTTTGAAGTACGATTTCTACGATTTCTTTTCCTTCTGAATTTTTCAAACGTCGAATCGAATAAACATCCATCATTATATATCTGAGAAATGTGTTTCGTTTTACTGCCGGATACTTTTTAAACGGTTTTTCACGGCGCGTGACGACAGTCAGGCAGCAAGCAAAGCGATATTAGCTATCAAAACAAAATCTACTGAAAAATCAAACCCTTGCTCTCTAGCTTCAGAGACATAATACGAAGCTGCTCAGTAACGGGTTATTAACGACATGTTGCTTTCAAAACTAAGATTCAAATCTACTTGAGTCCTGTGTGTCGTGTGTTTTTTCAGTCTTATCTGCTGAGTAATCTTGAAACTCGATACGATTAAATACGTCGCATACTTTCTTCATTCTTTGACCGAACAAAACTACAACTACTACTACTACCGAAAAACCCATTTTATAACTCGGGCTTCCTTCGGAAGGGCCCGAGTAATAATTCAGTTGAACGTTATTTCCATTCGTAGCCTTTGACATCGTTTGCGGTGGACACAAGGACATTTACAGCCTAGTTCCAGGCTTTCACCGACGAGGGAGGTTCTGATGACGTCACCGGAAATACTCAGTCTCGCGCTTCGCGCTCGGTTAGGAGAGAAAACGCCTGGGACTAGGCTGGGACATTTATGATTATCGTGATCTTTGATGAAACATTGATCATAAGGATCGCAGGCTCAGGGAACGAGATTGTTAACATTTAATATTGTTTCAATCTCATATTTTTTAAGTTTCGTCGATTAGCGAGTAGCGAAACTAATCTATGGCTTCCTGTGTGGAGATGGGGTTCCTGTGGCGTCTTTTGATGGTGCAAGATTTCTGTTAGTCGTTCGGTCGATCACGATGATTTTCGGAGCACGCAATACTATGATCAGCGGTGGTAATAACAACATTACACGGGTGCTCGAGCACGTTCTTTGGTCTTCTCTCAGAAAAGAAATGCGTTAAAGAAAGCGAAGGCAAATTTAACGGAGCAGAAGCCGTCAAAGTTCGATCTACGATCGACGACAAATACTTTATTTTACCTCGCATCGACTGATTCAAGCTGGACTACAATATTACTGTGCATAAAGCTTCTCCCTTTTATTCTTCAGTGTAATACGTACTAATATTAAAAAATATTGGCTTTTGATTACTGAAAGGATGAAAAGGATGATGTGTATCAAACGAAATCAACTCAAATTTTATCACTCGTCAGAAGGCCAGTCGCCATTTTGAAACCCAGGAATCCATGGAGTTATAATTATGATTACGTAATATGACATTTCAAACTCTTGAAAATTTCAACTGACAAACGGAAATATCTCGAAAATATATATTTTTTTCCTATCATCCTTTCTGCATTTTTAAATTCGTTCATAAATATTATATTATTGTCTTCTTTATGTAATTATCAATTGTTACAACTCGCAGCATTCACTTATAAATGTAACGACTAGTATTTCAAAAGTAGCTTTAAGTGCATATTTGATTGTTCTATCATGGTGACCAATTAAAAACTCACTGAGAACCGTTTATTCTTACGATTTTTACGTTTTTTTAAAACAATGTCGTCATCACAACGTCACCTCCATGACGTCATGAACTATAATAAAATTGTTAGAGTCGTTTTCGTATATACGGAACCGAACACATTGTATTCAACCAATCACAGCGCGCGAAATCATTTCTTAACCAATCAGAATGCTTGGATACAGTCACCTGATGGCGCAATACCGTCACTGCACGGCACGAACCGTACCGTAACTACTTCCCACTCATACGAAAACCACTCTATTAGCTCCCATAACTTCCCATATTGTTTATTGGTTCATGAAGTTTGTTGATAAAAACAAATATCAATAAAACACCTCCATATCAAGGGAGTCTGGTAAGACCCCTCTCAAGGTCCCTATTATGCAACAGATTAATTACCTGTCACGTTCTCTGTTAATACGTTCCTAACACGTGTAAGATTAGTGTTGTTTACGATGGACAACAAGTGATCAGAGTGTTGTCTGCTGGGATAAACGTTACAACATAAAACAATTCACCGACCTAGAAACTCCTTGTCGCTTCCATTCGTTTCATTCTGACGTTCTTCTCTCCCATTCTTCACACAGTAGTTGTATTTCCAGTGTTATTACTGTCCAGATGCATAAACAGTGTTATTTTAAGGAAATTAAGACATATTTGCATTCATTTATTCAGGCACGCTGTGGATTGTACTATGAAAAGTAACATCACCGGCCAAATCCTAATCTTCTCTTTTCTTTAAAAAAAGCACTATTCCAACTTGGATATCGTTGATTCTATTAAGCACTCCATATCGACTTTTATAAAACTGTTGTGTGTTTTTGGCATAAATAGGAACGAGAGTTTATTTGATTAGAACTATTGTTCCTTTAAAGGAGACCCCTGTAGAGCGTAGCAATGTGGGGTCACGTTCTTCAGTCGAGCTGTATTTACATCATCACTAGTTACACCTTGTATGAGATCAGTTTTAAAAGTGTCTACACCTTTTTCTGTCTCTTCGACCTTTACCCCTGGAGTGTGTCGTTCTATGTGATTAGTGAAGGATTCACATACAGGTATCTAGACCTTTGTAGTATTTTTTTATATACACTGTTTTTTTAAATATATATACTGATGTTTGTGTTGTTCACTGAGTTCATGTTTGCCTTCAAACCGTTTGATCATCCACCTTCACATATTTTATACTGACTGCAACGGGTCTTCGTTTTAGCCTCTCCTTGTTGCTCTGTGCTAGTTTCTTGGATATCAGTTATCGTGTGATAACTTAGTACATCTACATCTACATTAGTACAGGAGGGGTTAGTGGTCCCCTGGGACAATAACATCTGTTCTATTCACCCAGCCAGAAGTCTTCCCAGAAAAAAAATTCCCAGGAGAGAAAATATCAGAAAAATTTTTCCCAGGAGAGAGAATATTTCCTAACCAAAAAAACAAACAAACAAAAAAAAGGTACTCAAATAAGGTACTTTTTTGAAATAAAACAATTCCCAGGTACAGAAATATTTCCTATCCACATAACCTAATATTTTAATGGGATAATAGTTCTAATTATTAACTTTAATAGAATATATTTTTCACATGAACCTATAATTGTTGCATATAATATACAAATAGTCAAATACAAAACTCATCTTAGGTTTCCCAGGAAAGTACTGGTAGAACAGTTATTTCACAGAACAGACACCACTAACCCCTCCTGTTAGTAAGTCGGTAAAATCCTAAGACAGAGTAGCAAAGGGGTTCAGTACACGTGACGCGTGTTGGCCCCAAAATGGCGCGTGAATCGTGAAGAACACTTCATAAACAAAAGATAAAACCGTGATCCGTGAATTTGCAAGAAAGACGTGCGTGAAATGGCTTAAATGAATCTTTTGAGGCGTGAATTTACGAAAAAATGGCACGTGAAGCGTGATCACAACCCCCCCTTTGCTACCCTCCTAAGACATAGTAGTGCGCTGACTGAGTCGTTACGCTATATAAATTCGTTACATCTCGAGGTGGCTTCAGCCAAGACTACTAGGTTCGATTTTAATCGATGGAAACTCATAATATTAGTACAAAAATGAATTACATACTAATATGTTTGCCTGAGGATGATCGGTGGTTCATTTATGATGCTTTCAAGTTAACCGCGCTTGTTTATATGGACCGCTAGAGATACACACGTGATCGTTGTTCTTTGATAGGCTGGATAATAGAACTAGACGGTAGGTTGCTTATATCGTGACAGTAAGGTTGTCGAATGCTGTAACTGTGAAAAGACAATCGGAACTGTTTCTAAAGAAGTCCTGACTAGATATGGAGATATGCATAACGGTCATATACTGGACAAAGCTATGAGTCTAGTAACAGGTGATGATTATATTATTCTGTTTTTGCTTTTCATTGTATGACAATCATTCTAATTCAACCTGACGACATCAACAATCCTCGCCTGAAGAGTTTTTGGAAAGCGCTTTTATTGTCAGTCTTCTCGGTTGATTTTAACTTCTTCATTTAGAAATTCCAGTTCCAACTCGATAAACTTTGCCAATCAAATGTTTTTCTCTCACGTCTTTCTCTCACTGCCATACATTAGTTATGTCGAAGTCATGTTCTCTAGTATGCCTACATGACCTTGTTCCACTTGTTAAAAAGAAACATTAGGTTACAGTTCTATGCCAAAACTGGCTGACAAGGATCATTCCAGCTGAGAGTAGTGTTTCGTGATTCTATTGTTTGGTAAACACTTATGTGATTATTAGCCACGCTTGCTTTATTATTGACCACGTTACAGTGTTTATATGTAGTAGTAGTGCACCTAGAGATCACTAGTCTTTAAGCGTTGTTTACAAAGTGATCTTATCGTGATCCATGGAATGATCTCGTTATGGTAAACACAGAAACCTTGTTCTTATTTGCTGTGAATTGTTTCTGCATGACTACTACTGACTATATCTACCACTTGTTGTTGATTTCCATTTATTAATTTCTACAATCCAAAGTAATGAATAGTTAAAATCAATCAATAATAAATTGTTTAAATTTCACAGATCATCAATAAAATATGTAAAATTCTGTAAATATATAATGGTGCGTAAATAAACAAAAGTCTAAAAGTCAGAGAGTTAATCTACATCTGTACCTATAATAATAAATCCTAAAAATAGCAAAATAATATTCTTACTTTTTTTCTAATTTGATTGATTGAATACAGGAGACAGGGGTACGCGGTCTAGTTGCCCTCAGTATAGTCTTGACTGACGTACATGGTACCTCTCCGCGTTCCCTGGAGACCGACGATTAATACATTCCTCTGCGCCTTGTGTTTGACTTACTGTTCACTGAAGTGCAAATGATCAATTCATGATGCACTGTCTTTGAACAAACACGTCGACTGGTCTCACCAGTGAAATACAGTTTCTTTAAGCTACAAGTTACTCTTTCTACTCTAAAACTGGCGTACATTTTTAGGGTGCTTTTATCACCAAAAGCTTGGCATATTTTGCTCTCTACAACCAACGCCAAATAGCTTCATATCCAACGAGTCTTGCGCAAACTCCGGTAAGTTTCTTTGCGTAGTTTCTTAACTATATTTATTGTGCAATATATCATTCCGTTATTAATTATTCACAAGGATGTTGCGGTTTTCATGTACAAACTTATATTTGTACAATTGTTTAACGAGACATTGCGTCGTAGCCATGCGACTAACGGGACGACAAAGCGTAGCTAGTTCCTTGGAGCGTTAATTAGGTTTACTACTTTTGCAATTCACTCTTGTTTGGTAGGATTATGACTAGTATGGTTAGTATAAAGGCAAACTGATGAAAGGTCCTAGTTTGTGCTGAAATGAGCTTTTCAATCATGTACAGAATGATGACTACATGTTAAATGTCACTTTATTGGAATCACAGCTGTGTCCATCAACTTAGTGAAGGTGCTCATCACTCTGGTGTTGAACTGTAGTATTGTTTCTGTAGAAGGCTCAAGATCCAATCTGAACACCTCAATTGCCTCTAAATGCCAAGGGTGTGTTGATCATATTAGAAAATCGACACTTTACCGACAAAACTTCATCAATCTTTTCATCCCTGTACAAACCAGTTTTCCGCTCGAATGTTTATTTACCCAAAACAAAAATGCAAATTCACCTCAATAATATGAATATTTGGAAAAATGAATTCATTGATTTTAGCCGGCTGTATAAATGCAATAAAGAGTATTACAGAACTCGTAAAACCTCAGTTTCTCTTGAAAACAGATTTGTCAGTTTATAGTTTTAACAAACTTAGTTATACCGTAGTTGAGATTTTTTATTGGATTTAGAGCTTCACAATTTAGATTATAATTTGTGAATTGTATTAACTAATTACCAATCGTTATGCATTTTCCAATGCCACATATGTACACTGATGAAGGGCTATGCCCGAAACGTCTGTAAAAATACAATTGACACTTAAAATAATTTTGTTTTACCATTGTTTTATCTAAAAAGTAAGTGTCACGCATCTCAATCAAGAACTTCTAGTTCATTTTCTATATTATGTATAGTAAGTGTTGGTCTAGTTATTAGTGGTTGTTGCATCGACATTCTTGACCACTGGTAAAGATCTTATCGCAACTTACATGTCTTTCTTACATGCTCGTTGCTCCAAAGTTCGAACATACTCCACGTGTATTCGCGTCACACGCACCCAGGTGTGTTTACAGTAGTTCACATAACATGGATTCTCGAAAATGACATGGATGTCCATTTTTAGCAATTCCTGCATCGTTGTATAGAAGTGTTTACGTTTGAATGTAACTTTAGCAGTTGCAGACAATGATTAGCCTCAAGCGTTTTGCACCTTGAGTGAGTTACCAATTGGAGTGTTACGACCTACCTATGAATGGCATACAGTGGAGAGGTGATTATTTATTAAGTCAAAGTGAAAGTTAAACCGTAACAAAAAAACTTGCCTGAAGGAAAATTAACTTAACAACATTTTTTTAATAAGTTTTAAGTATTGATGAGTGAGTGACCTGAGTCTGTCGGGTCTGAATAAGGCGAGACAATTTTACACTGGAAGACATGTTAATAGCAACTCACGTAAACAATAACAATAATTTACGAGTTGTTGTTATTACGTTCTTCGAGTCTTGCTTTGTTTGTTTTATTCGTTTGTGTTAATCATATGTTGTTTGTCTCTTTGTCCACAAGTGTTGGTAATCCTTTATTTCTTTTCTTCTTAATATTAAATGCTTGTTGTGGCAGTTTTAGCGCTAATTAATACGAAAAGGTTAGTAATCTAGTACCTCGGAGTAGACCTTTCTTTCTACGTTCTTTCAGGAACCTTTGTATTTTCAAGTATAAAAATATTGATAAATATTGAATATAGATATTGATTTTTACACATTGTAAAGCGCTATTGGCTACCGGAAATAGCGCTATATAAATCAATAAATATTATTATTATTATTATTATTATTATTATTAAAATTATTATTATTATTATTATTATTATTAGTTAGATTTATTGTTTATTTTTTTGTTTTTTTATAGTTAGTGCATTTTATTAGTTTTATTCTCTTTTATATTTTATTTTTAGTAGTAGAGCTTTTTACAGTTTTACGATGACCTCTTATTATATCTTTTTTTTTCTATTCTTATATCAAGACATTTACCAATATATTTAGATTTATTTAGTAGCTACTTTATTATATTGTAATATATGATTGATTTTATTAATTATTATTATTATTATTATTATTATTATTATTATTATTATTATTATTATTATTATAAAGTACTAGTAGTCTTCGTACTTGTGGTGCTGTTTTTCACTGCAAAAGGCGGGAAAACTGGACGCGGGCGTGTTGGACACGTCATGTGTGATGTCACCAAGTCCATATCATGTTTCCCCGAAGGGCAATTAATATGTCAGTGTTTTGTCAAACGATTTACTAATTTTAAAATTGTACGAATGATGGTTTAAGGACCAGACTAATCCGTTTTGTATGAGTGTAAGTTTGTAATACACCAAGCAATGCAACATTGATGGTACTAACAACGAGTCGACTTTGCTTTTCAAGGTAAAATAGTTTTTGCAATTGTTAAATTGTGAAAATAGTAAACTAACAACTAATAAATACAGCCTACTTCAAAGATCCTGCTATACCGGCCGAAAATATACTTTTTACGTCAAAGTGTTTTATATTATGTTCAGTCGTGTTTTTAGTGTATAGAGACGGGACGGTCTCGTTCCTTATATATTTGTAACAATAGACCAAATCGGCTAATGCAATGTTGTACCCAATTCAGATCTTTTGGGAATACGGTTCTTTGTCTGTTGTATTTCGATTTCAATAGAGCATTGACATGGAAATGTTTGGAACAAAAAGCTCTTATTCCCAAAGGTTTTGAATTGGGGTAAAGAATGTAAACATTGCGTTAGCCGTATTGGTCTATGACTTGAATCTTAATATGTGTAAATATTTGAATGTTTTGGCCTAAACAATTAGCTACAATAGTTATTAGGATCAGGACGGTTTAATAAGCAGTCACGTTTTCTTTATCTTCCTGTGTTGGCTTACGTCGTTAGTTTATGCAATGTACATAAGAAGTCTAACGTTTTCTTTATCTTCCTGTGTTAATAATAAGCGTGTTGGCTTACGTCGTTAGTTTATGCAATGTACGTAAGAAGTCTAACGTTTTCTTTATCTTCCTGTGCTGGCTTACGTCGTTAGTTTATGCAATGTACGTAAGAAGTCTAACGTTTTTCTTTATCTTCCTGTGTTGGCTTACGTCGTTAGTTTATGCAATGTACGTAAGAAGTCTAACGTTTTCTTTATCTTCCTGTGTTGGCTTACGTCGTTAGTTTATGCAATGTACGTAAGAAGTCTAACGTTTTCTTTATCTTCCTGTGCTGGCTTACGTCGTTAGTTTATGCAATGTACGTAAGAAGTCTAACGTTTTCTTTATCTTCCTGTGTTGGCTTACGTCGTTAGTTTATGCAATGTACGTAAGAAGTCTAACGTTTTCTTTATCTTCCTGTGTTGGCTTACGTCGTTAGTTTATGCAATGTACGTAAGAAGTCTAACGTTTTCTTTATCTTCCTGTGTTGGCTTATTCTACTAAATTCTACTATTCTCGCAGAATTTCACTTTTCATTGAAAATGACTAGTTTGTTATTTTATAGAAGACGTACTTCTGGTGTTCTCAGCGGTTATGCCATAAATCAGATTAATGCTCCACCCAACGGTAATTAAGGGCACACCCACTAACCGTAACGATACTGTCCGCGTCACCAGTATAAGGAAAGGGAGGGGGATTAATGAAGGGAGGTGTTAACATTCTTAGTTTGTCGAGAAAATATTTTATTAGTCAGTTTATTAACAACAACAATCCCCCCTATATTATCCCTTTAGACGCATTTATACGGTAATTATGGCTCTTTTAAGTAATATCTGTTCCTTCACCTCGCCCCTTTTGTCGAATTCCATAAAAGCGCAACATGCCATCATTAATTGAAGTGTCTTTGAATAGCAGATGTTCGTTAATTTGATTCCATTAAAGACAGCTACTTTACGTTCATTAAGAAAGCTTTTGATTATTAAGTAACAATGTGCTTAAAGTTTTCAATCTGCTTTTATATTATTTTGGGGTCAGTTTTTTATTTAGTCGCTGCATTGTGGTTTCATTAATTCATCTCTTTTTGGTTTGATCTCGAAACAATACCAATGTACCAAACACTGCAAGCTGTTATGATAGTTTCGTGATATTCTTGACTTTATATTTTTTTCTAAATTAAACTAGCGGTCACCACCTCGTTCAAGCGTTTTTTTGTCAGCGACCATCTTGTATCTCTAATTGAGGACAGACTATCTTTCACCTTCAGTCCTTTTGTAGATGTATTTTAGCGTCTGCGTTTTGCCTTGAGTGAAATGCCTTGTGTCATTCTGTTTCCTTGGTTGTTGTGTTGTACAGTAAATAATATTCTGTGGTACAATCTTAAGTGTATCATTACGTACTCCATCAAATAGAATATCTGCTATGTTAGTTTGCCAATCCGCGTCGTGTTGTTATTCCATCACGAAGTTTTGAGAAAGCTATTTTCGCGATCGAGTTACTAATTTTTCTTCTCTGGACAGCTCTGTCTGCTCTGACCTCAGGTTCTGCTACCCCGCCCCCCTCATATGACCCACCCGACCCTCTTTTTACAATGGTTTTATTAAAGAGTGCGCGAGTCGGGAAATACGGCTTTTTCCGGACCGACTTACGCCACGTCCGGACCACATCACGTGACTTATAAGAGCGCGCGAGTCGGGAAATACGGATCATGTGATAAATGGGAGTATTCCCCACCCCACCCCCAACAGACTAAAATTGTGCGGTAGACGACAACAGTAGTCATAGCAACATAATCATAATCATAATCGTAATAATAATAATGAATGAATGAAAACCTTTATTTAAAATTCAGGGTAGCTCTGTCAGCAATAAAAAAATCGCTGTTATCAATAGAGACCCTGATACAATATAAAAACTACATACAATCTATAATAATATTAATATTAATATTAATGGTTAATATTGAGTATCGGTCCAGCCAGAGTTACTGACTTGATGAACCAATCCTTGAACCTGTATGTTATAATTGTCAGATATTCCATTTTTTGATCTTCAGATTTTGCATCTTTGATCTTTTGCTATAATTTTTAGAATTGCGTTACATTTCTGTAAAAACAAAACCAGCGAGTTTTGGGTTAATTTGGCTATTGTGATATTAGAAACACAAATGACGACTCGATATTACAAGTTGTGTTGACATTGGACATGACCCGGGACATGACCTGTAGTAAAGACCTCAAATCAAATCTTACGCTGTCCTGTCATGCAACAAGATCTTGGTGTTTTCGAACTGATTTATTAGATGGTCAGTTTCCTTGATAATATCTCGAGTTCTTATCGGAGTTGGGAATCGAGACTGGACTGGATCGAAAAACCTTCATAATCCAAAGGTAATATAAGGGTCAGGAGTGACAGTGCTTTTGTTAATATTCAGTCCAACCCCTTTGCCTATGATGTTCATCTAACGTTCACAACGACGTGAAAGGGTCACTTACAAATCATGGCGCTGGAGACGAGGCATTCATTTTGTTGTTCTAGAGACGTGGCTCATTTCTTGGGACCCCTGTCTGCTGCTTCTCCACCGCTTCATCGCATTAATTACGCGGACAAGCCTGGTAGGAATGCGTTTTAAACCCTTGTAAAGTGATATAGGCTATATGGTCAGGGCTTCAGAGATAGATTTCAGTGTGGGAATACAATCGACACAACCATATGATTTGAAAAATGTGCGTCAGGTCAAAGTAACTGAAGACAGATTCCAGCACACTCCTTTCAGATGCCAAAGAACGACTTTGCTCTGCAATTAAATGCGTACAAAATGGCGAGGATCTTTACTAATGTTCTTTAGCAAGTCTTAGTTCCACGCGTGTACCTTCACTTTGATCTGATGCATGGGTAAATCTAGTTTAAGTCTTTAAGATAACTTGTAATTCAATAGCAGAGTTTATATGGATGGAGATGTGCATAGTCGAAAGGATTAAAGCAGTGGTCATCCTTGGTGAATCGCTCTATTTTCACGATTGCTTTATATTTGTAGGTGATAATACTTCAACTCTGCCATAGTGAAACGTTATGGTATCTAATTTTGAGACATAGGGGATTGTGTGTGTATTGACTCGCGCGTACTCGACAACAGCCAAGATTGGGTTCCTTCTTTGTCCATGGTGTTATCTGTTATCACTCTGTTAAAGAAGCTGTGACTCATCACTTGTAAAGGATGCGCTTCGAATTCCTCACCAACCTTTCGTGTGTTCGATCTCGTTAGAAAAATGACATGAATGTTGGTAATTCTGACTATCGAAAAATAGATCCATTCATAATTTGATCATTCATTGTTGATCAATTTTGCTTATCGTGAAGAAAACGATATAGTTCATCGAGTTTTGTGGTTGCCAGACTTCTGCTATAAAAGTAGGATTACAAGGAGTTCTTGTGAAGGAATGAGCAACCATTGTTTCAGACTATGCGTACGTAGCGTATCATCATTACTAAAACCCACCACTAATTCTAGTCTGAAAACACCTTTTTGCATTAATGAAGTCTTTTCGCTTTTGTTTCAGAATCACTAAACACCAGACAATCTTCAGAGGACACCAATCGCGGTTTTGGTGGACACACGCGTAATCTCTCTGGTTAGTAAAATATGTTAAAATGTTGAAAATGACTTCCTTGCGTCCTTCCTAAACGTCTCTAATTCTAGCTCTGTTTGGAGATCGAGAGGTTCTACTTGATATTTTGTGTTTATTGTTTATTTGTGTGATGTTCCTATAGTGAAGGGCCAATGTAAATATTGTACTGTAATTGAGTGCAGAACGTGTTTTCACAGACATACATGGAGACATAGTAGTACTGTTATTATTATTATTACGAGGATCTGACCCTACAGTCGCGTGACCAACACACAATCGTTACTGATTATTAAATATGTTCAGTTGTATAGAAGATCCATGATCGGTATAGCTTTGTTCGGATAACGATTAAAGCCTAAAACGTTCAAAGAAAAACAAGGAAAAAAGACGTTTAATAGAACAACTGGCAAACAGTCGATATTTCTACGTCATAATAACAGGTTAACGCATCATTCTTAGGGGGTCAATGAGGAGTCAGTTCTTCTCTGTTGGAACCTTGTTGCTTACTCTTCCATCTATATATTTTCATGCAATAAGGTTGTTCAGTATAAATAAATAAATATTCAAACAGAGCAGCTAATCCGTGTCCTTCATATCACATGTTCCTGTAATAAATTCATTGTACGTATTATTTATGGTGTCTTTGTGCATATTTATACTGGTTATAATGATACTTGTCAGCTTGGCGTGAATTGCTTCACTTGGTTTATCATATCAGCTGTACCTCAACTTCTTTGTCCAACAATGTGACACACACAAGAAAGAAACACTAATCCCAGCATGTTTGTTGCAGATTTATTCTACCGTGTCTCACTGATTTCGTTTTCATTTATATATTCACTCATTGTGCCTTTTGAGATAAACAATATCTCGCATTTACCAAACAAAATGGAATCCTTGAGTACAGTAATTTGGATTGGATTTTTTGACTGATAAGTGACAGAAAAGCTTTTACTGACGAGTGTTATAAACTCTATACGGCTACTTATCGTCTAGGTTTTAATTTGTTTTCGAGTAGTCATAAATCTTTATGAAGTGTTGCACGTATATCGAGCCTCACTTTGTGCTGTCTCTCACCTCCTTTCACTAGCTATTTTAGACTTAGACCAGTAAGATTTTATTATATTATTTTGTCATTTTCAAATAAACTAGACGTTCTACTAGCGTGAAGTCGAGCTTCTAACTGATATGTAGCCTATTAATAGATATCTTAGTGCGATTAAAACAGTGTTTGGTCGCTCGTTGCGTGACTCGGTAGAACATGCTTTCCTTGCAATTTGACGATTTCACAAACTTGGCGGATCATGAATGACAATGAAATAGTTTATTTGGTACCATAAATTAATATATCCAAATACAAATATAAATAAACTAGACATCGCAGCGTGACTAAACAATGTTTGGATGAAGTGTAAATATAGGGTATAGCCAAGAACTGTCGCTGCTTCGCTTCTATCGGTATTATAAGCTTACCACAACACAACAAAACAGCGGTACAAAGTATAGAAGACATTGACTTCGTTTAGATTTCAATCTTGTGTCAGTTGTGCTATTATAATTTAAAGTGATTTTTATAATCTCCTTAGTCATCGAATACGTGTATTGAATACGTGCAAGCACTTCGTTCAGTCACTCGGCACTTTTCGTATACATATCTGAGCCTTCGATTCTCAGCGGCCGGCACAGGGCGCACGCGCATTAGCCACTTTCACGTTTGAGGTCTAAGACGACGACGGCTTGCATTTTAGAGTTGACAGGAGAATTTCCACAGTCGACAATACCAGCTCAGAATGGGTATAAACGTCAACAATACAATCAAAAAACATCCTTAGATTTTAGGGAACTATTTCAGAAAATAGTGCAGAACAGAAAATAGTGCTGAACACAATTTTTTTTTTATAGAGAGAGAGAGAGACATCGCAGCGTGACTAAACAGTGTTTCGTCACTTGTTGCGTGACTCAGTGGAGCATGCATGCGTAATTAGCATGTACATCAAGTTAGTAGATTTTCTCTTCTATTTTGACGATATTCGAGCATGAAAGAAGTGTCAATATAGCCAAGAATAGTTGATGGACATCTGTGATGCAATTATTTTTTTGCTACGAACAATATTTCGTGTATTCTGATCTATTCTGTACGCCAAGATTCAATGACACTGACAGCAAAAACGATTTCACAAACTCAGCAATAACGAGTTCTTGCTAAGCCACAGACAACTGATAGAAATACACTTTTAAATAATAATAATCTTAAAAATAGAAATGGCGGGAGCTTCCCTGTCGAAAATTCCCGTATGTTCCCAGCATCCTTCTCGGGTGTGCAGAAGGAAAACACGTGTTTGCGAAAGTGGTCCTAAGGAAATGGCTATTGTTCGGCGAGTTAAGGACGAGAGAGGGGAAAATTCACGAATCTATCAAGAAGAGAGATGGAAGTTTGCTGAGAAAGTGGTGTTTTGTTTCGCAATGATGCATTTTGGAAGAAAATCAAAGTCAAATGTCGGTCATTTTCGAGGTTGTGAAATTGCGTCAAAAACGCGCATTTTTGATTTCCATGAAAAACAAATTGAACTAATGCCCAGAAATCGGGCCTGTAAGTCGGTTTACTTGAGGTTAAAATTTGAAGAGTTATCTAGTTATCTAATAACTGGCCATGAGATCGATGTTACGAAAATTCAGAAAGTTAGAATTTTTCAAAGCAGTTTATCGATGTTTGAGGCCGGTTTCGGCCGGTGTAGGAGTTAATGGGTTGTCTCAAATGTAATCTCGCCATAAGGTTTCTATGTACTGATCCATTGATTAGATTCGTACCGAATAATAAGTCGTAACTAGACGCTCTACTAGCGTGAAGTCGGGCTTCTAAATAAAATGTAGCCTATTTGAACTAAATATAGATATCTTATAGTGCGATTAAAACAGTGTTTGGTTGCTCGTTGCGTGACTCGAGCTCGGTAGAACATGCTTTCCTTGCAATTTCAGTACTGCGATTTCACAAACTCAGCGAATCATGAATGACAATGACATAGTTTATTTGGTACCATAAATATATCCATACAAATACAAATAAATACCGTATACATAAACTAGACATCGCAGAGTGATTAATCAATGTTTGGGGTTTTCCTCGGCTCGGTCGGCTGAAAACCTCACAACTGTTCTCTTCACTGCGTGTATCAACTCACTTCGTTCTAAGTTCTAAAGATCTCTAAACCCTTTGCAGTACTAGTACTGGATTGATAAATCCATATCTCTATGAATTATTGTGGTTATTTTGAACAAGACGACATAACCTTCCACCAACAAAGGTTTGTGAAGAAGCGATATCTCGTATTATGATAAACCATGTTGTTAGAGCCTTCGGTGATTATCTTAGCAGCCGCACAGGGCGCATGCGCTGTAGAACCCAGTTAGCGATTTGAGGTCAACGACAAAGAACGGATCTCATTTTTAGAGTCGGGCTTTTCCACAGGAAGCCCGACTAATAATGGAGGTCTGCATTCCTTCTCTATTATCAAGCAGTGTTAATGTGTCTGTCAGTACTATCATATATTCTTAGTTATGATTCCTTATTTCTTCTCCTAGGTCCTACGTACGTGCCTGGGCCCCTTGATGGCAGTCTTTATGCTCAAGTTGACAAGAACCTAAAGAAACAAATCCGTTCCTACAGTTTGGATAGTGGTATTCACTGTTCACGTGATGCGGATAGATTGGGCAAATCAACATTGCATAGCTATAAGACTCAACCACTAATGCTCCAAGAAACAACTACGTTAAACAGATACCAATTTAGCAGAAACTCCAACAAAATGGAACCAGATATTGGAGGCAATATCCATTCAATTGATAAACTACTTAAGGAGCTTGGTGAATGCTCAGAATTGTTAGATAATACAATACAGCAAGGGAAAAAAGCACCCGAGAGATCGACTCCGACATTTCAAGAGCTTTCTTCTGCGCCTCCTAGTAAAGCAGGGTCTAAATCAGTTTACCCTCCAACACCGCTACGACGAGCAGCGAGTTACGGAGCAACAGAACGCTATCTTGAAGAAAGGCATGCCATACCAGCCAAGGTGGCTCGTACTCTTAACGGAAATCGCGTAAACAATGGGCTTGGGAGTCCATTTCCAACTCCAAACAACACGAGCACACCAAAACCACAAGGGCTGCATGAAGCGCCAACCCTACAGACACACGCTAGATCTCTGTCACCAAAGTTTTATGCCTCAAAAGTAGTCATCCCTTACAAGACCACTGTAAGTCACGCTTGTGCACCGGGTGATGTCGTGGGAAGCCAACGTACAAATCCCAAGAGCCAAGCGTACCTCGTTGGTGACTCTGTGGACGTCAACTTTGGAGTGAATGGTTACCATGACAATGATATCGTAATGGACAATAGAATTAATGGTAAGGGAGGGGTGTGGGTCCCCTTCGGACTTAAACAATAACGCACCTGCACCGGCACAAAATGGCACCTTTGAAAACGGTGAATATAGAAATGAGGAGGAAGAATATCCAAGAAAAGGGAACGTGGCAGCTAAAGTTGCCTTCTTAACTGAAATAGTTTTCCCTGCACTACCCCCTGAGGAACGCAATCCCCCTCGAAAAGGTACGGTCCCCCTGCCAGGCCTGGTCGGTAAGTCACCATCGGATATTTCTGACGAGATTTCCAAATATAATGCCAAATCGTTGGCTGTTGGTGAACTAAGCCACTGCGCAAATACATTATACCGTGGTGGAGTGCCACAAAAGATATCTGATGTTCATCCTGGTCCTAAGGATATGTCTGATAGAATCGTGGATGGTGAATTGGCTGATAAGCTCAAGGCAGTTCGTGACAAATCTGAAGCCATTGGAAATGCAGGTAGTGCATTTCATCCATTCTTCCGGTCTGGACCATTCTATGCATCCACACATCTATCCACTCTGGACCATTCTATGCATCCACACATCTATCCACCAGTCTAGTCCATTCTATGCATCCACACATCTGTCCACTCTGGACCATTCTATGCATCCACACATCTGTCCACTCTGGTCCATTCTATGCATCCACACATCTATCCACTCTGGTCCATTCTATGCATCCACACATCTATCCACTCTGGACCATTCTATGCATCCACACATCTATCCACTCTGGTCCATTCTATGCATCCACACATCTATCCACTCTGGACCATTCTATGCATCCACACATCTATCCACTCTGGTCCATTCTATGCATCCACACATCTATCCACTCTGGACCATTCTATGCATCCACACATCTGTCCACTGGACCATTCTATGCATCCACACATCTATCCACTCTGGACCATTCTATGCATCCACACATCTATCCACACTGGACCATTCTATGCATCCACACATCTACCCCGCTGGACTATTCTATGCATCCAAACATCTATCCACTCTGTCCACTTTCGATCATTCTATCCACTGGACCATTCTATACATCTATCCACGCTGGACCATTCTATGCATCCATCCGTCTATCCACTTTCTATCCGTCTATCCACTTTCGATCATTCTATCCGTCTATCCACTTCGATCATTCTATCCGTCTATCCACTTCGATCATTCTATGCATCTATCCACTTCGACCATTATATGCATACATCGAAGTCATCTAACCAGCTGCATGTTACTCATTCTGATATTACATTATTCCACTTCTTTCTTTTCCATCCATCCTGTGTCGTTTGGATCTTCGTCTTGGTCTGATAACTTAACTCTCGTAATTCACTCAACGACATCTTGATCTCATGTATGTGTACTGTCCTTAATAACAAATATCCTGCCTTCTACTCAGAAGACTTTAGTCTACATTTCAAGATAGTAGTGAGATCCTCGTCGTCAGAGTTATGATACATTGTATGATCTGTACCTTACTCTTAACAGCAACTATAAAGTAATGATAATGTTAAGTATGACATACCGAGTATTATAGGGTATTGTCAATGTAACGTTACTGTTGGACCTGGAGTCGTGTTAATTGTCTTCCTGCCTTACAGCCTTCCTGCATGCGTTCCTGTCTTCCTTTCTGACATTCTATCTACCTACAGTGTACCTACATTATACCTAAGGCCTAATGTTATACAAGATTAAATATTGACTTTGCTACATGCTGCAAGTTAAGATCCCATTGTAGCCCTTACCCATCTCTTCAAAAGTTTCGCTGTCTTACATTATCATACAGTTAAAAGCCTTGATTGTTTTACTAGGTGAACAAGCGTCAACTCTGGAAACCCTTGCGAAACAAAGGTCTGATGAAGGCATCTATTTCAGACCAGAAACGGAAAGACCTCCAGTTTTGTATGTTGCTTTTAATTTTATTACTGTAGCTAGCTTTATTCTTGCTGGATGATAGTTATAACTTCAATGGCTAGTAATAATTGACTCCACTCCTACAGAATCTAGCCTTGAAAATTGAGTTTCCTCTTTCCCTTCCCTCCTTCACATCCCTCTCCTCCCCTTGGCTCCCTTCCTCTTCCCTCCCTTGCCTTGAGAACCTGTTAGGATTTAGGCAGGATAATTAATTCTATGCAATGGTATACTTTAACTAAATTATTAATTTCAATTCTATTAGTTAATAGTTATTATTTCAATTTCTTAAAATTTAAGGTATCAGGGTACCCCAAAAACCTATCAAAAGACCGGTTTCGATTTTTTTTGACAATCAAATCTAATTGAATATTATCTATCATTTCCAACAATCAGAATCTAAAAATATTTTTTCCCTAAAAAGTTAGAATCAAAAAACGAATTTTGGATTTCATTTGATGCAAAAAGATGTTGACAAGCAAGCTGTCAACAACACTCACGCAACAGACTTTCCAAAGATTAAGATGCGAAGAAAGTATCCAAAAATCGTAACTGCTCACTCAAAATATCCTTGAATAACGATGCCAAACCACTCACGGTCAAAATGTTCGTATTTCCCGCCAGCAGTAACTTTGTTTTCCTGCCATGTTGTGTTAGGTACTGTAAGGCGATCTTGTTTTGAATGCCATTCATATGTCATCAGGTATTGGATCACATATTTGTGATGGATTATAGTCGCTTGTGCAAACAAAGCCGCCACTTGACTTGAAAAACAGTTTGGGCTTTTTCTCATAGAGCAAATTAACGAAAATACGGGTGTTATTTTGAGCTCCTAAACAAACGGGTTTTATTCGATTCAGCTGAGATTTTTAGGACTTCATCTCTGATTATCATTCTTCAAAACCGTGTCTCCGATTTTTGATATTTTAGTGATTTCATGAGTTATTAACTGATTAGTAAAAAACAATGTATTTTTAGCGTACCGAAAGTTTCGTGGCAGCACAGGCAGCCCAAGCTGTGATCTTGTGAATAATTGTAGAGAATGTATGTAGAATTACAAAATAACGTACAATGGCACTTACGTTGTCAATAAAGGACTGAAAATTCACTACAGTGTTGATAATTTACTGTTCTATTGCCCTGATGTGTTAGTTTGGCGTTTTAGGCCGTTTTTTTTTTTTTTCTCCCTCACCCTGTAAAGGAAGAGAAGGCTGGAAACTACGGACTCCTAATCTTGGCTACGGCGATCTTCGAGGCCTCGAAAAACCTACAAAAATTCGAAATGTTCACAATTTTTTCACATAATCCCGTTCTCACATTCCCCTAGCACACATCCAATCGGTTCATCACTGACCTACTCGCTTTTAAAGTCGTGAAATAAACGCAATTCGAGGTCAACCTTGCTTGTGACTAGCCGTGGAACCATCAGCTTCACATTTTATCGTATTCGGTTTCAACGAACTTTCTTCGGAACACGTGCCGAACTGAGCCGAACCAGACGCCGAACCAGCGATGATAAAGTCGGCCGATCTCCGGAATCAACCGACTTTATCATCGCTGGTTCGGCTCAGTTCGGCACGTGTTCCGAAGAAAGTTCGTTGAAACCGAATACGATAAAATGTGAAGCTGATGGTTCCACGGCTAGTCACAAGCAAGGTTGACCTCGAATTGCGTTTATTTCACGACTTTAAAAGCGAGTAGGTCAGTGATGAACCGATTGGATGTGTGCTAGGGGAATGTGAGAACGGGATTATGTGAAAAAATTGTGAACATTTCGAATTTTTGTAGGTTTTTCGAGGCCTCGAAGATCGCCGTAGCCAAGATTAGGAGTCCGTAGTTTCCAGCCTTCTCTTCCTTTACAGGGTGAGGGAGAAAAAAAATAAAAAAACGGCCTAAAACGCCAAACTAACACATCAGGGCAATAGAACAGTAAATTATCAACACTGTGGTGAATTTTCAGTCCTTTATTGACAACGTAAGTGCCATTGTACGTTATTTTGTAATTCTACATACATTCTCTACAATTATTCACAAGATCACAGCTTGGGCTGCCTGTGGTGGCAGATAAAAAAGCAACGGGGAAACGTATCGATAAACGGAGACACGGTTTTGATAATTGATATCTCTAGAGTGCATAAAGATAATGATCTTGAATTTCCGATAAAATGCGGTTGTCTGGGACCTCGCCGTACAACGCTATATGAAAATTCGTTGATCTCGACTTATATTTAAAACGCGTATGTACTTTTTGTTAATAGACCATTAGTTGGAATCTCCATTTATTTAGCTTTCAGAAAATGTATACTTTATTGGGGTTTTAATGGACGGATTCTGTGTTAAAGCGACTTGAATGCATACCGGTCGGTAGGGTACCCTGATACCTTAAATGAATATAAACTGCATTTTTAATACATTTTTATAAAAAATTCTTAATCAATCTTAAAAATACTTTAATAAATTATATACGACTGTATTGGAATTGTAAAGCGTTGTTGACCCTATATGAAATATTTTTTATTATTATTATTATTATTATTTAGTGTAAATAGTGGCCCAAGGGAATTCTCTATTGGTCAACCATTATCGTTTATGATACCAACAAACAGTGAGGGTACAGTTGAGAAACCAGCTCATCGAGTCGATGAAGATGGTTATGCTGAGTTAGACGATATACAAACAACTCAACATGTTGCAAAAATAGGACATACAAAACCAAGGTAATTCACTGTAATTTCATCCTCCCATTCTCTCTTCCCAGTTTACTTCTCTCGTCTATCATAAGCTAGGGATAAACTGCATGGAAGCGAAGTGGGAAGAGGAAAAGGAAAGACATAATCATGACGGGATGTAGCTTGTACATCATTCCTCATTGTTACTGAATTCAGTTTGCCATACTTTTCAATGTGATGTAACAGACGTTGAATTTGTCTTACTTTTATATCTTTCAGTCCAATTATTATTTCCAAAGACATTCACACACAGCCATCGATGGTTGCAGTACTATCGTCAGAAGCAGGTCAAAGTACAGAAGAAACACCAGCGATTGATGGCATCCTATCAGAGATGGCTGATATCAAGTACGTCATACAGTAGCTCTACATTGAAGTTGATGTAACCTAACCACCATTTGTCTTCTTCTACAGTCTTGCAATGCCTAATGACGATACATCCAGCAACACAGAAAGACCAGCTACGCCCCAAACTCCTTCATCGTCTGTCTCGGGACCATTTGATAACTCCCCAAGAAAGAAGCGCTCACCCTATCACTCAGATAAGGGCTATGGATCAACAAATAGCTTATCATCAGAATCATCATCCAATGGTACTTATTACTATCATTTACTTGCCAGGCCAAATATTTAGGGTTTGATTCTTTGTGAACTCAGGTGTGTGACGTCTGTAGTATCTATAGCCGTAAAAGGGTGGGGTGGGCGGAGGCCGGTACAAGAGAACTAACTCTCGTCGTCTTGCAATTCTCGCGTGCTTCTATAACTCGATAAAGCACGCTGCCTCGTTTTCTATTTCTTCATTTAACTATTTGTCTAATAGTTATGTTATCTTATTTTATCTTTTAATTATTCTGTTGTATTTAATGTACCAGGGCATGACCCGTTGATATCAGCAGTAGCTGAAGGGTTCACCCTGGTTAAATATAATAATAATAATTATTATTATTATCGTCATCATCATTATCATCATCATTATCATCATCATTATCATCATTATTATTATTATTATAATATAGCTCTGTTTCGTTCTTTCCAGATGTGTTCCTTGAAAGCCCACCAATTCTTGGTGTTAAGTTTGATAAGGACACTTCACAGTATTGGTACAAGCCTAATATATCACGAGATCAAGGTTAGCGCCCTCTACAGTAAATCTTTGTTATTTGTTTATGGTATACAGATGCTGCCCACATTTCTGTAGCCGTCACAATAGTTCTTTCTAATCATATGATTTTTGTTTCCGTCACAGCGGTTAGTTTACTTAAAGATAAAGAACCAGGTCATTTTGTGGTTCGTGACAGTCAGTCGTTCCCTGGTGCCTATGGCTTGGCAGTCCGAGTTGCTGTCCCTCCTGCGCATGTACTACAAGGAGACCTGAGTAAGCTTTTACAAGTTATATTCGCCACAACATTGTGTGTGGCTTCATATCATGGACCTAATCCAGGAGGAGGGGAGCATGGACCTAATCCAGGAAACCTAATCCAGGAACGTAGGAGGAGGGGGCATGGACCTAATCCAGGAACGTAGGAGGAGGGGGGCATGGACCTAATCCAGGAACGTAGCACGAGGGAGGGGGCATGGACCTAATCCAGGGACGTAGAAGAAGGGAGGCATGGACCTAATCTAGTGACCTAGGAGGAGGGGAGCATGGACCTAATCCAGGAACGTAGAAGAAGGGGGGCATGGACCTAATCTAGTGACCTAGGATGAGGAGGGGAGAATGGACCTAATCTAGGGACGAGGGAGTAGGGGGGACATGAACCTAATCTAGTGACGTAGGAGGGGGAGGGGAGCATGAACCTTATCTAGGGATGTGGGAGTAGGGGGACATGGACCTAATCCAGGGACGTGGGAGGATGGGGGACGTAGCAGTGGGGACATGGACATAATCCAGTGACGGAAGAGGAGGGGACATGGAGGGACATGGGAGGAGGGACGTGGGACGTGGGAGGAGTGGGGACATGGACCTAATCCAGGGATGTAGAAGAAGGGGGACATGGACCTAATCTAGTGACGTAGGAGGAGGGGAGCATGGAGCTAATCTAGGGACGTGGGAGTAGAGGGGACATGGAACTAATCCAGGAACGTAGGAGGATGGGGGCATGGATCTAATCCAGGAACGTAGCAAGAGGGAGGGGCATGGACCTAATCCAGGGATGTGGCAACAGGGAGGGGGCATGGACCTAATCTAGTGACGTAGGAGGAGGAGGGGAGCATGGACCTAATCTGGCGACGTAGGAGGAGGAGGGGAACATGGACCTAATCCAGGGACGTGGCAACAGGGAGGGGGTATGGACCTAATCTAGTGACGTAGGAGGAGGGGAGCATGGACCTAATCTAGTGACGTAGGAGGAGGAGGGGGGCATGGACCTAATCCAGGGATGTAGGAGGAGAGGGGCATGGACCTAATCCAGGAACGTAGCAAGAGGGAGGGGCATGAACCTAATCCAGGGACGTGACGTAGCAAGAGGGAGGGGGCATGGACCTAATACTGGGACGTAGAAGGGGGAGGGAGTCTAACTCCCCTACCCCTTTAGTCTCCTACGTCCCTGGGGCCCGTTTCTCGAAAGCCCCGAAAGCTTATCGGGCCCGAAAAGGGTTTCTTTAAAAATCTATACCTTCAAAACAAAGTAGTTTACAGACATGAAACTTTGCATGAAGGGAAAGTTTGTTCATATTAAAAACATGTCAAAAGAACAGCTTTGTAGAGTAAGTGTCTCAGATTTCTGGGATGTCTTTTCGGGCCCGAAAAGTTTATGGGGCTTTCGAGAAACGGGCCCCTAGGCCTGTACTCATATGGAATCAGTTCTATATGTACGCTACTACTACCCTACAATCGTCGTCTGTAGCGTCTGCACTCAACAGAATTTAGACGTTTATTAGACTTTAGTTTATTAATTGCAACGTTTTCGTTTCTCTTCCACAGCAAAGATTGACTTGGCCAGTGAACTGATTCGTCATTTTCTAATCGAATCCACTAAGAAAGGCGTCAAACTAAGGGGAATCAGTAACGAACCCGTGTTTGGTAAGGACTGTATGTCGTTATAGACACGGATGATACCTTTTAATTAGTTCTATACAGCTTGTAAAAGATTCCTAAGCCTTGTCCTCGATTACTTCTCCGTTACTATAAAAAGTATTTGAGAATGAAATAACAATTAACGCTGGTTTTCCTTGTTGTAGGGAGTTTATCAGCGCTCATCTTTCAACATACCATTACTCCTTTATCTCTTCCAATAAGACTTGTAATTCCTTCGCAAGGTAAATCCACGTGAAGCTATCAATCTGTCATATTCACCATCAGAGCTTACCCAAGTAAGTGATGGTTTCTTTGTGTTCATTACAGACCTCATGCCCGAAATCGCTGTGGACAGACAAGATGGAACCACATCGCCAAAGTCGTCTACTGGTGACAGTAAGTAGAACAAGAGTTTTCAGTAAAGTAACATGACATAGACATAGACTTTATTTTAGTACCAGTAGTAACATGACATACGCTGCGGTGAACGGGACAGAAAAGCCACTGACTTTAATTGATTGTTATTTATTTGTGTGTTCCTCCTGTAGCAATGCAATTGATGTTTGTGGGTGAATGTAGCGTGGAGATGTTATCTGGTACATCAGCCATACAAAAGACTGTCGAGAGTCTACTAGCCTACTCTACACCGCCAAAGTTTACTTCTACTAGTGTTAAGGTCACAAAACAAGGAATTACAGTGACAGACAATGAGAGAAAGTAAGTTTGTGATTTAATAACTGAAGTCAGAAAACATACTTTATAGTAGTCGGTAACTTGTCCACTTTGTTCTGAAGGGTGTTCTTTAGGAAACATTTCCCGATGAATACTGTGTTATACTGTGGCATTGATCCCTTGGACCAAAGGTAATTATGATTGATTGTTTAATTGTCAGTTTATGAGAGTTCCATGGACAGTTTGCTAATGGTGTATATTAAAATACTGTAGGTGGGATCTAAAAATACCATCGTTCAACAAAAACTCAAGGTAACCATTGGCGGGCAGTTATTTTTATTATTGTAATTTATTTTCTTCGTATTCCATACCATATACATATACTTTATTGAGTACTCACCGTAGGGCTTTCAGTCACAATGTACAATAAATAAAAATAAATTAAGCATATACTACGGTTAATTATATTAATACTTCGTACCAAATGATAAAAAATAAAAAACATTTATAACAAAAAACAAAAATTACAAATGGTAACGGATAGTAGTACGGGGAAACTGAATTCCCATATATAAACTACTCTCCAAAAATAACATATAAAAATATCTATAACATATCTATATGACATGGTTTTTATACGAAATCTGCTTATCGTATCATACTAACTTGCAGTGTGCAATTTCAAATTTCAACATCAAATCGCGCGCGTCAACTAGTCGCGAAATTGATCCTGGCGGCGATAAAAATCGCAGCAAATATCGTGGCTAGTTATATCACAGGCAGCCCAACCATTGCTTCTTACGGGACATGCACAGGGAACCCAACATAATACGTATTGCGGGCGGGCGCTCTACCACAGGAAACCCATAAAAAGACGCGCGCATACAAATATATTTTCTTATTGATTATAAGTAGCCTCCGAAGCAGTGGTTGGGCTGCCTGTGGTTTATACAAAAACTGCTGTGAACATTCCTCTGACAGATTAACACACTCTTCTTGTTCTCTTACTAGGACCTTTGGTTTAGTCGTTCGTAAGATGGGAGAGATGGGCAATGATTGCCATTTATTTGCTGAAATGGACAGTATCTATCCCATCAATGCTGTAGTGAATCTTGTTAATAAATTCATGACAGGATAAAGAATCTACAGAGATCATTCACATTATAATTAGTAAAATTCTGATCAATTGTATCAACATAGAGCTGTTATGCGATGTCCTTGCAGTTGCTTAATGGTTTAAAATAGTCATTCTCAAAACTGTCACGTAACTTTTAATGTTGTAATTATAATATTGAGAAAGTTTATCACGTGACAGTTCTACCTTATTGAATGACTGTAGGTTAAAATTAATAATGAACATTTCGAAATGAACCTAAATAATTTCTGAATCATGAGGTACTGTCTGTACTGTGCTGCCTCCTCACTAGTGGCTATACAGTGCTGCTCCCTCACTACAGTGACCATACTGTGCTGCATGCAGTGACTATACTGTGCTGCTCCCTCACTAGTGTCTATATTGTGCTGCTCCCTCACTACAGTGGCTATACTGTGCTGCTCCCTCACTAGTGTCTATACTGTGCTACTCCCTCACTAGTGTCTATCCTGTGCTGCTCCTTCACTACAGTGTCTATACTGTGCTGTCTCCTCACTAGTGGCTATACAGTGCTGCTCCCTCACTACAGTGACTATACTGTGCTGCTCCCTCACTGCAGTGTCTATACTGTGCTGCTCCCTCCCCACAGTGACTATACTGTGCTGCTCCATCACTAGTGTCTATACTGTGCTGCTGCCTCACTACAGTGTCTATACTGTGCTGTCTCCTCACTAGTGGCTATACAGTGCTGCTCCCTCGCTACAGTGACTATACTGTGCTGCTCCCTCACTGCAGTGTCTATACTGTGCTGCTCCCTCCCCACAGTGACTATACAGTGCTGCTCCCTCGCTACAGTGACTATACTGTGCTGCTCCCTCACTGCAGTGTCTATACTGTGCTGCTCCCTCCCACAGTGATTATACTGTGCTGCTCCCTCACTAGTGACTATACTGTGCTGCTCCCTCACACTGCATACTGTGCTGCTATACTGTGACTATGCTGTGCTGCTCCCTCACAGTGACTATACTGTGCTGCTCCCTCACTATAGTGACTATACTGTGACCCTCACTACAGTGACTATACTGTGCTGCTCCCTCACTACAGTGACTATCCTGTGCTGCTCCTTCACTACAGTGTCTATACTAGTGCTGCTGCTCCCTCACTACAGTGACTATACTGTGCTGCTCCCTCACTGCAGTGTCTATGTGCTGCTCCCTCCCCACTATACTGTGCTGCTCCATCACTGTGTCTATACTGTGCTGCTCCCTCACTACAGTGTCTATACTGTGCTGCTCTCCTCACTACAGTGACTATACTGTGCTGCTCCCTCACTAGTGTCATACTGTGTGACTATCCTGTGCTGCTCTCCTCACTCTACTACGTATACTGTGCTGCTCCCTCTATACTGTGCTGCTCCCTCACTGCAGTGTCTATACTGTGCTGCTCCCTCCCCACAGTGATTATACTGTGCTGCTCCCTCACTAGTGACTATACTGTGCTGCTCCCTCACTACAGTGTCTATACTGTGCTGCTCCCTCCCAACAGTGACTATGCTGTGCTGCTCCCTCACTAGTGACTATACTGTGCTGCTGCTCCTATACTCACTACAGTGTCTATACTGTGCTGCTCCCTCACTACAGTGACTATACTGTGCTGCTCCCTCACTACAGTGACTATACTGTGCTGCTCCCTCACTACAGTGACTATACTGTGCTGCTCCCTCACTACAGTGTCTATACTGTGCTGCTCCCTCACTAGTGTCTATACTGTGCTGCTCCCTCGCTACAGTGTCTATACTGTGCTGCTCCCTCGCTTCATGGCTCTTTACAGAAAACAACAATAATTATTATTTTTCTGTTTCAAGTTTAACTTGTAAAACACAAGACAAGAAATTAAAAATCTTAATTGTATAAGTATAGAATGGCCTATGACGAGCACAATATTAAAACAAACTAAGTACAAATTCCATCAGAATTGTCCTTGTAAGTAGAATTTAGTCCAATACCTTCGATGTGCTCGAGCCGGTATATTCTTGTAGCCATGTATAGTTGTAGGAGTATTTTAGATTGTGTTCTACATCACAAGAATAGTGAATGAAGAAACGTATTTCGCTTGCTCAAATGATTTCCTATTTCAAACCAATATGTTATATCGCTATATATACTCTATGGAATGGGCACGTGGTCTGAAATGGGACAACATTAATGGAAATGAAAGTAATATGACTAATTTCAAAAGTCAAAGCATTCACTTATTCAGTAATTTCAAATTTCTGGAAAACGCTCAGCACTTGGTGTCAGAGTTTCATATTTAAGGTTAACATAGATACATATACCACATATTATATAATAAAGAACATATATATATATCTGTACATATACTTCTCAAACTCATTAATAAATCATGAGGACAAAACAAAGACACACTACCATGAAGGTGGTCTTGAAGCAACAGTCACAACACGCATGCGCCAACTTTGATGATAAAATCCCATCTTTCCAGAAAACAAAAATTTATAAACTCGTCACCTCAATTCTCAGACATTCGTTATCAACCACCACCCTCCCGTCACGTGAAGCCATTGTTCTCGCTGATTAAAAACGTATAAACTTGGACTAAAAGAACAAAAAAATAACTACCGCTTGAAAATACGAAATAACAATCAGTCTAAATAACTGAACAAATATAATCGTCTAGAGTGCAAGAATTGCAATGATCATTACACACTGGATTTTCTTCGGTCTCTTGAAAACGTATAGCATGTGTGGTGGCCCAAATAGGGAGGGGGACTGAGGAGGGGGATGAGAGGGAAAAGGGAGAGGGAGGGCCTGCAACAGAGACGGAGTGCTACCCTCATAAAATGAAGAAGTTACTAAACCCTTGCTTTTACCAAATTTATGTCCTCCAGAGGGATGCTAAATTCCCATTGGTCGAGCAGCACGAGACAAATTCTCATTGGTGGAATCATATACTAACACCTCGATCATAATGTTCTATCTGCTGTACAGTCTCCTTTATTTAGAGTGCAATTTAGAAAAGTGTCAAATAGTACTAACTTTAAATTGTACTAAATAGTGTTATTTCTATTGTTTCATTAGTGCTAGTTGTACTAATTAGTTATTAAGTTCACGCTTTTCTAAATTGCACTCTACAATAATATGCACTTCTAGGTACTATTCTTCCCAGTAAACTACGACACAGTCGATTTTTTTACCGCGTTCGTAGCGTCTGTGTTTTTAACCACGTGATGTGAATTTTGTACCACGTGAACAAGTTTTTGACACCACGTGATGCGTTTGCAACGAGGTTTATAAGCAAGCTAGAGTTTGATTTGGTCGGAAACGTTGGGCAAGAATTCATTAAATAACCACAGTAAAATTACTACACCAGTTTGTTGCACGTGTATTTTCTATACGGGAAAAGCTCAAATTTATAGAAAGGTCGCGTTAGTAACACTACTAATTAATTAGGCTTGCTTTCTTCATCAACCAATCAAAACGGATGGCTCCCACGCCTGAAATTGACAAGATATTTTGCGATCTTATATTGGCACGATGACTGATCATTTGATCTTTGATGAGGACCGGGACCCAGGAGAAAGCAATTTTCAGTGTGCCTTGCATGTCGCCGTAGATGTTTTTTTAAAGGCTAAAGAGCTTGCTTGATATATGTGGGGGATTTAGCTTTTCTTGTTTTCAACTTCGTCCTTTTCTAGATACAATCATGACCAGGGCGTGAGGAGAGATACGACGGACCGAAGTACGTGTACAAGTGATCACGAGGTACAAAAAAGTGCATCACGTGACTACATTCCAATTGGCACGAGCGGCGTTTCAAAATCGATAGTGTCGCAGTTTACTGGGAAGAATAGTATACACTGCTAGATACTCATACAGTATGCACTGCGCCAGTAAGTTAGGCGAGTCAGTAAATTCACAACGCAAATGAGGTTTATTCAAGTAAACACATGGAGGAAACAACATGGCGGCCGAGAGCGCCTGCACGGTCGGGAGAGACCGCTGATATAAATGACGTAATGGCGCAACTACTTTCTCTTTTCTTTTCCCATCTAAGGTAACGGTAAGCTGAACTCTTAACAAAACTGGACTATTAACAAATGAATAGTGTTCTAATTTTAAAAGTCAAATGAGTAACGGTTCAAAATTCCAGGACGTAGTCATTGTAACGTTGGGGTAGGCGATGTGGACGTGATGACTTCCTTGATGCTTGGTTATCCCGATAAGTGCGGCTTTGAGGGCTTTGGTTGTCGGTGATAGTGTCCAAATGATCTTCGTTGTCCACTGTTGCAGGAGGGGTTGCAACTGACTGGTGGAAGTGGTCTGTGGGGATGTAACTGAGGGGTGGGTGGTGTGGATATCCCTCGTGATACTTCGGGGAGTTCTGAAGGACCGGTCGTGCACCTGAGGTAGTTGACTCATCGTCAGAAAACTCGTGCTGTGGGGTGCGGTATGACGATCGATTGAGGCTCATGTGGTTGGGTACCTTGTAGCACTCACTCGCCTTCACGCGGTAGGAAGTCTTCCTAAGTGAACTTGCGGATATTGCATCATACCCCCTCGGTTGAGGTTACAAGGTATCGGTCTCGTGAGCAGGACTTATTTCTATCTGAGTATAGATAGATTAGGTCTCCTACTTCCACCTGAGGAGCGTCAATGGCTTTCTTTAGGGGAGCCTTAGACTTTTCACTGCAAGGGTGATTCGTGTTGCGTAGGTCATGTTGCTTGAGTACTAGCTCCTGGTCAGATAGAGGAATTTGGTGGTTTGAGAACTGATCTCGCTGCATCCACATTTCCCGCGCAAATAAGCCACGGGATCGTATGCAGGCATTTAGTGTGACCGTGGCTATAGCCAGGTCAAGTCAAAGGAGTTCGTTTTCAAGCTCTTGGATTGCCTTCTTAGCCACTGGGTTTTTGTTTGGATTTTTGACCCGCCCGATTTCTAGGGTGATTCTTTGTTGATGGAGGAACTTGTCATCAGTAAGGGCTTTGAAGCCAGGTGCAGGGTCAGTCCTAATGACAGCCGGCGGGCCGTCTAGAGGGCGCATCTCTACGCATAGGCGAATCAATGCATCACGAAGAGTGTCTTTACACTCGTCAGAAAGTAGGAGTGTTTTGGTGTACAAGGTTGAGCACTCTCGTAGGACCAGTATCAGTTGACGGGCTCGTTTAATGACGTCCGCTGCAAATGTCGTTCCTACTGCATCGGGTGGAGGATTTGTTGATTGCTCAATAAGGGACTTTGGTGTTTTCTTGAGGACAGCACAGGGGTGACAACTTTTGGTCACGTGGTCAATGGCTTTGTCCATGTCGAGAGCAAAGAAGTAGCGGTTTGCGGCAGACCTGAGCTGATGGCTAGATGGGTGGTCGAGCTTGATGTGTAGAGCAGTCAAGAATCCTTCCAAGACTTGACGGGGAACAACGATGCGTTGCCTTGGGGGAGACAGAGGCGCATTACCTTGGACGATAAGTAAGCCATCACTAGCGATGGTAGCTACATTCAGGTACCTTTCTATGTCTTTGATGTTTGTTAGTTTCTTTGAGGGTCGAGTCCCTTGTGTCAGGTGAGCGTGTGTGCGGCGAAGGTCGGCACACTCAGCCTGTATGGATTGCCAGGCAGTCCTGCTTGTGAAGGGGAGATCAGATTGGATGTTCCCTTAAGGATGTCTTCTATCGATAAGTGTCTTATCACGGAGTCCTCTGTTTGTTTGATAAAGCTGCAAACTTGACAGGACATGTCATTGCAGTCAGGGGCGTTGCGGCTCGCAAAGTCGGATGGCAATATGGCTGCGCCTGCAACATGTTGAGACGGTGGCTTGGTATCGGCCGACAGTAGACAGAAAGGTCGAAACGCGTGGGCTCGCAGAGAATTCACCACGGAATAATTTTGCAAAGGCTTGGACACATGGCATGCTGTCTGTGAGGATGGATGCTTTGTGCCTGGACTGGATTATGTAAGGGCTGAAATGCTTGGTTGCTACGACTATGGCTAAGGCCTCCACTTCGCATGGCAACACTTGGCGGTCACGCAGTTTGGCGCTAAAGAAACTTGCTAGGATCAGTTTTCCCTCGCGTGTTATGTAGAGGTGGCTCCAATTCCGGGTTTGCGGACTGCGCCGTCAGTGACGATCCAGAGCTGGTCGTTTGGTTTAGGTAGCGTGATGGTGCGGTTAGAGGAGAGGAAGGTTTGTGCAGTAGTAAAGTCCTTGCGTAATTCGTCAGTCCAGTTTATGGGGTCTGAGGATTGACGACCAGCAATGGCATCTTCGAGAGGAGCAAGTAACGAGGCACATCTAGGGATAACGCGGGCTAATACTTTGTAAGCTCCGATGAATGATCTCATTCCGGTGACGCAGTCTGGTGGGCTGCACGTAGAGAGTGCGGCAATTCGGTGTGGGCAGGCCTGGTGTGTTCCTTGGGTCCATCTCCACCCCAGTGGGTATGGTCGTTGACTTCGGGTTGATGACAGTTTTAGATGCAGATAAACGGAGATCGCACCTGTATAGGGCTTTGAGGACCACACCCCAATTTTCTAGGAGCTCAGTGGGATTGTTACCGCCGCAGTAGAGGTCATCGGCGATCTTAACGACGACGCCTCTTTGAAGGAGTTCTCCGAGTACGCGACACATAAGTTCTTCAAGGGCCGTTTCAGAGCCGGGCATCCCCATTGCTGCACGTGCGTATACTCTTATTCCCTTGAATGGGGTTGCGACACCACAATATTTCATGGACTCTTGCGCAAGTGGAATCTGATAGAAGGCGCTTGTGAGGTCTGACTTGATGATATGGTTCCACTGTGCATTAAGACGTAGGGTAGTGTCCATGTTGGGCATCAGAGAAGGCTGAGGCTTGCTGTACCGTCCAACGTCGGAGAATGTAGTAACAAGACGAGAGCCGCCACTACGCTTGCTTACTAAGAAGGAAGGGTTTAGGTACTCAACGTCCACCCCCGTGTCTTCTGGGCGTCTGAAAACGCCTGTAGCTTCTAGGTCATCAAACTTTTGCTGTAGCTCGACAAGTTTGTTGCGGGCATACTGTGGTGGGCGACCTTCCCTTTGGGGAGGCTCAACCGGTTCCATGTGAACTCTGGCCTTGAGTGGGCCTGCTGAACCATTGTATCCTTTGATGGCAGGGTCAAAGACACAGTCATACTGCTCTAGCAATGTCCTGAATTTTGACTTGATATCATGTGGAAGCAAGTCATTTCATAATTAAATAGTAATCGTCTAATTTATATATGTATGTACATTATTTATATTATTATTATTTATTATTAAATAAATTATCAATTTTACACTTTAGATAGGTAGATAGGCAGGTCCACATCAGGACTTAAGTCTTGCGTCATGTAAACAAACCTGCAGAAACAAATAAACTATGTATGTAAGTTGTCAAGATCGAGTTGCACTTTGTTTGAATGCTTTCCAACAGAGGTGTGCAGTGAGGCTGGTGATGTCTTCGGAGTGATTGGTGGAGATCCTATTCGTTGTGGTTTGGTTCGAAGACTGGGATAACTTGGCCGAACTGCTCATTACGCTTCAGAGTTTGGGGATGACCAGGGCACAGGGGGAGTCTAGTTGTGGTTCAAGTGCATACTCTGCATCTGGGGCAGCATCATCAGGTAATGGTAGCTCTAAAAACTCTCCGGGCCATATCGTTGTTGGAGTGGCAGGGGCACGTAAGACCAGGGCGCGGCAGACAGGTTTGTCTAAGCGTGTTGTTGCGCGGAACCGTAGAGGACAGTAGTTCCGTCTTTTAGGGTTATTTCACGTTTGGCTGGCCGAATGGCGATGTTATTACACCCCATGAAAGGCGACAAGGCCTTCAAACAGGAACTTGTGATGGTTTCGGCTCAGTTCAAAGCGTGTTTCGCCCATCACTCGCAGAGGTGAGCTGCCATCGGCTTGGTGGGCTGATTGTGAGCTTGCAAATATTTCAAGACCAAGCATTTTTACTGTAGACATTCGGATCATGTTACCAGTGGCGCCGCTGTCAACAACTACTCGTATGGGATGATGACGGTAGAAAGTGTCTAAGTAGGGTGACTATTCCGGCTTGGGGTGGGTCGGGGCTCACCTCAGATTCTGTACATTAGTCATCTGTGGTTTCGTCTGGGTCGTCGTCTAAGATGGAAGCGATCTGTCTAGCTTTGACAATATATTTTCGGTCTTGTTCAGGAAGAAAGTTGCATTCGCTGAGAAAGTGGTTATGGCTTTGGCGACCTGCCTGTTTGCAAAGAGGGCATGTCTTCAGGGGTCGGTTAGGTCTGATTGGTGTCCTAGCAACTGGCTTGTAAGGTTGTGAGGTTCGACGAGTGTATGGTGTGGCTCCGGCTCGTAAGACTTTGGTGTCGTCTGCAGCTCGTATCTCGTCTAGTAGAGAGCTGAGGGCTTGGGAAATTTCGGGTTTGATCGAGGCCAGGGTGCGTGACCTCAGTTCGGTCCCGTAGCGTTGTTTCACGAGTTTAGGTAGCTCTGGGTGGATAAGTCTTAACCATGTAAGGACCACAAAATTATCTACTGTGGGAGACAACTCTTCATCTTCTTGTATAGTATCACTATGGTGTGTTAGTTCGTTGGCCTTGAGCAAACAATCCTCTACGAAGGCCATGAGGCGATGGTGTAGGTCTTCTGGGCGTTCGTCTGGCTCCAATACGATGGAGTCAAAGTCGATGAAGTGTGCACCAGTTGTTTGAAATCCAAAGTGTAAACGTATGGCTTGCCAGATTGAGTCTAAAGATGTGCTTCCTTTCACCAGGGTGGATCGTGATATGATTGGACAATAATTTGCTATTTGTCCTAGCATGAGCTCTAGCATGGTGCTTTTTTGCTGAGCGGTTCGTCGCCTTGCGGTGGGAACTTCTTCGCCGTCGTTAACGAAGCCGCCTCTGAGGGGGTCAGCTTTAGACTTGGGTGTATAATAGGTTTTGCTTCCAATTTTCGTACAAATTCAGTGTTAGATACTGCTAGATACAGTATACACTGCTAGATACAGTATGCACTGCTAGATACAATATGCACTGCTAGATACAATATGCACTGCTAGATACAATATGCACTGCTAGATACAATATCCACTGCTAGATACAATATGCACTGCTAGATACAGTATACACTTCTAGATACAATATGCACTGCTAGATACAATATGCACTGCTAGATACAATATGCACTGCTAGATACAATATGCACTGCTAGATACAATATGCACTGCTAGATACAGTATGCACTGCTAGATACAGTATGCACTGCTAGATACAATATGCACTGCTAGATACAATATGCACTGCTAGATACAATATGCACTGCTAGATACAGTATGCACTGCTAGATACAATATGCACTGCTAGATACAATATGCACTGCTAGATACAGTATGCACTGCTAGATACAGTATGCACTGCTAGATACAATATGCACTGCTAGATACAATATGCACTGCTAGATACAATATGCACTGCTAGATACAGTATGCACTGCTAGATACAATATGCACTGCTAGATACAGTATGCACTTCCAGTTGAGTATATACTGCTAGATACAGTATACACTTCTAGATACAATATGCACTGCTAGATACAATATGCACTGCTAGATACAATATCCACTGCTAGATACAATGTGCACTGCTAGATACAGTATGCACTGCTAGATACAGTATACACTGCTAGATACAGTATGCACTGCTAGATACAATAAAATGCTTAAAAAATGAACTGCTTGTTTATTTATCAATCAGTGCCACTACCCCATATCAGGTGCACCGAGATTCCACCTGACAAAACAATATCAAAGAAACATCTCCTTTGGGGGCCAGCAGGAAGACATGATAATAGATCAATACATATATATACATGTAGAGTTATAAAAATTAAAAAACAGAATCACCTATAAACTTGTAATAAATAAATAGTTCCAGTCTTTATACCATGGTTACTAACTCTTCTGATGATTAAAATGCCCCTGAAAATGAACATACACAATTATTATAAGTAATGGTCAATGCTTAGCATGCATTCAACAAATTATGGATGCATGTGATCAGTTGAGGGAAGATGACGGGAGTGTATTCATGAGAAGTTTGAGGCAAAGCTTCAGGAGTGCTCTCCCAACCACCCAAGTGCATCCATACAACTTGATGAACGCATGCTAAGCATTATTTATAGCATAGACAGGGAACAAATCTGTTTAATAAATAAATATTGATCTGACAGATCATATTACGGATTCTCCTAAAGGTGCACGTGCACACAACTAATTAAATATAATTATTTGATTCAGTCAAGCAAGCCATGTTGTTTTACAAAGCAAACAGACTACCGAAATAGTTAACTTAAGTGCTATATCAATTTTATGTATTATTATTATTATTATTATTTAATGGCTGAAAATTGTTTTGAAAACTTGAATAAATTAGTTGCTTCCAAATCTAGTACTGATTTGAAGATCTAGCTAGTATGACCCTCGTATGACCCAGGAAGAAAGTTAAGTAGTTATTCTTGATTATATAATATTGGTGCATCTAAGACTAATGCTAACTGAGATTGGATAACATCAATATGCATGTACTTACAGGTTCTCCTGCATGACATCGAGAACAGCTGACTGTGTTACCTCGTCGTCTATATGAACTTGTCGCATGCTATCAAGTACCAAAACTACTGTGAACACTGTTGTTGTGTATTATCATAGACTGGTACCTACATTATTACAATACAATACAATAACTTTATTTATACACAATTAAAATTAAAGCTGAAAAGCTTGTGGGGTCGTGTACAAAACAATGAAAATAAAAATATGTATATGAAATTCTAAATGCTATATAAATAATTACTATAAATACTAATTAAATTACTAATATAATTTAAATTTATAATCTAAAATAACTAAATAACTAATGTACCATACTATTATCATAGTATGGTACATATACCACCTATTATCATGGTATGGTACCTACATGTACAGCAATATGCAGAAATTCTGATCATTTTGACTAAAATACATATATATCAAAAACCTATTTAAAATTATGGGATGGCTACGCTGATATTTTTTTCTGCTGTGCCATGGTTTTAAGTAGGTCTTTGATATATGTGTATTTTAGTCAAAAGGATCAGAATTTCTGCATATTGCTGTATTATCATGGTATGGTACCTATTATCATGGTATGGTACCTATTATCATGGTATGGTACCTATTATCATGGTATGGTACCTACATGTATTATCATGGTATGGTACCTTATATGGTACCTATTATCATGGTATGGTACCTATTATCATGGTATGGTACCTATTATCATGGTATGGTACCTACATGTATTATAATGGTATGGTACCTATTATCATGGTATGGTACCTACATGTATTATCCTGGTATGGTACCTATTATCATGGTATGGTACCTACATGTATTATCATGGTATGGTACCTTATATGGTACCTATTATCATGGTATGGTACCTACATGTATTATCATGGTATGGTACCTATTATCATGGTATGGACCTACATGTATTATCATGGTATGGTACCTATTATCATGGTATGGTACCTACATGTATTATCCTGGTATGGTACCTATTATCATGGTATGGTACCTACATGTATTATCATGGTATGGTATGGTACCTACATGTATTATCCTGGTATGGTACCTATTATCATGGTATGGTACCTACATATATTATCCTGGTATGGTACCTACATGTATTATCCTGGTATGGTACCTATTATCATGGTATGGTACCTACATGTATTATCATGGTATGGTATGTACCTATATGTATTATCCTCGTATGGTACCTATTATCATGGTATGGTACAATGTACCTACATGTATTATCATGGTATGGTACCTACATGTATTATCATGGTATGGTACCTATTATCATGGTATGGTACCTATTATCATGGTATGGTACCTACATATATTATCCTGGTATGGTACCTACATGTATCATCATGGTATGGTACCTATTATCATGGTATGGTACCTACATGTATTATCCTGGTATGGTACCTATTATCATGGTATGGTACCTACATGTATTATCATGGTATGGTACCTTATATGGTACCTATTATCATGGTATGGTACCTACATGTATTATCATGGTATGGTACCTATTATCATGGTATGGTACCTACATGTATTATCATGGTATGGTACCTATTATCATGGTATGGTACCTACATGTATTATCCTGGTATGGTACCTATTATCATGGTATGGTACCTACATGTATTATCATGGTATGGTATGGTACCTACATGTATTATCCTGGTATGGTACCTATTATCATGGTATGGTACCTACATATATTATCCTGGTATGGTACCTACATGTATTATCCTGGTATGGTACCTATTATCATGGTATGGTACCTACATGTATTATCATGGTATGGTACCTATTATCATGGTATGGTACCTATTATCATGGTATGGTACCTACATATATTATCCTGGTATGGTACCTACATGTATTATCATGGTATGGTACCTATTATCATGGTATGGTACCTACATGTATTATCCTGGTATGGTACCTATTATCATGGTATGGTACCTACATGTATTATCATGGTATGGTACCTTATATGGTACCTATTATCATGGTATGGTACCTACATGTATTATCCTGGTATGGTACCTACATGTATTATCATGGTATGGTACCTATTATCATGGTATGGTACCTACATATATTATCCTGGTATGGTACCTACATGTATAATCATGGTATGGTACCTATTATCATGGTATGGTACCTATTATCATGGTATGGTACCTATTATCATGTATTATCATGGTATGGTACCTACATGTATTATCATGGTATGGTACCTATTATCATGGTATGGTACCTACATATATTATCCTGGTATGGTACCTACATGTATTATCATGGTATGGTACCTATTATCCTGGTATGGTACCTACATGTATTATCCTGGTATGGTACCTACATGTATTATCATGGTATGGTACCTATTATCCTGGTATGGTACCTACATGTATTATCCTGGTATGATACCTCAAAAATCCCAAAGCTAAAAGGAGTACTTGCATGGGGAGTGGGATGAGGAGGAGGCTAGAGTTGATCCATCTTTATAGTATGTGATTCGATGTTTATACTAATACCTACAATTTGTATCTAAAAGTAAAAATTAATAAAGCAAACCTCACCATGTTGGATACTGCAGCAGTATCTTGTTTTGATACACTTGGACTAATATTGTCTAACTGAGCTGTTATGGTACATGTACTTGATAAACTATCTGTATAGTCCATATGCTCCACATCAAGTTGTTCAACTCTAGTTCTATGACCATTCAGTTTGTGTTCTCGTTGGCAGTTGGAAATATTTTCTTGCTTGTACGACAATCTTCCATTTGTGGTGAATTCTGACAAACAATTTCTTTTCTGAGAACAAAAGGGAGGTGGAAAATGTAAGTATTAAAGACATTTGTCCATGAGGTATGAAAACTACAATGACATGCATAAACAAACATTCAGAAAGTGAGTCTCGTGTGATGGACATCATCCATCCAAACACGAAGTACATGTACACCATTACCGTGTTCTGCACCTCAGTAGAGCCAGCTCCTAAAGGTGAAATATGTCGTTTTCTAGATGTAGGGCTAGTCTGTATCAGCATATCCATCCCTAAACGAGCACTCAACAAAGAATGACAAAATCGTTGCGAGGGGGAAGGGGAAAGTAGTGAAAGAGTTGGATAATATATTCTAATAAATGAGAATGAAATCTACCAACAGAAATTCTAAATATCTACATGATAAACCCTCTATAAAAGATAAAGAATTCTAGTTCTGGCTTTTCTTTTCTTATGAAATAGGAATACTTATAAATATAATATTTTGTCTCTCCCGATCCTCCCACGTACCAATCATTGACGTCCAACCGCAAGCCATAAAAGCCGCGGGCGACTCTGGGACGATGGCAAATGATGGCCTGGTACTAGCTAGTGTTCATTCCCCTGGCCGTGGTACCACGAGGTTTGTTCAGGTTAGTTGTTCATAAGTGCCTGTTATTTACATCAAAAATGACAAAAGCATCTGGAAAAGGACGTGGTATGCTACAAATAGAGACGTGGCTACCAGGAAGACGACCAGGACAGCCTAGAGATGCCAACATTAAACCTATAAATATCAAAGAATTGATCAGCCCATCAACAAGACCAAATGAATCACAGCAAAATGGTGTTGATCACGACAAAGGTATCAAGACTTGATGTTTTTAATACTTCTGTTATTTAGCAATAAAAATATATTACAGTTAAGGTTAGACCATTTTTTTCCCAAATGAATTATCATGTATTTCTTACATCAAATGAAAATATTTTCATTTATTTTCATTATTTGTGTTTGTTTAAATTTTCAGCACCACCAACACCACCATCAACCAGTAATGGACGTCTTATTGCTAAGTACAACTACAAAGCAAATCCTAATCAACCTGGAGGTTTGTAGAAATGTCTTTGACAGCTGGTGAAAAATTGCATTTTGTTGGACCTCATTGTGTTAACCCTTACTGGTGGGAGGCAAGAAAAGAGAGTGGAGAAAGTGCATTTGTTCCAGCTACATATGTTATGGTATGGAAATGTTTTTCTCTATAGTAATAATTTTAATTCTTTTTATAAAATAACTATAATATAACGCGTGCTCTGATTGGCCAAAGGATGTGTATTCCGTGTGCTTTATGAGATCACACAGCATGCGCGTGCTCAGATATTCAAACATTTTGTCACCTATTGTTATTTTTCATCATTCAAGATAGCTGATGGTGGTGAGTACGAGTTCAAAGAGTATTTGGAGTGTGTTGTTAGTGTTTTTTTAAAGAAAAAGGCTTTATGATTAAAGTAAAGCCCAAGCAGAAGAGAGCTACATTGTATTATAACGCAGTTGTACATGTATGAGGGAAAATATTTACTAGCTGTCCTAGGTACCGACAGGGTACAGGAGTTTAAAATATTTCAACTTTAGTGAAGGTCAAAGCGGGAAGACTCGGATACCAAATTGTATACGCGTCCGCCGAAAGCACAACTGACATGCACTTAGAGAGAATCGTGCTTCACGCGGAGTCTTACTATCAAGGTCGTCAATATTCAGGCTATTTGGTCACTCTTTTAATGGAGAACGAACTCGCTGTGATTTGCGATTAGCGGGACTGCTTCTTTCTGGTGATAACAGTGTCCTTTTTTCTCCATTAAACCTTTCTTCCACCACAGAGTTTCCAAATCCTTTTGTTACGTAGCTAAAAAGCTCACACAAGTTCTTGATTTTTAGTCCACAAACGTTGCACACGACTTAGGAGAGATTGCATTGATTTTTGTTGTTTATTCCAATACACTTTTAGAGAGTTTGCCCACACAACTCCACTCTTTCCTGTCTTGCTGATGCTTTGAAGAGATTGATGAAAGATAGGCACAATTCCCATAAATAACTCTAAACTAATATTGTACCAACGGCACACTTCATTTTGCAGAAGTTTTTGTTAGGTTTTAATTTACTTGTAGCGTAGCCAGGCCAACAGCAGGAGATGTGCGAGTTTTGACACTTCAAAGGAAGTCAACAAATTCAGCTAGGTTCTGATTGATTAACTTTGACAGCTTATGTTTTCCAGACACTTATTCATTTTTAATTAGCGGGTGGCATGAAAAATAACAATAGGTGACTACAGGCTCTCCATTCCCCTCTCTCCTCTCCTTCCTCTCCTTACCCCCTCCTTTTCCCCTTCCTGTCTCCCATCTATTCCCTTCCCCTAGAGCCTGGCTACGCAGGCTAATTAAAAGGGACAAATAGTCCCTTTCAAAAAATATTCATTATAAAGTTATGTAACTCACTCTCGCACCTACTGTACGGTGCTCATCACACACAAAACTATAATGTCCTTTGGTCTCCACAGGGTACGATTCTCTGTGCTAATTCAACAATTCTTTGTGCTATTACGAAACGTTGTCTATATTTTATAATGTATTTTATCACAGATTTTTATAGTTAAATATTATTATTATTATTATTATTATTATTATTATTATTATTATTATTATTAGAGTGATGGTACTTAACCCGTAAAATAGATATTAGCCATGTAGATACTACTAGACACTAATTTCATTGTTTTTACTCGGCGTGGACTGCCTGTGGCAGACGCCGAGTCTTAAAATGGGCTTTTCTTTGGGTTAGAAGTTCCAGTCCATCCCGGCCAAAGGAAGCCCAGGAGTGAGAGAAGCATGTCATATTCGAAAAAATATATATTTTCTGGTCCGTTAGTGGAGTAAATGACCTGAAAGCAGGTCAGAACACTGATAGATTGCCATTTTATTACATATCAAAAGCTCTTGATTGAGCAAATCGAGAAAGTATTTTATTTTTGGTTGAAACCAAGTCTTGGTGATCAATTACGGGACTTGTTGCCCTGCTGAGAAATATTGATCCCAAAGCACACTAAATAGACCTCTTATCCTAAATTAAACACCTCACAACACTCAAACAACTAATAATCTTTATTTCTTGAGTATAATTAGGAGTTCGATATTCTTAAAACCCATTCCTGAAGCGAATATTGAACTACATATACAGTCATTCTCAAAAAGGTTGTCCAGATGAAAAGACTACAATACTACAATAAAGTCACGTGATTCATTATGTTTTCAATTTCCTCATGTGGAATTTCAATTTGAGATGCAAAAGTACACGGCATTGTGAGAACTGAATGTAATGGCGCTGGTATCAACTCGCAGTTCCGCGCGCAGAAATTGAAAACATAATGAATCACGTGACTTTATTGTAGTATTGTAGTCTTTTCATCTGGACAACAAGTTTTTCCCCCGTAGTACACAAAATGCGAAGTATTTGATCGTGTTGAGTTTCAAGTACTTGGCCGACTGTCGGTGAATTGTCGACCAACAAGCTTGTGTCACCTGTCACGTGACTTTTTAAATTTTCACCGCAGACAAACGAAAATACCATAACTGGAAAGAGCATACTAAAGTTAGTAAAAGTGGAAAGTTTGAAGGGAAGTAAGTAAATAGGGCAATAGTTACAGGCATTCAAACTTTGCCTTTTTTGTATGGAAATGTATGTTGGAAGGCAACGCTTGCCCTCCAAGCGAAAAACCCATACAAATCCTTGTCAAAGCGGGAAACTTTGAAAGCCTTTAACTTTTGTCTTATTTGCTTGATTATTTTAAAATTTTCAACTTTTACTAATTTTAGTATGCTCTTTCAAGTTATGATATTTTCGTCTGCCTTCGGTGAAAATTTAAAAAGTCACGTGACAGGTGACACAAGCCCACTGTTGGTGAACTGTTGACTGACTACCTATTGCCACAATCTACCTAGTGGGTAATAGCGTACCAAATCACTTGTCAGTCGACTGTTTGTTGGTTGACTGTCGGTCATTTGTCGGCCATTTGTCGGTCGACTGTTGGCCGTTTGTCGGTCGACTGTTGGCCGTTTGTTGGTCGACTGTTGGCCGTTTGTTGGTCGACTGTTGGCCGTTTGTCGGTCGACTGTTGGCCGTTTGTTGGTCGAACGACCGACACAAACCACCGACAAACCACCGACAAATGGTCGACCCTAATATTCAAGACTGGCTTTTGATTAAACGTGATGAAAAGGAAGATGTGTATGCAAAATCAACTCAAGTCTTATCACTCATCAGAAAGCCACATGTGTTGCCAATATGAAGCACAGGAAGCCCAAACATATAAGTGAACTTATCTCATGTCATTATGTAGAATGAATGTGCACAGTTACATTTTAACCTGCAAATAATTCAAATCGCAGCACTTCACTTTATATTAGAAACGACTAGTTATTATTTATTATTATCTTTATTTTTATTATACAACTTAAAGGTATTAGAAGATAAAGTCACTGGTCTCCCTTGGCTTGAGGAAAGAAAGGCTGCAAAAGAAATCAGTGGTTTTGCAAAACCTCCAGAACCAGTGTTTAAACCTTATCAATCAGGTAACTTCTTACGTTCTTGTCTAAATTAAATAATGTACATTTTATGTTGTTGTTTTAACCATTGTTTCTTCAATTTTAGCTTATTCCAATACTGATAACAGTTCGTCACCAATAATTGCAAGTAACTACCACTGTGAGATATGTGATAAGACATTGAATGGTATTAAGCCATATCAAGCTCATATGGTCAGCAAAGCTCACAAAGAGGAAGTTGCATTGGTAGAATTATATAATTCGTAACATGTTGTTGTTAGTGCCCATCACCCTTGTGTGTTTGCTTTAAAAATTGATAATTATAGAGGTTTGAAATCTCAATATGCAAATCAGATGACGTCAACCCAGGCTTCATTTATTATACAAAAACACCCTTGTGCTGATTATTGACATTTGTAAACTTACAGAATATAATACATTCACAGTAATAATAATAATAATAATAATAATAAATTTATATAGTGCACAAATAGCAGAGTTCTAAGGCACTTTACAAAAAAGTAAAATTAAATAAACTAGATAAAATTAAAACAATCAATAAACTGTAGCCTATGCGAATAAAAATGTATATCGAATGTCTATATAATGTCTACCGGTATATATAGCTAATTGCATAATCGTTGTCGGGTTGAAAATCATAAATCATAGAAGTTGAGACCATAAGGATGGATGGGAAATCAGTTCATGAGCCACCGTTACATGCAGATATATTCAATGTTCTCGTAATTTTGAAGGTATATGAGCTATTTAACTAAGATCCTACAAGTCTGGATAAAAAGGTCGATGATTTGACGGTGTTATTTGAGAGTTTTAATTTCCTAGAATTCCTTGTGGTCATAGCTTTCATGATTTTCGGCCCGACAACGATTATGCAATTAGCTATAAATGGTTTATAATTTACCCCATTTCTGCAAAAAAATGTCTATATTCTTGGTTTTTAATCAATCCCTTGAGAATCAAGAGATAAAGACACGGTGGCCATGTTGGTTGAACAAACAATAGACACCAATGAGCAATCTTTTGTTGAAGTTCAACCAAGATGGCCGCCGTGACATGTATTGCAAACCAGCAATACTGTCAGTATATACTTCAAATTCATGAATAATTAATGAGCAAAATGCAATAGAAATCATAAGCAGAACAAGTATCTTTAAATCGACAAAAGATTCGACCTGATTTGCATTAAACTTTAACTTTGATTTTCTCAAATCAAGTTGTTTTCTCCAAAATTATAGCAAAACATGGAGTGATACATTGTTGGATTTGATAAACGAATACAAAACCTCTCTCCAATGTGGGATGAGTTGATGTGTATCCTGTGCATGACAGTGATATTTGTAACTCGGCCGCTCATGCAGTAAATTAAGCACTTTCAAGTGATAGATTAAAATATTTGCATCCGACCTTTATGGGCCTCATAAAAGCCCAAATGCCCATAAAGGTCTCTTGCTCATATTTTAAATCTATCACTTGAAAGTGCTTAATTTACTGCATGAGCAGCCATGTTGCATCACTGTCATGCGCAGGATACACCTCAACTCATCCCACATTGGAGAGAGGTTTTGTATTCGTAAATAGGAAGCTGTAAGAATTATCGAAACTTGCTGTAGGTGCTACGCAAAGGTCAATGATCCGATTAAATGAGGACTTTGCATGACCTGTGTTACAGGCAATCAGTCTTTATCACTGATACAGCACTAATGTTTTATTCATTAGGTCTGTATCACTGATACAGACACTGATGTTTTTTCATCAGTGTCTGTATTGGGGTGTACAGATCCATGCATGTGACTATCAATTGCTCATGAATTATTAATGAGGTTTAGAAAACTGTATACAAGTTATGGCAAAAGCCTGGGTTGACATCATCTGATTTGCACATTGAGATACAATACAATTCACTTATTTCTAGAGGAAAGACTTATTAACCTCAGTTATTTAACATACGATCGAATTACAAAACAAAAATAAATAGAAAAGTGATTATAATCAACTCCTTTTGTTTGTTCAACTGACTTTGACCTTGTAATTAGGTTATAATCTAACATATTGACTTTGTAGTCAATGGTCGTGAGATGATTCAATAACCTTTCACTGACCAAAATCCACACTAATTAACCTTCTCCTAATCACTTTTCTATTTAATTGGTATGCCTGCATCAACATTTTCAAATAAAAATAAAGCACTAAGATATTAAAGTGCCTATCACCCCTATGAGATTGTTTTAAAAATCTATTTAATATAAGCTGAATAGTTGGTGGGTTCAGTATTTATTATACAAAAACGCCCTTGTGCTGATTATTGACATTTGAAAACTTACAGAATATTTTCACAGTCTTTATAAATGATTTTATAACTTTTTTGCCCATTTTTAAAAATAAGTTCTTCTTGAAAAAGTCTAAATAATTTATGGCAAATTCTTAGTATACGTCATCAAATTTGCATATTGAGATTTCAAACCTCTATAACTCATAAACGCAAGGTTCAAATCACAAAATACTGAACCCAACAACTATTCAGCTTATATTGAATAGATTTTTAAAACAATCTCACAGGGGTGATAGGCACTTTAAGATTTGACTCCATTAAGGACCTATTAAGTTTATATTGAACCAATTATCTTTAAAGCACACACAATTAAGGGTGACTGAGTAGCACTTTAATTAATGGTTGTTCATAATGCAATTGGCATATTAGTTTAAGAAACATTGACAGACTTGTTGTTGTTGTGTTTGACATCAGCATGGAGTATATTTTAGAAAGTAACGTTACTTTTCTTAATTCCTGGCATTCACCATGTGGAAGACCCCAAACTGACGTCAAAAACTTAAAGTTACAGTTTATTATACAGAACAAGGAAATAGTTCAATAAATTATCCTATTATTATTGTTAATATACAGCGATTTGCAAAAATTCTGTAAAAATCAATATCGATCGATATATCGATATAGTTGATCGCTGTGGCTATTTGACCGGCAGCCGGTCAATGACCTCAAAATACTATTTGACCGGCAGTTTTCAATTTTCGGAAATTTATCCCCCAAAAAAACAGTCGTACTCGATTCAAAGTATTCTATCTTTATTTGGAAATAGTTAGCGCTGTGGTGTCGAACTAGCTCTATTTCTCTAGCCTGGGCATACTATGCAAACGAGTGAGTAGCAGACTGCCGGTCAATAACCTCAAAATACTATTTGACCGGCAGTCGAATATTTTCGGAAATTTCTCCCCCCAATAAAAACAAGCAAGCACATCGCGGAGCCTTAGAATTTTAGCCCTTACTAACCTCAAAAAGTACTCATATTTGTTTTCCATCTATAGTGCATTTCCTTCAAAAAGCATCAAATTGTTCATTTCCCCCCGAGAAGTGTTGAAGGGGGGGGTTGGGGGGGACATACAAAGAACAAAAAATAGGCGAGGTTTCGATCGCGTAACTCGAAAATTACCCGATCGATCCCCTGCAGGAACAGACACATACAGTCAACTCCTTGCGTAAATGACTGAAGACAACTACCGCTATAACAAACTTTTATTATTACAGCTATGACTGAATGAACGATTTTTTATATGCGTTGAGTGACGGACAGCTGCATTATGATGTTTCCCATTTTGATCATGAATCAATTTCAAAGTCATTGGTTTTAAGTGGATTAGATCGTCCTTTTTCTTCACACCCCGCTATTACGGACTCTCGCTATTACGGATGTCAAATGACGGTCCCGAACGAGTTCGAGAGACGAGAGTTGACTGTACGCCTCCCCCCGGGGGAAGGAGGGTTATCCCATATATAAGCTATACGGGTATGTGCCGCCTTATAGGGAAGGGTATCCAAGTTATATTACGACTCGATCGATCGATCGACCGGTCACGCTTCTCCAATTCCTAAATGACCGGCAGTTTTCAATTTTCGGAAATTTATCCCCAAAAAAAACAGTCGTACTCGATTCAAAGTATTCTATCTTTATTTGGAAATAGTAGGCGATTATAGTTAGCGCTGTGGTGTCGAACTAGCTCTATTTCTCTAGCCTGGGCATACTATGCAAACGAGTGAGTAGCAGACTGCCGGTCAATGACCTCAAAATACTATTTGACCGGCAGTCGAATTTTTTCGGAAATTTCTCCCCCCAATAAAAATTAAAACAATCGTACTCGATTCAAAGTATTCTATCTTTATTTAGAAATGGTAGGCGATTATATCGAACTAGCTCTATTGACCAGTATCAGATGTTTCCCCGGCACATTGTAACCCGCGTTGCGTGACGTGTATATCCTCTAGCCCGTGGGATCCCTGCATAAATTAGAGGAGACATGCTTGGATTTTTTGGCGGGAAGTTCTGCTGAACTTCAGTAAAATACTGTACACATGTGAGCTGATGAATAAAAGAAATTATAGAGAAATGAAAGGATCAAAACGTCGTTCAAATGGTGAGAAACATAAACTTGATAATTTGTTTCCTAATGAAGTCAATGAACAGTGAAGTGCAAGAAAATATCAAAGGAATATTTAAAAAAAGTCTTTTAAAAGCTAGTGGTCTTGACTTCGATTGAAAATTGAGCTCCACATTGATCTGCATAGATTTGACCTTGTCTTGTGTTGCTTTTCATTGAGAGAAGTATCGACCAGAAAAATACCCATTTTCAGTTCAGCATTGTCTTACTTAAGCAGCATCTCCTTCAATTTGTATTGATCGCTATTCATTTCATTGCCTATATATACTTATTTCTACATCTGTGTCACTTACCGACAGCACGTTGTAATGACGAAATCCGTTCATTTGACATCGCTCTACAGGTCAGTATTTCTACTTTGATTACTCTCCTCTCTGGCTACTCCCATCCCATTTCATTCTATTCTGTTCTATTCTACGTTCGACCAAGAGAAAATGAGGGACAGATCTAGAGTGCATCTGGCCCTTGGGAGATGTGAATCGCATCCGAGTTACTTGCGGGCGTAGAAGTAAACAGACTTCCGGTTCCATTTGACTTTAAAATGGGATGGATCGAGGGGGTGGGGGGTCTGTGCTTTGGGAGTGGGGGGGATGGGTGTGGGATGGGGGGTGGAGGGGGGTCTGGGCTTTGGGGGTGGGGGAAATGGGTGGGGGGGGGGTGGGTATGGGATGGGGCGGGGGTGGGGTATCTGGGCTTTGGGTGGGGGGGGGGGTGGGGGGGTTACACTGGGATTTTGTTTGACCCTATCACAGACCTTCAAAAGAGCGATTTTGCGTACTCTATCCCGGCCCAGACCGAAGCTATAAATCAATGCCTGACTAAAACGTAGAGTGGAGCGTGATCGGGGGTAAAACTCATACCCTATCCCAGACTAAAAGGACAACTTGGATACCCTTCCCTATAAGGCGGCACATACCCGTATAGCTTATATATGGGATAACCCTCCTTCCCCCGGGGGGAGGCGTACAGTCAACTCTCGTCTCTCGAACTCGTTCGGGACCGTCATTTGACATCCGTAATAGCGAGAGTCCGTAATATAGCGGGGTGTGAAGAAAAAGGACGATCTAATCCACTTAAAACCAATGACTTTGAAATTGATTCATGATCAAAATGGGAAACATCATAATGCAGCTGTCCGTCACTCAACGCATATAAAAAATCGTTCATTCAGTCATAGCTGTAATAATAAAAGTTTGTTATAGCGGTAGTTGTCTTCAGTCATTTACGCAAGGAGTTGACTGTATGTGTCTGTTCCTGCAGGGGATCGATCGGGTAATTTTCGAGTTACGCGATCGAAACCTCGCCTATTTTTTGTTCTTTGTATGTCCCCCCCAACCCCCCCCTTCAACACTTCTCGGGGGGAAATGAACAATTTGATGCTTTTTGAAGGAAATGCACTATAGATGGAAAACAAATATGAGTACTTTTTGAGGTTAGTAAGGGCTAAAATTCTAAGGCTCCGCGATGTGCTTGCTTGTTTTTATTGGGGGGAGAAATTTCCGAAAATATTCGACTGCCGGTCAAATAGTATTTTGAGGTTATTGACCGGCAGTCTGCTACTCACTCGTTTGCATAGTATGCCCAGGCTAGAGAAATAGAGCTAGTTCGACACCACAGCGCTAACTATTTCCAAATAAAGATAGAATACTTTGAATCGAGTACGACTGGTTTTTTTGGGGATAAATTTCCGAAAATTGAAAACTGCCGGTCATTTAGGAATTGGAGAAGCGTGACCGGTCGATCGATCGATCGAGTCGTAATATTTTCCAAGTGTCGCTTATTTACGCGTTACATAGTATGCCCAGGCTAGAGAAATAGAGCTAGTTCGACATTACAGCGCTAACTATAATCGCCTACCATTTCTAAATAAAGATAGAATACTTTGAATCGAGTACGATTGTTTTTTTATAGGAGAAATTTCCGAAAATTGAAAACTGCCGGTCAAATAGTATTTTGAGGTCATTGACCGGCTGCCGGTCAAAGCGTATATATCGGGTACATTGTGGGTAATTTTCATCATAAAATGGCTGAATAAGCCCTCTAAAGTTAATTTGTTTCAATTATTTTTTTCACATACATACTACAAAGGTTACTTGGGTTTAGATTCAGGCTTTATAACTAACTAAAAACAAAGAATTAGGATTATGCAAATCACTATATATCGATATATCGATATATTAAATTTTACAAAATTTTTGCAAATCGCTGTAGTTATTATTTTATATTTAATGCTTGAAATATATGAAAACTGAGAATTCAGATTATTCATTCTTTCGTTTATTCATCCATTTTGACCAGTGCAGTGCTACTGAGTAAAGTAGACTCTTCCACAGTCCCCACTCGGCCGTTGCACTCTCTCGCATAGGGACTGTAATGGTACAATGGTAGCGTTATTCTGATTGGCTGGTAGATCTGATCTACTTATCAAGGTTCTTATTGGCTGATTAGGACGACCGTTGGTTTCGGTATACCGCCAAGACGTCACGTACGGATTTATACACGGCGACTCGACGGCGATTTGGGTAGAATTATGTTGGATTATCGCGAATTTCTCGCTTGCATCGAGACAAATTAGGTATGGATGGAGAGCAAATTTATCGATCTAGCCGTCTTTGGGGATGATAGGTCTTCGGATCAATTTTCTACGGAGATAAAAGCCCCATAAAAGCATTTGAGTGAGCGACACTCGCCATGGACGCTGCATGGAGCTTATAATAATTTCCTGCCTTGTCATTTTTCTTACGGGGACGGGTCAGATGGCTAAAAATTCCACTAAATGACTCGTAAAAAGACCACAAAATAAGTGTAAATAAAGGTGACTTTATTTTTGTATATATTTGTTATATTTTAGTTACTTATTTTATCGGTTGTTGGTTCGTGTTGATGTCTCATACCGTAATAAATGCATGTCTGTTTTGGGCTGCCTGTGGAAACCTCAACCGTGTTGATCGTCGTTGGGATCCCTGTTTTTCGTTTCGCAAGACATCATGGGTCCAAGATTCTTGGACCCAGAATCCCTTTCGGCATTGTACCATTACAGCTATGCGAGAGAGTGCAACGGCCGAGTGGGGACTGTGGAAGAGTCTACTGAGTAAAGTTGGTCAGCGGTAATATATTTCCTAGTACCCAGACCTTTTGGGAATAAAAGACTCCATTTCCCAATTTCCTACTCAGAGTTCATCGTCTTTGTCTAGCTTTACGTATGGTTAATAAACGAGGTCAGTGCTACACTTACTACTTACGGTAAGCTATTCCAACTCAATGTCTAGATAGGTTGGGCACTATCAAATTCGAATATCCAATTGTTTTTTTAGATCAATGGTCGGCGCTATAACAACACGGCGTGTATAAACAAAGTCCAATAATTATTTGTATAGATTAGTATAGACTGTTCATTCAATAGTTGTTTCTTCAACCACTTTAACGTATTTTATTTTTTTGTGACGAGTTCAGTCGTTCTTTTTATACCCAGACGAAGGACAATTTGTGGTGGTCGTAAAACAATGTTTGTAGCTAAGCTTATATAAAGTGTCGAGAAGTTTCCCAGTTTGTCTGGTTTACATGCATATGTGACCACAGAATGCTGAATGTTTGTGTAGATGGTTAAATCTTGTCATAATCCAGTTGGCTGCAGTTTGTCTCATTTTAGGATCAAACTCTCGGAGGGGGTCAGGGAGGGTTGACAATCACACAGTCGCATGCATGAGTCGTGGAAAAAGAATTAACGGTTCAAGCTTCACTCTTTCCATCTTTTCGTAATGTAAGTGTGTAAATAATGTCGACAAGATTAAGATGACTGAAGTCAATCTGACTGCTTTTAAATACGACATGTCAACCCTTTGTCGGCTTTTTCAAGGTTAATATGAGACTTACAGACGTCTTAAGCGGTGTATTTTACGAAAGCAATCTAAATCGTCTTAAGAGTAGGAAACTAACTCTCGAAGTCAAATGCATTCTTGCACGGAAAGTTTATTTTGTGTTGTTGGCACTTTGTTAGATAGAGCAATCTACAGTTGAATCTCCGACAAGTTGCAAAGGTGCCAGAATATCAACACTGCTCCGCCACGTTTTTCTCTTTCGCCGAGCTTTCTTTGCATTGTATATGAACTTTATCTATTTTTCTTATCAAATTAATGTTCACGATAAAGCCATCACGAGTCTATTCATATCAAATTAACTGAGAATATTACTGTCCATGACGGAAACTAAGTTTTGACCTTTTTTCACGATTTTTATCAACGATATCCAACAAGTTTTTGCTTTCTAGAATCTCCAATAGTTCACTGTTTTTCTGTCAAAATGCGTCTTTGATGATTGCGCGTATGTTAAAGGTTATAGTAATGACGAATAAGCGTTCAGTTGTTTAGAGTTTCACATTTTTAATCATATTGTGATGAGATCTGTTTAGGGTAAAATGCACCATGCCATACCTGGCAAAAGGCGGTGTGTATAATGTCGTTTAGTTTGTTTTCGCTACCGGTCGAGCCACTGTAAGCAGCTTTTTTCTACTCATAAGCGTCTTATCACTGCGGCGACCACACAGTCAGATCCATCAGCTTAAATGTGCACCTTTTCTATCCACATTCTCTGCTCTTCATGTCAGTGTTTGTAGTAAACAGAACTATGAACAAAAATACATAACCCGCTTAGACGCCTGGAATTGTTTCCCGCCAATAGTTGTTTTTATGAGTTGGGGAACACGTGTATTTGTCATTAGCAACATTTTGTTGCACTTTTCGTTGTAACCCAAGTGAAAACACACACCTCCTGTGAGAAAATGACTGAACAATATTTGAAGCCACCCGTGTTTGATTGCTTGATCAGTCTATACTTATCAGTAAAATTGTAAAGAAAACGAGCGTAAAGTAAATCATTTAAGCCGCGGCCTTTGACGAAATAATTAACACAGAAATGAAAAATTGCTTCATATCAAGCAACAACACGCCCTTTTTTGGTTTCGAGAAGCGAACTCGTGGTATCTGTTAGTGATGTATTAACGATGGCTTTACAGTGGCGTGGCTTATTTAATGGCATTGAATCACAGACGTCTGACGTGACTCCAACCTGTACAAATCAAATATCTATCACTAAAGAAAAATGGAAACAAAGGATTTCCTTGAATCTCTATACACCTGTATGAATTATATTAAATGATTACACAGTATGGCATTGAATATCTTACTATAATTGATCCAGAGTTGATGATTTATTTGACACAAATAGTCAAAAAGTGTCGATATTAAATGGGTGATAAATCTTCTTTCTAGAAAGAACTAGAGTTGACTTGACAGTACATGAGTGAGCTCTTCACTTACAGCATCGTTACAGTGGTGGAAAAATAAAGACATTTTTAAACGAATATTCACAGCTTTTCAGGCGTTTACAAACTGATTGCTTTGTATCAGTTTGCCATTGTTAAGTTATAGTGACAAGCAAAAGACAAATGATGACTTCAATTGTCTTATTCACCTCAGTGTTTGAATAAATTGGTAAACTTTGTTCAGTTGGTTATCACAGCTATATCGCTATAGACAGAGCGCTGAAATATTGTCAACTTGTGCATTTATGATTGGACGTCTGAAATATATGGTCATCTATGCACAACCGTATGGTTAATTAGCAGGGTATTTCCTGGTTTGGAGGTAGGTTTATCGATAACGATGTTTTTAATTGATTTTGATAAATTCCCTGATAGTTATAAAGTGCTACTAACTGCTGAAAATGGCAATTGTAAACTGAGTATCTGTATTGATTGGATGAATGAGTCCCGTCACGAATGAATGAGTAGAAGCAAGCCGGAGAGTGAATCAGGGATGATGCCGGGAAATGTAAGGAAACCGTTTCTGAACTGAAGTGAATAAATAGCAAATAGATAAATGAATAAGTAATCAGTATCCACAAGTCAAATAATCCACAGTGAGAAGGAAGGCACCCTAATGAAGCCGCATGAAGACTACTGTCGTTATTTTGTACGTAGTTTTCAATGATAATTAACAATTAGTACTAGTCAATGTCTCAGTGAACTTTTATCTCAGCCTATAATTTTTCCTGATAATTATTTTTGTCATTAGATGTATATAAACAATAAATTTGAGCAGAACTAGCTTTCGAGACCGTAGACAACTATAGCTACGTCCACATGACCTGCAGGTTAAGCAAGACACTAGAGAAAACACCTTGGATAAGAAATATATTTTTATCGCGGCATTTTCTATTTATTCTCTAAACGATGGAAAACTCCTCAAGTTTATGTCAACGTTTAAAAAAGCATTAAGATCAAAACGCTGCGGTTATCTGTTCTAGATTATAAACCTTTATTTCCTGAGTTTTTGACAGTGTTGACTGATTGTTGTATCCCGGCCACTTTTTCTCTTCGACAATTTCCCTCGTTTTCTTTAAAGGTTTTAAATGTCGATGTAATTGTTCTTTATTGGCAAAAAGTTGATTGATCTTTTCAAGAAGGACTAAAAATATAGAATACAGATTCTGACCCAGTCACTAAAAGATATCGTAGCAAAACTTGGCGCTAAAAATGGATATAAAATTGGCTTTATATAGTTAGAAAATTGTGGCAATGTTTACTGTAAGGCCTAGTTTCCAAGAGCCGTTCTTACAAACAATAATTACTTCTAAAGAAGTCGCCTCATTATCTAAATTGTTTGAAATGAGAACAGCTCAAGATTAGCACGACGCGGTCTGAACTAGGCCTAATTTCGCCATTGCAATTGTTCGTTCACAATTTCAAAGTGTCTCACTATGCCGGTCTGGTAGAGGGGACTGCTAGTACTAACTATGGTCTAACCATGGCTGGTAGAGAGAGGACTGCTAGTACTAACTATGGTCTCACCATGGCTGGTAGAGAGGACTGTACTAACTATGGTCTAACCAATGGCTGGTAGAGAGGACTGCTAGTACTAACTATGGTATCACCATGGCTGGTAGAGGGGACTGCTAGTACTAACTATGGTCTAACCATGGCTGGTAGAGAGAGGACTGCTAGTACTAACTATGGTCTCACCATGGCTGGTAGAGGGGACTGCTAGTACTAACTATGGTCTAACCATGGCTGGTAGAGAGGACTGCTAGTACTAACTATGGTCTAACCATGGCTCAGTGGTAGAGGGGACTGCTAGTACTAACTATGGTCTAACCATGGCTGGTAGAGAGGACTTCTAGTACTAACTATGGTCTAACCATGGCTGGTAGAGAGAGGACTGCTAGTACTAACTATGGTCTCACCATGGCTGGTAGAGAGGACTGCTAGTACTAACTATGGTCTCACCATGGCTGGTAGAGAGGACTGCTAGTACTAACTATGGTCTCACCATGGCTGGTAGAGAGGACTGCTAGTACTAACTATGGTCTAACCATGGCTGGTAGAGGGGACTGCTAGTACTAACTATGCTCTCACCATGGCTGGTATAGAGAGGACTGCTAGTACTAACTATGGTCTAACCATGGCTGGTAGAGAGGACTGCTAGTACTAACTATGGTCTAACCATGGCTGGTAGAGAGGACTGCTAGTACTAACTATGGTCTCACCATGGCTGGTAGAGAGGACTGCTAGTACTAACTATGGTCTCACCATGGCTGGTAGAGAGGACTGTACTAACTATGGTATCACCATGGCTGGTAGAGAGGACTGCTAGTACTAACTATGGTCTCACCATGGCTGGTAGAGAGGACTGCTAGTACTAACTATGCTCTCACCATGGCTGGTAGAGAGGACTGCTAGTACTAACTATGGTCTAACCATGGCTGGTAGAGGGGACTGCTAGTACTAACTATGCTCTCACCATGGCTGGTATAGAGAGGACTGTACTAACTATGGTATCACCATGGCTGGTAGAGAGGACTGCTAGTACTAACTATGGTCTCACCATGGCTGGTAGAGAGGACTGTACTAACTATGCTCTCACCATGGCTGGTAGAGAGGACTGCTAGTACTAACTATGGTCTCACCATGGCTGGTAGAGAGGACTGTACTAACTATGCTCTCACCATGGCTGGTAGAGAGGACTGCTAGTACTAACTATGGTCTCACCATGGCTGGTAGAGAGGACTGCTAGTACTAACTATGGTCTCACCATGGCTGATAGAGAGCGGGACTGCTAGTACTAACTATGCTCTCACCATGGCTGATAGAGAGGACTGCTAGTACTAACTATGCTCTCAGTCACCATGGCTGATAGAGAGGACTTAATATCATGAATTTTTAACCTGACTTCAGGCTCAATCCCCCTCTCCTCCTCCTATACCCCCTTTGGGCCTGAAACTGACTCAGGTTAATGAATTTTCGGATAGTTTACGCTTGCAAAATCATGTAGTAATCGTATTTTTTTTTAATAACATAATTTCCTGCTTGTTGTTTCTGTCAGCTGAAAATCGATTTAGCTTGAGTTTCCCATAGTTTTTCCAGTTATTTTGGTTCGTGTAGTGAACTGAATATATACAGAAGGTATCTGCCGACGCTCTTTCCAATTAATTAGTCTGCGATCAGTACGATGGTGATAGAATATTGATATCCATCGAACGATTGAACTGATTTATCTAATTCTTTGTTCTGATTTTGATACTGTTTTTGAGTGAATGCAGGCTCTCAACAAACTACTTAACTAGTTTGTCTTGGAATTATTCTTCAGAAGAGGCTAAGGACCAAAGTGGTTGGCAAATAAAGACCAGTAAAATAGAACCACTTGTATAATGGAAATGAGATGACCAGGGAAAATCGAGTGCTCCAAACACCAATTAACCTGCATCTCAAGTGTTTCAACTGAACCTTAGAACAACACTAAAATTAAAAATGTATTGATCTACAAACCATGCACATTTGTGTCAGACACGGAAACCATTTCAGTGCCAAATGAATGAATCATCACCGAGAGCGTTGTTACACTGATTTGCTGAAACACGTGTTATGAATAGTAAAATCCCTAGAGATTTAAACAGGTTGGATTAAAATCTTTTTCACATTTGTAAAGAAGTGTGAAGTTCTTGCTGCACCCGTTTAGTTTCATTCTCAATCATAAAACATTCATGCAGTGCCTTAATATTTCCTGGTCACTGACTGTGTATTAAAGGTCGTGTACCTATTGCTATGCTATCCATTCTATTCATAATTAAAGTGCGTTATTTTTCTGTTTGTGTGTGTTAAAACTTTTGAACACTTTCTTTGAGAGAATATTTTCCTCACTGGCTTCAAACTGCTTGGAATATCACGGACATAATTTGGATTGTTTTCTTAGTAATATGTTATTCAAAAAACTACGCTACAAAATCCAACGTGCAACGCATGAATAGGGACTAGCTTTTGTTCTAATCGTGGGGTTTTTGTTGATATTTCGGAGGCGTGGTTGTTAGGTTGAAATGTTTTGTTCTCATCAGAGAAATACATCCTCCAAAGGACCTAAGACAACAGATTGGTATAGTTTAACAATACAACCTTACTCGCAATTAGACTCTTAGAGTGGTACAATCGAACTCGTTATTTCACATACGAGTGTAAAGTTCATTAGCACTTTACATCTTATTCTAATATTTACACTTCTTCTTGTGCATACGCGATCATTACTTTGCATATAAGCGCCAAAAGCGGCTCGAAAAAGCACCGAGTTCTAGTCGTCGGATATGATTATTTTTAAAGAGGTCCAAGAAGAAGAAAAATTATACTAGTGTTCTAATCAAGGTGAATATCAAAATGAAAAATTGGGCAGATACTTTCAATAATCTAATTTGAAATAAAACAAATCAAATATGGCGTAAATGGTTTGTACAACAGCCGGGGCGGTGAAACAATCGAGAAAATATACCGCAGAGAATGTGGTCTGAACGGCTTAATACACTTCACATACATAATATATTCACATATTTTTATCAGACATTTCAGAGCAATCTTTTTTACCAAAATATATGGCAGATGACGACCAAGCGTATGTGATGTGGGATATTGGTCCAAATACTAGATTACTTGGGAATGGCAGTCTTTTTTGTCAAGTCTGGAAGTCATTAACGCCTAGAAAACCATCACGTTGTCACTTAATAAAATATCGTAGATCAAATCTACTTGGCCCTCCCTTTTTGACAGCCCTTGATAAGCATCGCGCTTCAAATATGTCAACTCGCTAAGGCAGCTTTGAGTCTAAATTAGATAACCGCCAAGAATCTAAAAGGTTTTTCCACTCATTAACTGCGTCATTCTGGCTGGCTTGAGAATAACAAATATGACATGATCTTAGGTTCTATTTAGGATGGCAAACATGGTGTTTTCTCTTATAATTTACACCAAACGGCACAAATCGGCTCTAAATTGTTTTCACTCTTTATTCTAGGTCTATGGGGACAAAAGTCTTAGGAATTAACGAAGAACAGGATTTGACGAAGCGGTAATTTTGGTGGCTTTGCGTAGCTTTACTAATGGCTTTTGTTCTGAAGCTTCCATTCAACCAATGTGAGAATTACACAAAACAATTCGCTAATGAGGACAAGGTGTGCTGTGATTGGTTGAACTAGGAATCCTGTCAATATCGCTAATCTAATGACAAGAACGTGACATGCAATCTGCTAAATACTGACAAAACACTGCTGCGAAAGCAAACAGTGGCAGTCAGGCTCGACACATCGCAATGGCCGGTACAAGGATTAGTGCTATTATCATAGCGCTGATGTTGCTTTCATATTTTACTGGACGGTTCAGGGAAAGAAATGAAATGCGAGTGAGATCACAATCCCAATGTGGCCGAGGAATTGGCTACAACTTAACCTATTTGCCAAATATGTTTAACCACGACACACAGGCCGAAGCAGCTCTTGAACGTTCACCAGCTTTGGCCGCTTGTGGAGATCCATATGCTCAACCCGATCTTAGATTCTTTCTGTGTTTCCATATATGCTCCAATATGCGAGAAGAAACAGTACAACAAAGACCTTACTCCCTGCAAGTCAGTGTGCGGAGCTGAGCGCGAACGGTTGTTCACCCGCTCAATGCGACAATATGGTTTCGTGGCCCTGAGAGATGAAGTGCGAGAACTTTCCTGAATTTGGTGACCCAAAAAACACTTTGTTATGGGTAAAAAACATGGGACAGAAGAATCCCAACGCTCGATTCATCGGGAACTAAGACATCTTTTGCCGCCACCCATCCGAAAGCAGGCGAATCAGCGAACTGTTGTTGGTGTCGCCCGCCCTTGTTTCAATCGCAGGCAAAAACATCAACCTACTCGAACTGTGTCTGTCGGGGCGGTTCAACAATGCGCCATGGCGTGTACATAGAACTTTCTTTCTCTCGAGATCAATACAGCTTTGCTTCATTTTGGATCGGCCTGTGGGCCATATTATGTTTTTATATCCACGCTAGTTACTGTGTTAACGTTCCTCAGTTGATTATGTTACGATTTAAATATCCAGAGCGACCGGGGTCATATTTCTCTCTGGCTTGTTTTTAATGGTCTCCGTAGGATACATCATAAGACTGATCGTTGTACCAAGACGATCGCGTGTTGATTCCAATGACTCATGCGGTACGAGACCTCAGGGCCTGCACTGTGTACCATCGTATTTCTGCTGATCTATTTCTTCGGAATGGCCCTCCTGACCGTTTGGTGGTGGTGATATTGGCTTTTACTTGGTTTCCTCGCAGCTTGGATGAAGTGGTCCAGCGAAGCCGAGTACTAACTAGTCACAGTATCTTTCCACGTTGTCGCTTGGCTTGTACCAGCTATTCAGACGAATAGCAGTACTAGCTATGTCAACAGTAGATGGAGATCCTGTAAAGCGGCATTTGTTATTGTAGGAAATCATAACCTCCCACAGTCTAGTTGTGTTTGGTAATTGTGCCACTAGTCGTTTACTTAGTGTTTGGAAACTTCGTTTCTTGTTATGCTGGATTTTATTCCTTGAATTCGTATCAGGAAAATGCTACGACCAACATGCTGGAACCAAGACTGATAAACTAGAAGAAACTCATGATTCGAATTGGAGTCTTTCTCAGTACTATATACTGTAACGGCTACAATAGTAATAGGCGTGTAATTCTACGAGTACGTAACAGAAAGAAATGGGAGAGAAATCTATAACGCTCGTGGATGTGGTGTCTTGTTACAAGAGTCAAACCAGACCATTCAGTTTTTATTATAAATCTATTTATGGCTCTTTTTGTTGGAATAAACATCGGAGATTTTGGATTTGGTCAGGAAAGGACTGTCGAATCTTGGAAGACTTTGCACAGCGATTATCAGGATCGC